>MU217316.1:522308-541907 GCA_018584345.1 Thuja plicata | reverse complement strand
ATCTTACTACCATCCTTGAATCAGCCTCCTTCTTAGACTGTCAATAGGCTTTAGGTAAGACCGATGCTACTATCACGAGTCAACCTTTTTGGTAATCTGTTAGGATATACCTCAATTATAAAAGACTATTAAGTCCTACTCTGTTAAGAGACTTAATGCTTCAATGGTTAAACTGAAACATAATGACCTGTTTCTAATGCAACTTGAATTGCAGATATTCAGATCTATTTACTTACAATACCTCTCTGATCAATGTATCAATTTAGTTCCTTTGTACTTCACACTTTCTTCTTTGTGATGCTGTGCTTCACTGTTCATCGGTGTCTATAGAATTCTTTAGCTCTCCCTTAGCTTGATTGATTAGGACTGTATGAAGCTTAACCTTCACCAGTTTCTCTTCAGCATCTTCTTTCAATTCACTCCCCCGTGTATCTGATTGCTTTTTGGAAATGAATTATGCTTGTCTCTTATATAGACATGATATTCCTTAATTCTTGGTTCTTGATTCTTGATTCTTGGCGTGAAAAACAATCTAGCCAAATTGATTTACAGCTTTAACTCTTGATTTATCTCATAGTTATCTTCTTGCCAGCTATATAAATCATCTTTAAATCACTTACTGAACTGTGGTTGAATAAAAAAAATAAAACAACTAGTTAAGTCTATCCTTAAGCTCTGCCAGCTAGATATTTTATCATTTTTTGATCTCTCTGTTCTGTCGATCAATACTGCAGTTTGTCGCCGGTGACAACTTCTAGTTCCATCGGTGCAAATTCAGTTAGCTTTGGGATCTCTATCCATCAGGCATCATTGGATCTTTCTCGTCGGGCAATACTATTTTCAGCTCATCGGGCATCCTATGATTCTGCTTCATTGGGCAACATTGTCTTCTGCTCGTTGGGCATCACTGTGACTTTATCTCTTTCTTTACCGGTGGTGTGCATTCCGTCGGTGTTGTCTGTCACTTAGTGAATACTTGACTTTTATGCATTGCTGAAAGCATAACCATTGTTCCATTGATTCTCTAAAGTCTTTAGCATTATTTATATGACCATACAGATGATACCAAGTTGACATCAATGAAAATACAAACCATTAACTGATTTAATGTCTTGCATCATCTTCAACTTAGCATTATCAAACATTCAATCAGTTACATGTCATCAAGTATCTGCCCCAGGTACACCACAACATAATGGGATAGCAGAAAGAAGGAAAAAATCCATAATGAATTGTGCAAGAACCTTGATGATTGAAAAGAATGTTGCTACCAAATATTGGAAGGAAGCCATCAACACTGCAATTCACACCTTGAACCAAGTTCAACTGAAAAAAGGTACTGAGAAGACACCTTTTGAATTATGGTATGGATATAAACCTAATGTTTGTTATTTCAAAGTATTTGGAAGTAAATGTTACATCTTGAAGGAAGCAAGAAATGGAATATTTGATGTAAAAGGTGATGAAGGTATATTCCTAGGCTACTCCTGTAAAAGCAAAGCATATAAATGTTTAAATCTATCTACTCATAAAGTCATGGAAAGTGTGCATGTAAGGATTGATGAGTTTTCAGAAAGAGGTGAAGAACGGAGCAATAAAGAGCCTCAGGATTACAAAAAAATTGTGTATTATGAACCTAATACTATACCTAAGACACAAGAAATGGTGATTGGACAACATCCCTGTTAACCATTGAACTCATCTGCACAAACTCAAATAGTTCAACTTGAGTTGCAACATGTGCAACCCGAGCTGCTGGTAGAGGAAACCGAGTCACAGACTGAAGAAACCAAGTCGTAGATAGAGGCACCCAAGTCTTAGACTGAGGCACCGAGTCTCAGACAGTGGAACTCGAGTATAAGACAGAAGAATAGAACATAACTTTTGAGTATGGTGAACCAAGTGGAACAAGCCCATAATCAAGAAGGAAGGATCCTGTAATTTCAAAATATGTCAGGAGGCATCATGCACCTAAAAAAATAATTGGAGATCAGACATTAGGTGTAATGATAAGGAACAAAATTAAAGGTACATGTTTTCTTAGTGAAATTGAACCTAGAACTATTAAAGATGCATTGAATGATGAAAGCTGGATCGAAGTAATGAATGGAGAAATTGAGCAGATAGAAAAAATACAAAACCTGGACTCTTGTACCTAGACCAAAAGATAAGAATGTCATTGGTACTAAGTGGGTTTTCAGAAACAAGATGAATGAAAAAGGAGAAGTTTCCAAAAACAAGGCAATAATAGTATGTAAAGGATATGATAAACAAGAGGGTATTGATTATGGAGAAAATTTTGCTCCTGTTGCAAGACTTGAAGGATTCAGAACTCTTCTAGCATATGATGCATACAAAGAATACAAGGTATATCAAATGGATGTAAAATCTGCATTCCTGAATGGAATTCTTGAAGAAGAAGTCTATATTGAGCAACCTGAAGGTTTTGTAGATCCTAAAAAAAGGAATATGGTTTGCAAATTACACAAAGCATTATATGGACTAAAGCAAGCTCTGAGAGCCTGGTATGAAAGATTGCATGGTTACTTGATAAGTATTGGATTTTAGAGAAATAATGATAATAGTAGCTTGTATATCAAAGAAACACCTCAAAACAAGATACTATTAACAAAAATATTTGTTGATGATATATTGTTTATTGGATATGATGATTTATGCAAAGCATTCTATGAAGCTATTAGTAAGGAATTTTAAATTTCTATGTTTGGTGAAATCAAATTCTTTGTTGGATTACAAGTCTAAGTACATCAAAGAGATACTGAAGAAATTTGGGATGGAAGACTCTAGACCAGTTGGAACACCTATGCCTACAAGACATAAGTTGTCTAAGGATGATGATTCAAAGGAAGTAAACTAGACTACCTACAAATCCATGATTGGTAAACTTCAATATGTTGTTCACACCAGACCTAATATTGCATTACCAGTTGGTATTGTTGCAAGGTTTTTAGCTAATCCTAGAGAAAATCATTTGATGGCTATCAAAAGGATTCTAAGATATCTGAAGGGTATTGAAGAGTATGGATTATGGTACAAGAAAGGAGGAAAATTTGATTTGAATACTTTTACTGATGTTGATTGGGCAGGAAGTGTTGATGACAGAAAGAGCACAAGTGGTGGAGCATTATTTCTTGGAAAGAGGTTAGTCTCCTGGACAAGCAAGAAATAGAACTGTATTTCTCAGTCTACAACAGAAGAAGAGTATGTTGCTACAACAGTAAATTGTTCAAATATCATATGGTTCAAATAGTTGTTGTCAGGTATGAAGGTGGAAATCCAAGAACCAATTATTATCTACTGTGACAACACTAGTGCTATTAACATTTCAAAGAACCCTGTGATGCATACTAAGACTAAACATATTGCAATAAAGTATCATTTCTTGAGGGAATTGGTTAAGGACAAGGAATTAAGATTAGAATATGTGAATACTAAAGAACAAATTGTAGACATATTCAAAAAACCATTACCTAAGGATGCATTTTTGTATCTCAGAGGAAAGCTAGGGGTGATTACCCTAACTGAGGCTCACTAAAACACAGTTTAGTGATGCATCAACCAAGCTACAAAACAAACTTAACATGTTGATGTAGGTATTTAGAGCTTATTGTATATGAATTGGTACAAATAGGTACATTAAAACTTCATTGGATTTATATATCAGTTGGTGTCTTTGGCATTGGTTGTCAAAGAGGGAGAGTTATTAATGTCATAAAGATTACAGAGCGAGAAAATTTATCAGAAACAAAGATTAATGTAAGAGGGAGAAATCTGTATTTTAGTGATTGTGAAGACAGAGGGAGTTTTTGGATGAGAATTAGAATGAAGCTAAGGACATTAATAAAAAATTCATTCTTGTTTCTGTTTCTCTATAATTCTTTGTATTATGATATGTTGTGTTTTCATCAATGCCAAAGAGGTAGATTATTGATGACAATTATTCAATTGTGTATTGTCATTGATGTTTACACAAGTATAGTGATGTTTACACAAATGTCTAATCCTATCCGAGCACAGTCAATTCATGCCAAGAACTCTCAAGCATTAAAGAAGACCAAAGTGATTTTTAGTTCTAACCGAGTTTACTCGGGCAATACAGTGTTGGTTGGGCGTTGAAGGATTTCAGTGTCGACCGAGTTGAACAGTTAGTGTCAGCCGACTAATAGTAGTTTATATTTTATGGATAATTGGTTATATGAAGCTGATAGACATGAGTGTTATTATTTATTTGGAAGGATATTAAGGCCGAATTAACAAGGCTTATCATATATATATAAGGTCAAGTTTGGATTGAATGTGTGTGATAAGAATAAAAAAAAGGTATATGTGTGTTCATGACATGAAGAGTGAAGGAAAAATCAGATGGGATTCTGATTGAGGATAGAACATAGAGAAATGCAACAGAATAGCCAATCAGTGAGGATCAAGTAATTAAATCTAGAACCAAGATTTGAATCAGCAAACACAGTTGCTTATCAAAACAAGTCAATCCATTGTTACTTTCTAACAATTGTAGCAGTGATCAAATCTCTTAACAGAGTAGACTTTTATAGTTGGAAAATGGAATTACTTCCTTTTTAGAATGGTTTAGACCTCTGAGTAAGTGGTTTTGGGTCATGTCAAGCACCTTGAATGGGTCTCTAACTTGGATCTAGCTTTCCCCCTGTTCTGTCCCATTTCCCACATTTCTTTAGCCTGTTTCTGGCATCCTAAACTGCAAACCTCAGACTTTTAACCTCAGGTTCAAAATTGACCTTTCTAGGTCAAGGTTGACCTCAACCTTGACCTAGTTCAAGGTCAACCTTTACCCTAAACTAGATTAGAATTGACCTTGATTCTGACCCAGGGTCCATATTTCATGTTTCCAGGGTTTTCGAATGTCGGGCTTCAGAAAGGTTTAATTCCCGCTTCCGGGTCGGTTGTTTCAGTCTTCAAAGAAATGACTCTTGAAATTATATTTAACATAGGTCAACTTGTATGGATATAGGTCTAATTTGAATTTAATTCTCCTATGTAGGCCTCTCTAGAAGATTGTGCCCTAGATTCATATATAAGGAAGCCTTCTCCTCTCATTTTGTCTAAGCAAAAACAATCTAAGACTTGGAACCATAAACCATCAACTAAGAAAGAATATAAGTGTGAAGAGAAAGCTAAGAAGAAATAAGATACTCTCAAGAATTCAAGCATTCAAGCATCCAATTCATCAAGGAGATCCATTGGTAGCCATTGAAGGATTCAAGCTCTATAGAGCCTTCTTGTTGAAGATTTCTCCATCCACATTCCTCCAAGCCTCTTCCTATTCCAAGATCCATTCAAGATTGGTGTTGAAGATCTACAAGAAATTTATTTGAGACATCCTACATCTAAAATTCTACATTCTACATCCATTTGGTGCATACATACTTGTGGATCCACAGATTCAAATCCGCCACAAGGGTTTCTATACAAGCAAGGTGAATTTGTTTATTTACTTTGTTTACTTATGCAATTTCAATTATACTTTAAGGTTAATTCCAAAATTGGTGTTTTACAAAGGCAAAACCCTCCCCCAAACAAACAAAACATTTTTATTGTAGGGACAGGTTCGGAACAATGAACTGGAGTGCATATTTGGATACCCTTTTCGACAAACTATCGGGATCCAGAAACAAATTTTTTGTCGGACTGTGCAGGGAAGAATAAGAAATTTTGGGTCACAATAAAAACTTTTGGGTCAAAGGCAACATTCATTTCTAGGCCAGAATCAACATTCTATTGGTCAAAATCAGAAATTTTGGGTTAAAGGTGACATTCATTTTTGGGTCAAAATTGAACCTGAGCCAGATTCAGAAAAGATTTTTGGGTTTTCTTCGTCTCTGCATTTTTGTTCTAGGTCTGGTTGTATAATCTCTAGAAAATCAGTGCAGACACCCAAAAATAACATTCTTTAGATCTATTGCATTTTGAGGTTATTACTTGTCTATAATTCATTTCAATTAAAGTTTTAATCTTCCTAAATCTATTACACACTCTCTTCTATAAAACTGAAGTTAGGGTTTTTCTCTTTATCTCTATCCTTAATAGGTTGATTCATTTATGCATTGATCCTTCCTTTTGGGTTAATCAATTTGGATGTTCCCTTTATGAAATTTGGGATTAAGAGGACAATCTTACCTTATCCACTATTCCTACACAACACATTATTTATCCTTTACATTTTGGTAACATTCAACATCCTTCATTTCTTATGTTACATTTTGGTGAACCCATGATAGACAACTCTTTCTTTTTTTGTGTTAGATTTACATTTTTATGTTAGATATTGCATGTATATTAGATTAGATTTCTTTTATGTTCTTTCATTTACATTTGAAAAATTAAAATCAAAATCTTGTGTTTCCTAAATTAGTTCATTTGCATTGCATTGGTGCATGAGCTTTACTACTTCTAGTCCTACTTATAGTATCCCGGTTAGAAGAAGCCATAGACTTATGGGTTCCTTTGATCCTGAGTCTTCCTCTCCTTTCCTTAGGATCTTGGATGATAATTTGACCAATCATGATTCCAATCCTTCTATGGAGCATAACTCTTCTCACTCATCTCATGATGAGGATGATGTTTTAAGAGTTCCTCCTGAACAAGTCCAAAAACTTTCAATAGAACTTGATAAAATGGGAAATTGGCTTATTCAAGAAAACCATAATCAAGATTCCATCCAAGCTATAGAGGCTCTTAAGAAACTCCTTCGTGATAGTGATCAAGGTGTTAATCTCTTGCATGGTATCACTCATCTTGTGCATTTGAATGTTAAACCTTTAGCTCAAGAGGCTCAAGATCTAGGATTTACTCCTCCTGTCACTAGTGGGGAACCTTATTCTGTTACCTTTACCTAGTATTCCTACTTACACTCCTCCTTTGATGATAACATCTCTTCCAATTCCATATATTCCTATGAGTATTCCACCAGTGTCTCTACCTACCTCACAACCTTCTTACCATAGTGTTCCTTTTACCTATTCCAATCCTCTTCCAACTATAGTTCCAAGTGTTCCACCAGTTGTGTCTTCCATTCTTGTTGCTTCCTGCACTTTTCCTAGTGTTAGTGATGTTTCAATGCCACCTATTTCTACTAATGATTCCACAATCATTAGTTTGGCTCAAAATGTGTCATGTTTACAAAAACAACTTGCATCCTTAACCCAATCCAAGTTTATCATTCCCACATGTGACATGGGTAGTCCTCTATCCTTAGACATTATTCGTGCTATGGTCCCTCAACAAGCCGATTTGCCTCATCTTGAGAATTGCAATGGTAAGGGAGACCCTGTTACTCATGTTAAAACATTTCAAATCCTTTGTAGTGATTATGCTCATGACCATAGGATTTTAGCTAAGTTGTTTGCTAGAACTTTTGTGATAAGGCCTTGCAATGGTATTGTTCTTTACCTCCTTATTCTATTGATTCTTTTCCTAAACTTGCTAATACCTTTATCCAACAATTTCAAAACAACATTGGTCTACAAGTTTCTTTAATTGATTTAATGCATTATAAACATAACACTAAGGAAAAATTAACTCATTTATTGGTAGATTTAAGCATTTGTATGGTCAAATTTCTTATCCTGTTCCCAATATTGATATTCAAAATATGTTTATTTCAAATTTACAAAAGGATATTAGAGATAAGATTCTGCTTACTAAATTTACCTCTTTTCAACAACTTTGTGCAACACTTCATCATTATGAATTACAAGTGAGTCAATTTGAGAGAAACACTCCAATGACTCTTGTTTTAGTTGATAAGAACTCCAATGGCTCTTGTTCTAGTTGATAAGAGTGATGCCACTCATAATCCTAATAAGTTTTAGAAACCTAAAAACTATGTCAAGATAAATAAACAAGCAAATGCAGTCGCTGATCAAGTTGTTGTTGCATCCAACAATGCCACTTCTGCATCTACTGCTTTTCGCATGAATCATACATTTAATCCTCTCTTTGAATCTTTACATTCTATTATGAGTAGGTTGTTAAGTTATAATATGATTACCTTGCCTCCTATTCAACCTCTTCTCCCTACTATGATGGCATCAAAATCCTTTGATCCTAAAGATTTTTTTCAATACCATCGACATAATGGCCATGATACTAAAATATGTTATTCTCTAAAGCATAAGTTTCAGACTTAATTGATTCTAATGCTTTATCCATTGATAATTTTGATGGTAGTCAGAACAATCTCTCCTCCTAATCAAAACCTTCAAATTTATACAAATCCTTTACCTACACATGATACTAATACCATAGCTCAACCATCTTCTATGGATATTATTTACTATTCAAAGATGGATGATCTCAATCACATTGTTAATCATGTGGAGTGTGCTGTTTCATCTCAAACTAATGTTCAAGATCATTCTCCTTCACTTCAAATTCAAGTTCACCTAAACCTCAGAAACAAACTAATAGCCCACTCCTTCTATACCTCCTTCTATACCTCCTTTATCCATTACTAATAGCTCTATTACTCAACCTCCCTATGTCACTTCTCAGCCTACCGAGAATCCTCCTCTCGAGCCTGTGAAAGAACCAGTTGTTGTTCCTCCTAGTTCTCAACATGTTTCAAACAAAGCAAAGCATAACCGATCTACTAATGAACATCATAAGAAGCGTAGGGATAATGCTAGGACCCGTGCCTATGTTATTCAAAATTCTTTACCTTCTTTTGACCAGCCTATGCTTGATGTGTTGGAGGAGGTTAATATTCATAATGATGTTAAGATGAATGATTGTGATATTCTATTCCCATCTTAGATCCTATTTTAATTAATCTTGATGAGGAAGTCACTCTCGATGATCCTATTGATCCTAGTGATGAATATGAGACCATCAATGTTGATACTGATGTACCTAATATGCTTTCAACTCAATTGATAATTACACCTAGTATTGAACATCATGATTCTCAAGAGGATCCTTGTTTGGAACTGGCTATTATTCCTACTGTGTTGGATATAGTCCCTCTTGCAAGTTTCCCACCTTCCCTAAATAATATAAACCAAGATAGGGAGGGTAGGTGATGCACTTGATTGGCATGTCCTTCATGGTATCCCTTTTTGTGTTTTCATGTTGTATTGTGATTCTCCCATAATGTGTTTGCTAAATGTTTGTTAGATTATTTTACATGACCCTTGTTACTTTGTTGGTGCAAGGTGACAAAGGAATCAAGCCCGTTGTACAATTCCTCTATATGTATCTCTATTCTTCTATATGTTTCTTTCATGTTATGTTGTACTAGTGCTATTGTTCGTAAATTTTTTCCTTGTGTAGTCTGCTTGGATCCATGACATGGTAGCACTGATTCTTTTTGGTCTCCTTGTTGTGGTCCGAAAAGACTCTTCTTCGTAACTCTTGTGTTTTCTTTCCTCCATTGTGATTGTAGTTATACTTTCTTTGGGGAATGATGTCAATTCATTTGCAATAATATCATATCTATATATACATATTATCTTATGATCATACTGACCCTACATTAGGTAGATCCCTTATGTGTTCTTTGTATGTTTATGTGGTATTTCCCTTAATTTGTCTCCATTTGGGGGGCGTCTCGTAGTGAAAACGTAATTAGTAGAGTTGTTTATGTTTCCGTTAAATCCATTGCTCATGTTAAAATGTTAGCAAAGATTTTAACGTGGGGGTATACACTCTACTCACTTTTTGCACACACGCACTTTCAAAAATTTTAAACTTAAAATTTTTTCCCTTTATGGATTAAAAACTAATCCTTAAAGCATGGATTTTTACCTTATAGGATATCTTGATCCCTCCCATTTAAATTTATACAGATCTCTTAATCCCTCCAGTTTCAATTTACAATGTTTTGATCCCTTAAGGTCGAAAGGTGTCCTTAAGACCGGATCTCCCCGATGGGTTGAGTGAGTAGCCACATTCATTAGGCGGTTTGACTCCATCTTTCCAGTTGCACTGTTTCCTTGTATGGTTCACAATGGGACATAAGTTCTCATTGGGTGAGGTAGTCACACCCTCTCTCTTTTTCTCTTTAACTGGTGATATCTCTCTTATTGTGATCTTAGGGTTGATAAAGACTTAACTCCCTAGGGGATTGAGGATTCATTTGTCCCTTTTGATTTTAATAAGATTATCTTTTCTTCATGATCTCCTTTACCAAGAGTTTGCATCGAGTCCATACTCTTGCTAAAGTGGGGGCTAAATCTATAGTTGGAAAGTGGAAGAACTTCCTTTTTAGACTAGTTTATCCCTTTGAGTAAGTGGATTTGGGTCATATAAAGCACCTTGAATGGGTCTCTGACTTAGATCTGGCTTTCCCCCTGTTCTGCCCCATTTCCTACTTTTCTCTGGCCTGTTTCTGGCATCCTAAACTGCAAACCTGAGAATTTTAACCTTAGGGTCAAAATCAACCTTTTTGGGTCAAGGTTGACCTTGACCTTTACATAGGTCAAGGTCAACCTTGACCCTCACCTAGGTCAGAATCAACCTTGATTCTGACTCAGGGTCCAGATTTCATGTTTCCAGGGTTTTCCGATGTTGGGCTTCGAAAAGATTTAATTCCCACTTTTGGGTCGGCTGTTTCGGTCTTCAGAGCAATGGATCTTGAAATTATATTTAATCTAGGTCCACTGCTAGGTATATAGGTGTAATTGGAATTTAATTCTCCTATGTAGGCCTCTCTAGAATATTGTGCCCTAGATTCATTTATAAGGAAGACTTCTCCTCTCATTTTCTCTAAGAAAAAAAAATCTAAGAATTGGAAACATAAACCATCAACTAAGAAAGAATATAAGTGTGAAGATCAAGCTAAGAAGAAATCATATACTCTCAAGCATTCAAGCATCTAATTAATCAAGGAGCTCCATTGGTAGCCATTGAAGGATTCAAGCTCTATGGATCCCTCTTGTTGAAGATTTCTCCATCCACATTCCTCCAAGCCTCTTCCTATTCCAAGATCCATTCAAGATTGGTTTTGAAGATATACAAGAAATTGATTTGAGACATCCTACATTCTACATCCATTTTGTGCATACATACTTGTGGATCCACGGATTCGAATCCGCCACAAGGGTTTCTATACAAGCAAGGTGAATTTGTTTATTTACTTTGTTTACTTATGAAATTTCAATTATACTTTAAGGTTATTTCTAAAACTGGGTTTTTTGCAAGGCAAACCCCTCCCCCCAACAAAAAAACCATTTTTCTTGTAGGGATAGGTTTGGAACAGTGAATTGGAGGGCAGATTTGGATACCCTTTTCAAAAAACTATCAGGATCCGGTTACAAATTTTCTGTTAGACTGTGCATGTTAGAATAAAAAATTCTGGGTCATAATTAGAACTTTTGGGTCAAAGGAAAAATTCATTTTTAGGTTAGAATCAACATTTTGTTCTGGGTCAAAATCAAAGATTCTGGGTCAGAATCAGAAAATTTGGGTCAAAGGTGACATTCATTTTGGATCAAAATTGGACCTTAGTCAGATTCATAAATGATTTCTGAGTTTTCTTCGTCTCTGCATTTCTGCTCTAGATTCGGTTGCTAAATCTCCAGAAACTCAGTGCAGACACCCAGAAACAACATTCTTTAGATCTGTTGCATTTTTAGGTTAGTATTTGTCTTCAATTCATTTCAATTAAAGTTTTAATCTTCTGAAATCTATTACACACTCTCTTCTATAAAACAAAAGTTAGGGTTTTTCTCTTTATCTCTATCCTTAATAGGTTAATTCATTTATGCATTGATCCTTCCTTTGGGGTTAGTCAATTTGGATCTTCCCTTTATGAAATTTGGGATTAAGAGGACAATCTTACATTCTCCACTATTCCTACACAACACATTATTTATCCTTTACATTTTGGTAACATTCAACATCCTCCATTTCTTATGTTACAAGACTTTACAGTCTTTTGTAAATCCTCTCACAAGGTGACATTTCTGCATTCAAGTGTTTGAATACCTCTAATAAGGCCACTCCTTATAGGGTGATTAAATCCTCTAACAAGGTCACACTTAACAACGTGTTATTATAACCTTTAACAGGGTTGGCTCCTAACAGTGCTCACTTCAGAAGAGTGAAAAATAGTGACTAGTTGCAATTGGTGGTTTTTCCCATATTGGGTTTCCATGTTAAATCCTGGTGTTATCTTTGTACATTTTATTTTCTTTATGGTTTATGTTTTTACAATTAATTTCTAAAGGATAATCACAGTTAATATCTTAATTTTTTCTATGTTAACCATGTGACAGTAGAATATCTGTGTTAACCGAGCAATAGTGACAAATTTGTTTAAGACATCTAAGGGACTTGGATTTGTTTTTGTGGTAACTGATACACCCCTCCCCTCTTAGTTACTCACCTCATTTCCAACAACTTCATCTCCATAGTTTGAATGTGATTCCATTCCACAAGATATATTGAAAAGTGATGCACAGAAAATTTCTTCATGTTTCTCAGAAGCTTCATTATACAAGGAATTTTCAAAACCATCATGATTAAAAGATTTATCCTCCTGATATGTAGTTTCCAATACCTCCTGAATGGACTTTGAGTCATTAATCAATTTATCCTAGCGGATTGAGCAAACATTGTGACCATTTTTTTGAACATTCTTTTGATATTCAATATCCAACAAATCTAAAATTTGCTCTGTACTGGGAAAGTATTATTCTTTATCATCGTAGTTATTGATACCTATTTCCATACAAATATCAACATGTACATATTTTTCTTCAACTTGATCCAATTTTTTTTCCTCCATGTCATCATTATTTTCATTTTTATTTATTTCAACACAAGTGTCATCATGGTTCTCAAGTATGGATGCTTCTTTATCTTCGGCATGAGTAGTGCACTCATCTTCCTTATTTAAATTTGAAACATCACTAGATTCTTCTTCTAAAATGCCTTCATATATAATTTTGGTAAGAAGTCTTACATGAGGATTATAAAAAATCCCTAATTCATGCATTTTATCTGGCAATGAAGGTTTTATACCCACAAGTATCTCATTATAAATGTTAAACATCCTCATGAATACTTGTGTTGCAGTTTCATCTTCATATCTCTTTATATTCATAAATTCATCCAAGGAAGACATATAGGATTCCTTCTCGATAATGCAATTCTAATTATTTTTTAGTATGAAGCTTTCATTCTCCTTTTCCTCATCCTTTCTCACATCTGCATCTATTTCAAATGTCCTATCCACACATGAATGACTACTTTCCTTTACCTTCTCTTCTCTAATGAATTCTCTCTATGTACCAAGAAATGCATGCTTGAGTATCTGGGATATGTAGCCACATCTGGAGTCATCACTCTCTTCGTATCTAGTGAAAGAAGAATCTAAACAAGGCTCTAAATCCATAGTATAATACTGAGATTCTTCTTGTGTATAAAAATACTCATCCTCTTCAACTACGCGATGGAATTCATCTAGAAACCATTTCTCAAAGTCCCTCCATGATGAGATGCTTTATGTAGGAAGAGATTCATATGCTTTTCTTGCATAATCTTTTAAAATCCTAACAAACAATTTCATCACCTGATCCTCTCTATTAATATCACGATCTTCTATAAATGTATAAAATGCTTCCACATACTCAAGTGCTGATACATCTCATTCCCCATGAAACTTCAGTACTAGCTGTGAAAGCTTAGGGAATAACTTGTTAGGAATACATTGAAATCTCCTGAGATCCAATGGCTTGATGCCATCCAGAACAAATTGTTTTCTTTGGAATGGGTGAGGCATCGTGAAAAAAAATTGTCCACCTTTTCAAAGAGGAAAACTACCATCTCTCTTTGAGCCTTCTCCCTCACTAGAGTCACTGATTACTTTTTAATAGAGTTGCCACCTCACTTCAAGGAAAATATTGTTTTGCTTATCTCCTAGGTTCTTCCTTCCACCAGAGTGTACTTTTCAGAGATTATGGAATTTGTATTTTAAAAAACAGCTCCCCAGAAGAATTTCCAATTTGTCGGTGCTCAAATCAATAGATTGGATTTCCTATGGACTTGCCAATCCAATATTGGGAAACCCAAGTTATTTGGCCAACTAACAAGTCTCAACCAAAGACAAGGTTGAAACTTTTGCAATTTTGGCTATACAGGACCAATGATGGTAGACCTATACCTCAACCTTAATATGTTGGTTGGATGTTTTTTTTATAGTAGATAGAATACACTTCAAATCCTCTCTCTCAAGTATGGCAAGTGCACTTGAAAGAAATCAAACTGTAACCAGTACAATATAAACTGCAAGACTAAAAATGCTTTTGTTAATTGTAAGAATGCTTTGAAAATATGTATAAAATGAATGAATGTTGAGTAGAATATCTCAAAACTTTAAACAATGAACCAAATTACTATAATCCAATAATTGATAAGACCAGTGCCCATTTCAACTTGGACAATAGAGTCAATCCAATTTCAATCCTATGTACAACCTTGCAAGACAGTATATGTTCCAACACCATAAACTATTCAAATGTTATAGATGTAGAGAAATTAAGCCTATTTATATCCTTTCTATTTTAAATGAATTTAACTCCCTTGGTTAGGAGACCAATTGAACAAGAAGCTGGAAATACTATCTTTTCACGAACTACTTGATAATACAACAAGGATATTAGACACATAAAATCTCTACACAAGCATTACAAGAATAACAATTGAAATTCCTTCAATTGCAAGGGACTAACTGAAATGAATTGAACTTTCTTACCACAAGTGAGAAAGAAAACACTTATATTTTATTTATTTTGAAAAACGTACATTGAGTCCATGTTGCAGTTGTGATCAAATTCTAAAAATAGGAACAATAATAATGATAATAATTCATATCACATGGTCTTGGAATCCCTATTTATATAATATCCAAGGGATGTGTAAAAGCTTCAGACCAATGTGTCTCTTCATAAATAAAACCTAAACCTATCAACAACTGAACATCATAGTTACAATTAAGGAATTATTTACATCCTTGTTTGAAAATGGTTGTTGACCGTTGGGATTCATAATAATAGTTGCTAGCAGATCATTTGTGATTTTTTTGAGATAATATAAATAATGATTCTTTGTTATGCTCATCATAGTACTTCAATCATATGTTCATCCATAGAAAACCATATATACTCTACTTGATAATGTATATCATCAATGGTATCTCGAACAACTTTAACATCAAGAACAAGATCATCAATGTTGTCGACCATCCTCTAGCATCCTCCATCCTCATTAAGATTCCACAAAGAACATATGCATGTGATCATCCTTAAGTCCCAAAGATTGCATTATCCCATCAATAGATAGATCCATGGTATTCACCATCCTTGTATCTACATGGAAAATGATGACGTATTAAATAATAGATGACACCCTAACTAGCACAAAAAAATAATAATAATATTGAAAATGACATAAATAAATGCACATCAATGCTGGCACCTAATCATCTTATCCTTTTCATTTTCGAGGACATGTGTCATCATCATGCAATGCCGCGATGGATAAATGACATTCAATTTCTGATCACGGGATCATGCCAACTGTCGACCCTTTCCTTGATTTAATCACCGATCAACCTGAACGCGTGTCATCAATGCGTGATCCCATGATGGATAAAGTATGTGCAACTTCTAATCATAGGATCTCATAAACCATCAATCATTGTTGTACTTTATTCATCGATCAATCTTCAGCCTCTTTTAAGACTCAATCATCTTTTTGGCTCGGTTAAAACACCATCGTTGATCATACCCATATGTTAAAAGAAAAGGGATTTAGTAGCGCATAGTTTAACTTTATTTAAAAATGATGTGCGTCCTCATCAACCTGCTCTACTAATCTGATGCTGCCAACTATTGTGCCCATTATCTCATTTCTTAGAACACTTACGGGCCTGAGACACGTGTCATTATTACGTGATCCCATGAAGAATAAAGATCATGCAAATTCTAATTGTGGGATCATGCCCACCATCAATCTCTGCTGAAGGTTAACCACAAATATTTCTTCATTACTCAGAGCACTTGCAAGCCTGAGACACATGGTGACAATGCGTGATTCCATGATGGATAAAGATTGTTCACTTTTTGATTGCAGAATCCTACCAACCATTGGATTAAGTCTGATCTTCTCGATGCTTTATTGTTTTTGGCCCCACTTAGTTGAGATCTCAGCGGGCACTTGTCATCTAGGCATGATTCCATAATGGGTAAAGATCATTTAATTTCTGATAGCAGAATCAAGCACATCGTCGATCTTTGCTGAGGTTTAATCATTGATCATGACATATCACCATGTGTCTAGTCTGCTAAGTCATCATCTTTCCTTTTCAGCTACCACATCACCAAAATGTTTTATTTAAGACCTTGGACCCCACCATCCACCTTGCAAGCTACATCTTCTGAAAGGCCCGATATAATAAACCAATACTTCAATTCTCAGATCAATGTGGGATAATGTTGCTGAGTATAAGGATTAACAAAACACTAAATCAGGGAAACCAATCTCTGTGACCATAGTGATCAAAGCGATGACTTCCATGGGAGATGTGGCATAGTCACGTGGATACAACCTGCAAAAACACAACATGAGTCTACACGAAGATAATATAATAAAATGGTAATGTTAGAAAAGCCCGTGAAAACACATGTAACAATTATATTATGAATTTGAATATGAAAGTAAGCATACTAGGGTAAAATAGCAATAAAAATATATAAATCATATTGATATAGGTATAAAATATACTTCCTTGAGCTATCTAGATATGAAAATTGATCTGTAAATTTGGTTTCCACCACCATCAATGAACACTGATAAGGACTTCATTGGCCAAAAAAATTTGGTGCTTTGAACATAGTGGAAATAATTTTTTTATGAAATCAACAAATGTAATATAAAAGTAAAACATGGACATGCTTGTAAGATTGTACAAAAATTCTTTAAATTGAGAGTGCCTAATGATACCTTCCACATGTGGTGGCCCAATTTTTTATGATTGGCTATTTCCCTTCGTTCCTCTATTACTAATTAAATTAAACATAAATAACTCTGGACGAGGCACTTCATGTGCTATTTATTGGCTACTAGTATACTTGTGATGCACGAGACACCGAACATAGTCCCTCATTGCACTATACCATGTTAACATGTGATAGATGAAAGTTTTAGCTACATCCATATTAGTGTTGAAATAAAAATGCAATGCATTTGATTTCTACAAATCCAACATGAACCTCTGGACACAAAAATGAAGGATTGTATCTGTTCTTGTGATGGCAAATTTGTTTGTGACATCTTCAATAAATCAATTAATTTAGCCCAAAATATCATTGTGTCTAGAGGGGAGATACCCTCAATGCTTGTTGGATGAGAAGGATGAGGAGTAACTATAGACACCCTAAATTGGTCAACCAAAATCAACATGGTCAACCAAAGTCAAAAGGGGTAAAATCAAGTCAACATCATGAATTAATTTGTCATCTTGTCCCCCTATTTGAAACCTATAACTCTACCTTGACCTCAAATCTACCTTGATCTTGGTTAATCAAACTCACCCCCTACCCTTGGGAATTACTATAAATAGGATGATTTTCTTAGTGTAATGTTACCAATTCACATTTAGAGTCATAATTCACATTCAAATTACATCTTGAATTGGGAATTTAGCATTGAAGCATTCTTGAAGAGTCTTGTTATAATGTCAAAATCATTCATGATTACATAGAATTTGAGCATAGAATAGGGAATTTAATCTTAATTTACATCTTAGATCCATATCTTCATCATCGTTAGTACAATGCTCATTCCAGGGGTTGTAACTTTAGGATGCTTTGCAGCTGAGAGCATTTGTTTAGTCTTCCTAGATAGAGATCCATGAGACACTTTTAATTTTCTTTTATTCTCAAATTGACTAACCTAGTTAGATCTTTCAAAGTTTGATTTAAAAAGTATGTTAAACTAATGTTTCATGCAGTTTGTGAGTTGCATATTTACGAACAATATTTGGCACCCACCGTGGGGCTCAAGCCTCAATTTCTAACATCAAATTTGAAGGATTTACTTTTTAGATTCTCTGAAATCATCAGAAACCCGCACCTGGTCCAAAGAAGCTTGCACCTGGTCTAAAGAAGCTCACTCCTGGTCTATCATAGCTCACACTTGGTCTGTGAAAGATAGCATTTGGTCTATGAAATATCTCACCTGGCACAAACAAGCTCACACCTGGTCTGTGAAAGATAGCACATGGTCTGTACAATCTCGCATCTGGTCCAAAGAAGCTCACACTTGGTCCAAAGAAGCTTGCATTTGGATTTTGATGATAAATAGACTTTATTTGAGGGTTGTGTTGTAAATTATATCATTTAGTGAAGTTTGCATAGCATTTAGGAAGATTTGCATATCATTTGGGAACTTTGCATCTCATTTAGGGAAAATTTGCATATCTTTGAAACTTTGCATCTCATTTAGCGAAAATTTGCATATCTTTGAAAATTTGCATCTCATTTAGTGAAAATTTGCATATATTTGAAAATTTGCATCTCATTTAGTGAAAATTTGCATATCTTTGAAACATTGCATCTCATTTAGTGAAAAATTGCATGTCTTTTAAAATTTGCATCTCATTTAGTGAAAATTTGCATATCTTTGGAAAACTTTGCATTTCATTGTGTGAAATTTGCATATGATTTAGGAGATTTTGCATAAACATTTGATAAATATTTAGTTGCATCTGGTCTATTCTGAGTTGCATCTGGTCTGTGTTTAGTTGCATCTGGTCTATTCCAAGTTGCATCTGGTCTATGTTTAGTTGCATCTGGTCTGTTCTGAATTGCATCTAGTCTGTTCTGAGTTGCACCTTGTATGTCTTGAGTTGTATTTGGTTTGTTCTGCATTGCATTTGGTTAATAATAAAACATCAAAGTTAAGTTGTATAATTGATAAATTTGACAATCAATTGATGTTTTGTTATGAATTTTAGATGATTAAAAGGATCAAGTCAAGAAAAAATCATAAAGCAATACACAAATCGCATGATTATCATCAAAGGAAGGAGACAAAGAAGCTACACAAAGAATCAAAATGGATACAATTAGTAATTGAAGCCAAAATATTGGAAGAAAGGATTCAAGCAAGAAATAGGTATTGGAAATCACTAACCTTTACCAAGAATTTTATAGCATGCCTTATATTCCTTTAGATACTTCTCCCATTTGAATATGATACATCTTAAATCTCAAAAACAAAAGTGTAGAGTATCAGATTACTGGAAAGAGAAGGAATCTAAAAGATTGAATAAATATGCTAAACAAATCCATAATGAAAACATAGTGGAAAACTTCAAAGAAGAAGAGAAAGCATACAAACATTAAATCAAAATTCTCAAACTCCATCAAACTAAGTTTCCATCTTTGTGTTGGAAATATGGATGGAGTAAGTGAGAGGGGAGGGGTGAATCAGTTACCACAAAAATAAATCCACAAGTCCCTTAGATGTCTTCAATATATATTGTTGTTACTCGGTAGATTAACTTATCATTATCTTTTAAACATCCACAGTTATTGA
>MU217316.1:497852-516469 GCA_018584345.1 Thuja plicata | reverse complement strand
ACTTGATCTTTCATATATACCTTTCAAGTTATCAAGTCAGCCCAATTACAAGTTACAATTAATATTACATTGGTCGGCTGCATATACAAGTTTCAATTAATAAATATTACATTAGTCGGCTGCATAAGCATTTCTCTGATGCTCGGTGAACACTGTCAACTCTGCGAAAATCCTTCGGTAACCGACTGAACTCGGTAAGTACTGCGAACTCGGTAAGGACTAACTTTCCTTCACATATACTTTGATGACTGACTGAAATCGGTAAAGACTAAATTTCTTCGTTGACCGAGTGAACCCGGTAGTAACTAACTTCTCGATATAGTATTCTGGAGCGCTCGGTAGACTCTGTAAATTGCTTCTCTTACCGACTGAGCTCGGTGGACTCTGTCAATTGCCTTGCTGAACATTCTGAGCTCGGTAGACTCTGTCTGATGACTGATATGACATTTGTGTAACATCAAGGACAATACACAATTAAACAATTGTTTCCAACACTTTGGCTTAAGAATTTATTCATTCATTTGAGGTGGATTTGGTTTTGATTTTCTTTCACTTTGTTTTGCTTGGTTGTTGAAACTAACTTTTTGGGGAGAAAAATTGGATGCTAAGGAGTGGGAAAAATTGCCACTAGGTGAGTATACAAAAAGAAAAATAAACAAAATAATAAATGCACCTAGCCTTTGCTAGCATCAAAATGAGGTATTCCTAAATCCTTATGCATTTTGTTTAAATTGTGGCAATTTCATTCACACATCTAGCTTAAGGTAAAAGAGCAAATTGAAATCTTAAGTGAAGCATTAGGGATATTATCTTCACCTTTGGTGAAGAAAACTCCTTGACAAGCTAAATTTGGTATAGAAAAGAGCTAAGTAATGAACCAAACACCTAATTAAGCCTTATTGTTTGTGGCTAAAAGAGGCTTGGAATGAACTTTGTTAATCATGTTTGGAAGTGAGGAAGTAGTAGGGATATGCTCTTTACCCTTTGGGTTGATAAAAATCCTAAACCTACTTATTCATTTCATTTCCTTCTTTCCATATACTTGCTAGATCTTTAGTGGGCCTGCCTCCCGAGATTTGCCTTACGAGAACGGTGAGAGGGAACGACCGAAGTGGAAGACAATCACTTTAGTCATGATATACATTCAACCCACTATAATGTAAACACATTCATCCTCAAAAGGATCGAGTGACAAATAGGTGCTATGAATCTTCACCTCCTCTAGTAGTCCTTCAGGATTGCGCAAAATCATGTTTTTATGTGTGTGGGAGGCCCTTGTCAAGAGGGTATAAGAGACTTTTCACTTATTTGAACGGATTTAAATTTATCAACCTTATTAAATTAGAAATCCTACCCTCTTAAAGTCATTTTAAGACCCAATATTGACCATAGGTAGCTTGACTGAATTGTTTTCTTGTGGAGACTTTATCAAAAACATCTGAGAATATACACATTTATAGATTTTTTTTAGAAGTTAGAAAACATGTGTTTTTGTGGTTGATGTGCTTGATGATACATGATCTTGAAAAAAATACAAAATACATTTGAAAGATCCAAAGCTCATACAAATCATCTTTCTTCTCAAGTGAATACTTCTTCAACAAAAATTTTCAATTCCTTTTCATGTTGTTTTGGACAAGATCTCGTCATATCAAATTGTCTTTACAAATGGACGAAACCGTGCTAAGAGAGAGTATTAAATTGTCTTTAGAAAAGGATGGAACCATGTTAAGAGAAGAGATACCTTATCTGGAAGAGACTCCTCATTCTCTTTATCAACCCTTTCAAGAGAGAAATCAAGAGGAAAACTTGAAGATATCTCAATGGAAACTAACACATGGTTTGAAGCTAATAACACTAGAGAAATCAATAATGACCATAATGAAGAATTGACCGAAGAAAAGATCAATTAAGCATATAAAATTCCTATGTTCATCAAAATTATGGAAAAAGTTTTAGAAAAGGACAAGGATGGATATTTTCTAAACTTGGCTCAATTATGAGTCAAACTTCCTCACGATTTTGACACATCCCAATTAACAATGAATGAGGAAGAAGATACTTCTTTAAAAGCCATGAAACAACAAATCAAATCCCTACAAGCTCAAATGTATAGAATGAAGAAAGAGGCTTCCCAAAATGATTATTAATTGAATCTATTTTCCCTTTTCCATTTGATAAAAACTTATTTATGAAACCTTTTCCCCAAAACATGGTTTTTCCTAGGTACGACAAATATATGGGTACAAAAAACCCACAAGACCACATAAGGGAATTTGGAACCTTAAGCATGGAATTTATCCATGAACCTACCTATTTGATGAGGTTGTTTCCCCAAAGCCTTGGTGGGTCAGCAATGGAATGGTTTTCAAAGTTACCTCCGAGTATAAATACATTTGAGGAATTAATATCCAAGTTTGTTAATCAATATTCCTACAATATTGAACGAGAAATTACCATGTTAGATCTATGGAATAAAAAGAAAAAGAATGGGGAAGCCTTTTTGAGTTTTCTACTAAGGTGGAGAAGAATATTTTCCAAATATCCATGAAGTATACCTAAAAAGGAAAAAATGGATATATTTATAAACAGTTTTGTGACTATAATCAAATTCAAGTTACAACTTAATTGTCCACCAAATTTTGAAAAGGTAATAGAAAATGGAGTCCAAATAGAGAATTCTTTAGTAGGAAGTGGGGAACTAAATATTTAAAAAGATAATAAAACCTTTTCAAACAACAATACCTTCAACAAAAATTCTTCAAACAATACCAATAATGATAAACCAAAGTTTTGGATGAAGAATACAAACAAAAATTTAGTCAATGATGGAGTAGTGGAAGCTCACAATCTTAAACCTAAACCTTTCAATCTTTCAATGGGTTCCACTAATAAGAATAATAATGTTAACCAATCCTCCAATAATACTTTTTAACAATGTGAATGCTTCCAAAAAAAATCAAGGAAGTGCCAAGCCTAAACCTAATTTTATGACTCAATTTAGTCCAGGACCACGGAGAGAGTTTACTCCATTGGGAGAACCACTTGAGTCGGCCTTAAGAACACTCGTTGTCAAAAAAATGATAACTTTACCGGAGGAAAGACCATATGAACCTCAAGTAAAAGCATCATAGTGGAGTGATTATAATCATTGTGAATATCATTGTAATAAAGGGCACAAAACAAACGATTGTATGAAGTTGAAACATGTGGTTCAAGGCCTTATTGATAATGGTATTATTGAGGTTGATGGACCTAAGAATAATGAAGATCACACGACCTTTAAAACTCCTTTCTTGAATCATGAGAAGGGTGAATCTTCAAAGACTAATCAATACAATGAAAAGGGAGATCATAAGGTAAATTTTTCTCACACCTATGACAATACAATCAATTCTTTATCTAGTTATGAGACCACCATCAATTTCATAGCGATCAAAGATAAAAAAACAAAAACAAAGAGACCTCCATGTCATCACTCAGGGGAAAGCATAAAAATTGATTCTACCTAGAACTTCCAATGTTGTGACAAGACCTAATACTTCATCATTTCCTTCCAAGACCTATAATTTAATTTATCAACTTCAAAAAACTCCTGCACAAATTTCAATTTTGGAGTTGTTAAAACTATCACCCACACATAAAGAGACCTTGGAAAAAGATTTGGTAGACACAACAATTCCTACCAATCTAGATGTGGAAAAATTTAAAAACATGGTTAGTCATATTATTGCACCCCATTGCCTATCATTTTTAGAGCAAGATGACATGTCCTTAAATCATCCACCAAATTTTCCCTTGCATATAGAAGTCCTAATCCAAAAGCATAGGGTCAAAAGAGTCCTAATTGACGAAGGTGTTGGCCTAAACATTTGTACTTGAAATTTGGTCAAAGCCTTGGGCTATTTTGAAGAATTAGTGGATCCAAAAATAAAGATAACTATTAAAGCATATGATGATGAGGAGAGATCTTCCAAAGGAATGGTCATTTTACCTATTTGGGTAGAACCTATTAAAAAAGAAACAGTTTTTCAAGTACTTGATCTCAAATTGACCTACAACATATTGTTGGGAAGGCCATAGATACATGAGATGCAAGTTTTTCCATCTACCTACCATCAATGTTTAAAATTTCCTTATTTTGAACATGAAATAACTATTTGTGGGCATCATAACCCATTTCAATACTACAATCATATCAAACCGGTTATAGATTCCTTTGTACCTCATAATAATGAGGCTTATACATCTACCCCACATTCAGAACAAGCTAAAGAGGAAGTTCCTAGGATAAATTCACCCTCCAAATCAAAGGATAAAGAAGATACAAATAATAAGTCCACTGCCTCAAATCATGAAGAAACTATTCCATCTCTCTCCAACAAAGGTAAGGAAAAAGTGAATTTTCTAAACACAAATGAAGAAAACCCTAATTCCTCAACATCAAATTATGCCATTCAAGAGGGATCATGATTGGAAAGAGAAGAGGCAAAAGTGGCACATTACAAGAAGATGGACATCATGATGAAAAACTTTGAAAAACAATGCAGGATTAAGCAAAAAGGAGTTGGAGAATATTCTATTTCATTGATGGATATGCCAACTTCTCCCAAATCACATGGTAAACCCTTAGTCATACCCAATAAAAAACTTCCTCACAAATATAATGATAATTTTGTAAGAGCCACTACTCCAGCAAAGATAGAAGAAGACAATAATGTGTTAAAATGGCTATACAAAGATGAGGAAGGAGCAAGTGAAAGTGTGAGACACATTAGTATTCCCACACATCAATATGGGAAAGGATTTGAGATCATGCAAAAAATGGGTTACAAAGGAAGAGGACCTTTAGTAAAAATAAATAGAGGCTTGTTAGAACCTATACAGCCCCCATGGAGGTCAAGTGAGGAAAAATCTGGGATAGGATATCATTAGCAAGGTAATGGTAAAAATAATTTCACTAATCCTTATGAAAACATTAACATGTTGGATTTAGAAAGTGAAGATGATTCAAATGAATATGAATGAGATTCATTATCAGAGGCATCTTGTCATGATAAAGAGGTAGATGTTATTCATTCTTACACTTTTACACCAAAGGAAATTCCAAGTACAAACCAAGAATGGGTAGGAGAGCCTTATGTGTCCTCTTTCTTAGGAGAATCTATCTCTAGGTTTAATGTACAACAATTTTTCCCACAAGAAAATTAAGAGGACTCTAGTGAGGAAGATTTCGATCCTAGCTCTATGGACCATCTTGAGGAAACACATATCATTGATTTGTGTGATAGAATTTATGAACCTGCAAATGAAATCATGACCCTAACTCCCATTGACTTAAATTTACCAATTGATCCTTTACCCCTTATTCATCTAGGATTGATTGATTGGGAACAACTTGAGACAAATGATATACCAAAGTTCCAAGATGATCATGCCATATCTTTGTACCTAAATGTGGTTGAACCTTCCTCTACCAATGAATCATATCAAGATGCAAAAATGGGGGGAAATGTTGAGTTTCTTAGTCATCAAGAGAAAAAGAAATACAAAAACAAAAATAAAAGATCTAGTGGTGAAAACCACCATGTGGCAATGCTAGATCCAAAAATGGTAAAAATAAATGATGTATCCAAAGGTGAAAACCCAATTGTGGCACCTAAGGATGAGAGACTTGAAATTTTACCTAACCATCATGAAGAAAGATTTTCTATCTTGATAGACCCAATAGAAAAGATCAACATTGGAACAGAGGCAGGATCAAAGTTTATTCATTTAGCTACATCTTTATCTATAGAAGAAAGGGAGAAATTCATTGATTTTTTCAAACAAAGAAAAGTGAATTTTGCATGGTCCTATGTTGATATGCCAGGATTGGACCCAAATCTAATAATGCACCATCTCAACATAGCTCTAGGAGTTAAACCAGCAAAGCAAAAATTGAGAAAGATAAATCCACATGTGGCATTATTGGTTAAAGAAGAGTTAAAGAAACTCTTGGACACAAGATTTATTTGGTCTATTGCATATGTATCTTAGATCTCCAACATTTTCCCAATTTCCAAAACTAACAAAAGCATAAGGATTTTCACCAACTTTAGGGATTTAAATAAAGCATGTCCCAAAGATGATTTACTGCTTCCTAATATTGATACTATAGTAGATATGATAGCGGGGTATTCTATTGTTTCCTTAATGGATGGGTTTAGTGGCTATAATCAAATCAAGATAGCTCCATAAGATAAAGATAAAACAACTTTTACATGTCCTCGGGGTACCTTTTGCTGGAATGTGATGCCATTTGGTCTTAAAAATGCAGGGGAAACCTATCAAAGGGCCATGACTACCATATTCTATGATATGATGCATACATTTATGGAGGACTATGTAGATGATATTCTTGCAAAATCTTATACCAGAAAAGAACATCTACCCATACTTGATAAAATATTCACAAGATTGAAACAATTCAATGTAAGGCTAAATCTATAAAAAATGTGCCTTTGGTGTTCAATCTGGAAAATTGTTGGGATATATTGTGTTGGAAAAGGGAATAGAAGTGGATCCTGCTAAAGTTCAAGCCATTATGGAAATGGAAGAGCCAAGAAATATTAGCCAATTGAGGTCTTTGCAAGGAAGGCTGCAATCTATTAGAAGATTCATCTCCCAATTGACAGAAAAATGTCATTCCTTTACTCAATTATTGCACAAAGATATCCTGTTTCAATGGGATAGTAAATGCAAAGAGGTTGTTTCTCTATTAAAGAAATACTTAGAAAATCCTCCAGTTCTAATGGCTCCAATACCAGGAAAACCATTAATTCTTTACATCTTTGCAACTGAAAATTCACTGGGGGCCCTCTTAGCACAAGAAGATGACAAAAGAAAAGAAAAAGTAACCTACTATATTAGTAGAACTTTAGTCAGATATGAGCTCAATTATACTTGTGTAGAAAGAGCATGCTTAGTAGTCATCTTTGTGTCTCAAAATCTTTGACATTACATGCTTGCACATAAAATCAGACTTATTGCTAAAATAGATCCACTCAAATATCTTCTTAGCAAATCAAATCTCACAGGGAGGTTAGCCAAGTGGGTTATGGCATTGATTGAGATTGACATTGAGTATGTGGACCTTAAATCTATTAAGGGAAAAGTTATTGCATATCAATTAGCAGAATCACAACTCTCAAGTAAGGAACCTATTCAAATCGAGTTTCCAGATGCAAGTATCCTTACTAGTGAACCAAAAACATGGAAGTTATACTTTGATGGATCCTATACTCAACATGGCTCAGGGTTAGGAGTTCTTTTCACTACACCCCAAGGTTGCACGATCCCCAAATCATTAAAATTTCTATTTCCATGCACCAATGATATAGTAGTGTATGAAGCTCTTGTGATAGGACTCAAAATGGCTTTAGAATGAAGGATTACCAAAATACAAATTTATGGAGATTCCTAATTAGTCATCAATCATATTAATGATAAATACCTGACTAAAGATGAAAAGCTCATGCATTATAAAAACATGATTGATGATTTTAAAAATTATTTTGTATTGATCAAATTTGAGAAAATACCTAGAGCATAGAACAAAGCAACTGATGTCATGGCCACACTAGCTTCATTATTGCAAATACATGATCAAGGTGAAAGATATGAGTTCTTGGCAGAGGAATTGATACAACCTGCATACAACCATCCTAATTCCCAAATCATTTTCCTACTTGTGGGTCATGAATCTACTTGGTATGGTCCTATTTATACCTATCTCAAAGATAAAACCCTACCCTTAGACCAAAATCAAAATGAAAAATGAAACCTTATATGCCAATCCTCACACTTTACCCTTATTAATGACACATTGTATCACAAAGGTCTTCATGGAAAATTACTTAGATGTCTAGAGAGTGAGGAATCAAAAATTCCTTTACATGACATTCACGAGGGGATTTGTGGGTCACACTTGGGTGGATTTACCTTATCAAAGAAACTTATTAGGATGGGGTACTATTGGCCAACCATGGAAAAAGATGCATGCCAATTTGTGAAAAATTGTCAAAAGTGCCAATATCATGGGAACTTGATACATGTGCCAACATAGGAATTACATCCCATTACTACACCTTGGCCTTTCTATGAATGGGGTTTTGATTTGATAGGGGTGATATATCCTCCTTCCTCTAATGGGCACAAATACATTATCACTGCAACTGAGTACTTTAGAAAATGGGTGGAAGCTGTACCCTTAACAACTGCGACTGGAAAACAAGTTTCCATCTTTATCCTAAACCACATCATTTGCAGATATGGTATCCCACATGAACTTATCACTGATAATGGAAGAAAATTCAAAATAAGGATGTTAAGGAGTTATGTGAAACATTTCATATTACTCAAAATTTTTCTTCCATCTATTATCTTCAAGGTAATGGACAAGCAAAAGCCTCAAAAAAAATTATGAAAATCCTCAAGAAAACAGTTGATGAATCAGGTAGGGATTAGCACATCCAGTTAAATAGAACACTTTGGGCTTATAGAACAAGCATCAAAACACCTACTGGGGCCATACATTTTTATTTAGTGTATGGAGCTGGAGCAGTTTTACCATTAGAAGTGGAAATTCCATCCCTAAGAGTCTCATTAGATGGCATCCCGACTGATGAGGAGTATAGAGTGTCTAGATTGGAAGAGCTAGAGTTACTAGAAGAATATCAACATCAAGCTTATAATCATATTCAAGTGTACCAAAAGAGAATTTCTCATAACTATAATAGAAAGATCAAACCTTGAGCCTTTCAAATAGGTGATATTGTTCTAAGAGAAAATCCTAGAAACCAATCAGAACGGGAAACAAAGGGGAAATTTGAGGCAAATTAACTAGGACCCTCTTGCCCCACTTTTGGTGGGGATACCTTTCAGACAAAAGTGAGTGTTTAATTTATAGTGGTGGTCTTGAAAGCTTCTTGTTAGTCCTGAGTCTAAGTCTAGAAAACTTTCCTTTAGGCTAGGGAGCCTTTACCATATTTTTCTAGATTGCATTCTCCTTTGTGAACCAGAGGGTTTCTATTTGTGAGTTCATGTTTTCATTGGGTAGGTTAAGTTCCCAATCCGGTAAAGGCCATGGTTCAAAGATTTATAACATTAGTGCTACACAAAATGGAAGTATGTAGCTGTAATCCTTCATTTTGTTCCTTGGCAGAGAATTGGGCTCAAGCTTCTCCACTGGCGCAAAAGTATCAACATAGTGCATCTTTTGCCGATGACTACTAAGTGATGTCCCAATAAGAAGTACATTTCTAAAATGGATCCTTTGGGATTAAGAAGGGTTGTTGTGTTTGGATTACACCTCTACAAGCCAAAGGGAATGATTCAATAGAAAGAAATTGAGGAAATAGGCCAAAGGCGAAAAAGCAAAAAATGGCTTCTCCCCTACTCCTATAGGCAGGTTTTGAACCACAAAGTATGTTTTTCGCCAAACCATTTAAATGAAGCAATTTTGAGGAAGAACATGTCTCATAAAGAATCTAAGATATAAAGAAGGGAGATGAAATTGACACATACCATTTTGGCATCCTGATAGACCAAATTTCTCCCTTGGCAGATTTTGAACAGAGAGCACTCCAAGAGCACTTCCTCGCCCAAAGGAGAAGTGGAAAAGTGATTTTCCGCTACCTCAGAAAAGTTACCGTTGCGGTTACTAAAAATGAAAAGAAATTTCTTAATGGCCCGTAAAAGCAAGGTAATTAATTCAAATAAAGTCATTTTACTTCATAACGGGGTTTTTCATTAATGTTGGGGTCTTTTCATTCATGTGGCATGGGAAGTCGGCCGTTAAATGGTAAGAATTCAAAAGTTATAAAATCAGTTGAAAGTTGCGAATGAGAGCTACCATTTATTCGCCAAATTGTTTTGAATTCAAAGTCTCATATTTTAGCTATTCCTTGCTCCCGCATCCCTAAGAGATACTGGTAATTTCCAAATATGAATCATCATAAGCATGGCTTCCAGATTCATGGGATTCGATGGAATGAACGACATTACTTCTAAATGGCATAAGATTTTAGATACATCTCTGAAGTTCTTTGACATGTAGAACTTCCAGAATAGATTAAAAGTGGACCAGATACATCCTATTATAGAGAAGTTGAAGGAGAGTGGATTAGTTGAGGCCGCTAGTTTTCCCATTGTTGTTCAAGCCCCAGAATTGATCCGGGAATGCATCGCTTGATACAACCCAGATACCAAGAAAATCCTCTTGCCCAATGATACAATGCTGTTATCTATTGACAGGGAATCGGTCCAGAAATTGCTTCGCATCCTAGAGAAAGTTGAGTATTAAAAAATGACATACAGTCAAGTGGTGACTGGATATATTGCCAAAAAGTCAGTTTGGAAGAAGGAGATAATGAAAGCATGGTTTCAAGAACCCAAGAGCGCCAAAGGGAAGCTGCCGAAGACATTATATGACATGAATATAAAGCCAGAGATCGTTGAAATTCTAGTGTTACTCCACAGGATCAGAGGTGAGAGTGAGGCACTAAATTTTGTTGATCATCACTTCTTCCTAGTTCAGGTAATCTATTCCCAACATCACTTCATTGATTGGGCACTTATGGTAAGTGAGAATCTCTCAGAGGCCCTAGATAGAGCTAAAAACTAGAATGAATTTTACCTGTCATCAGTCCTCTTATATATTTTGGCTACACTACAAATTTGGCTAGGTCTTCCTAGATTAGAGGAATTTCCTGACGATGTCAAGAGTTATGATTTTTTCCCCTCTTTGCAATTACATAATAGTTATGCTGAGTATCTTTGGGTTAATGATGCATTTACAATGAGATTGTGCAGGGAGTTACAAGGCTGTACAGAAAGGAGATTATCCCCCAAAGCCATGGCTTTCATCAGCCAATTTGGATGCTATTTGATTTAATTTAGAGGTTTCTCATATCTTTGTCTTGCAGGTTTTGATGATTTCCCTTTGAAGCTGCCCATGTATCCTACTGATATGATCATGCTGATCAAAGTAATGAGGAAAGCACTCCAAGTGAACTTACTTAGTGTTGAGGCTAAGAAGAAGGGATATGACTTCCCCATGAACATCAGAGCTTACAGTTGCGTGTCCTAGTCAGAGGCAAAGAATGTTCTCAATACATTCTTAAAGAGGTCTTCTTTGGAAACCTTTGTTGTCTTGAGACCACAATATGACCCAGTGAACTATGCCAAGGATGTATTGCAAATGAGTCATGCAATTCATCATGTACATGATATTGAAGACTACTAGGCTAATTCTAACGATGATTTGGAAAGCAAAGAGAGATTCTACGCCTGGTTAACTATTGAACAAATCAAAAGGTTCAATGTTAACATTGCAGTAGAGGGGATAGAAGATGATGACAATCATATGTATGATGATACATATCTAGAGGAGATAAAGCTCACCCTTGTCAGTTCTGAACCCATGCTGGACCAAGCCATTAGCAATTTTCTGACTCTCATGGGGGGTATCTACAAAAGAACATAAAAATGGGTTGAATGGACTGTAGGCCGAAGGAAGAGATTAGAAAGGAAGCTTCCTAATCAGTGAACCCCAACAAAGGATACTGCTGGTACTGCAACCACTTCGTCGGTAACAATTCCAATCATTGCTAAAGGATTGACCTAGCCGATGGGAGGAGGTGATGAACCTCCTGAGAAAACAATCACATTGGAGAAAACTTGTGGAGAATGCTCACTTCCAAATATCAAAACAACATAGGATCTCACCAAGGATGTAGAACTAGAATAGTCAGTAGAAGCAGTTACAGTAGATGTACCAGTTGACACCTCGACGCAGGATTCTCCAAGGAGAGAGTCTCCCATCATAATGGAAGTGGGTGAAGATACTCCTTCGACCATAGAATTAGAAGGAGAAGCTAGAAAGAATCAGAAGGTCACTTTAGTATCCAAGTTGGTGTCCTCTTCTCCTACTTCAGTAAATCCATTTGCTTCAAGACCAAAGGATACACCTCCAGTCATCAGGAAATTGTTCATTGAGGAGTTGGTTTCTGCCAACAAAGTTACTAGCATAGATTCATGGATAGAACATACTCTAGAATGCAAGAGGAAGAGGGTGGAAGAAGGGGCTTCCAGCAAAGACACTCTATCACGAGCCTTTTAGCCCAAGGCCACTATGGGCAAACACAAGAAAGTGAAGACAATGTCTATCCTGGGTCATGATCCTGAGACTAGGCACTTCACCATGGAAGTTGCCAAGCCAACTAAGGAAGGTAGTTTCAAAGACATGACTTCTTCAGACTTTTAGTTGTAGTCATTTGACATGTGGCTGGCTCATCATGACACCAAGGTGGATTGGTGGAAATATACCATTGTAGTGATAGAAGAAGAGCTCGAGGAGCTCAAGACTGCCAAAGTTCAACTTAAGGTAGAAGTGGCTGAGCTGACCAACTTAATCAGGCAGCTCCTCACTCTAATTGCAAGCATTCCCAGCACCCAAACAACCTTCTACCCAAGTGCTGCGAAGAACCAAGCCATTTTGGATAAGTTGCAAGAGGACCGACATTATGGGCAGATTGGTAAATGGTAGATTGAGAGGCTTGAGTCTGAAGGACTAGTAGTGGTTGAAAAACTAGGTAATGCCCTTCTAAGGTTGGAGGTAGAGAGAAATAACATTGCTTAGAACCTACAAACTCTCATGTCAGAAAGGGTGAAGTGCTAAGAATGTATAGCTATGCTGCATGTGGCAGTAAAGTTGAAGACTAAAGAAGCTCTAAAAGATAAAATTTTATAGAACGGAGATGAGCCTTTGATTGAATGGCTTCAGAGTCTAAAGTTTAAGATCAAGATGATCATCTAGGAAAAAGTAGGATTGCAATAGACAGATGTCAAGATCAAAGAAGAGTAGAGAAAAGATTTCAAACTCCTCTTAGGGCTTCATACAAAATCACAAACCAGTGGTCAGGAAAAAGCAATAATCAGAGTAGCCAATATCCATAATTCATTTTCTAATTATTTACATAAACTAACAGAAGATTCTTCCTCTCATCTAGACAAAGTATGAGAACTCTAGCAATTGAGTGGATTCATTTTCAGAGTGACAAAAGAAATGAAAGATCAGACTGATGCCATTAAGATTCTCACCAAGGAACATTCTAGGTGGCTCATTCGATACACTAACATCCACATCAACAGGCATGAAGAACTCATTCAAGTCATTACAGCTGTTATAGCCTATAGGGCTAAATTAGACAAGGGGAAGGAAATTGAAGCTTAAATAGATTCCCCCTTATGCCATTTTTGATACTATGTGACAAATAATCTTTCAATTATCATTTCTAGTTGGGGAAGTTGAACTATTTCGGTTCCTCCCCCTTTCTTGTAATGGTCCAATATGGGATCCTATATGTATTATTTCCAAAGTCAATACAAAGGTCAGCTAAATTTTGGTGAAAGATAGCATATTTACTGAGTCAAATTTGTATGTCTAAATACCATTGTTTTATATGTCCCATTTGCATTGCATTTATCTTTCTGTTGAATTTGGGTGTTTCTTTGAAGTTGGATTTATAATCTGTGTTTGAACCAGAGCTCTGTATTACGATTTGATACAATTATCTAAAGGGGAACTCATTGTTATCTTGAGTTTGGGAAACATTCTTGTGATACAGGTCAATTCATTATTGTTTCATCATTAGTCTTAGGTCTTGCATCTGCATTTTCAGTAGAAATCTATGCATTACCAATTTTGGGAGTTAATCTGATTGATGAAATCTCAGAGTTGGATAGATTTAGAATTGAATCCATCTTGCCTAGGCTATTTCCTGCCTAGGATTAGCTTGGTTTTCCTCTTCTGTTCTGAGGTTAAGAACATACCCATGTTAGACTAGGAAAAATAAAAATTCACTAAAAACCATTCATATAAGGGAGCTGTACCTTTAAATTCAGAGGGAAATTGGTTTTTTCAATAACAATTTTCCAACTGTTATATTTGATTGTTCTTAAGCATTTTGGGTATTGTAGAGTTAAATTAAAAAGAACAATCTGATTACTAACAGATTTTTGGTGACTCTACTGGGGAAGATGAATAGTCATTACACCAAAAGCATATCATGAGGAAAGATGGTGTTTCCCCATGAAAATATAATTCCTGTACTCCAACCAAATCTTGGTTTTCAAGATGATCAAGAAGACCTTATTTCCTCGCTGAACACTTTTGCCTAGAGGAACAGAAGAAGCACTGAACATTACAAAAATGCCAATCAAGTGCTAGAGCAAGAAGAATCTAGAGAAGAAGCACTTTAAAGAGCATTCCAAAGGAGAACCTAAAGAAGAGCACAATCCCAAGTCGAGTGTGAAGCTAGGTCTCAGAATTAGTCAAAAATCTAGAGCCTAAAAGATTCCTCAGGAGCGCAAAGAAAGAAGGAAGTGTAGATCCAATCTTTGAGAGACTTGCAGATATTAACTTTGCTCTGCTTGAAGTACCTCACCAAAGAAACAGAACTACCAAAAGCTAGAGCATACCTTCTTCACCCCCTAAGCAATCTAATCTCTTATCCACCACTTGCCAAGTGTTAACACTACATGGAGTAGTTGCTCCCCCTGTTATCAATCTAACCCCCTATCTACCTCAAGTAACAATGGCACTCCCTTGGGCCACTACAGTCAGACCCCTGCAATTAGCAGCATACAATCCCCTTCCCTCAAGGTCTAGGAATAATTTTCCTAAATTTTTTGGAGACGGGAAAGTATCTACAAATGAACATATTGCTGCATTCTTTGCTTCTGTCAATATTTTAGCAGTACAAGAAGAGGATGTGGATGTTAGACTATTTGTTGAGACCCTTGTTGAGGGCACCACTGATTGGTTTCACCACCTACCAAATTCTTCTATTATAGACTTGGCCTCCATGAGAGCTACTTTTGAAAGAAGGTTCAAAACTGTGGAAGATGAACATGCTCTATTGATGCAATTAACCTCTATCAAGAAAGAGCCTTCTATTAGTATGAGAGATTTAATAGCTAAATTCAATAAGCTAGTGAATCATATTCCAGTGGCTAACAGGCCTACGATGGGAAATTTGAAAACATTATTTATAAGTGCTATGCCACTAGAAATCAATTATGATCTAAGAAGAGTGAATCCCGCAGGTTTAGATGCTACACAGAGGACTGTCGTGGAACTTGAAGACCACATGATCTCATCCAGGAAATGGAAGAGAGAGATTCAGTCAAGATCTAGTACTAGTGGTACTACATCGTCTAATGAGATGATCCAAAAATTGTCAAATGAATTCATCACCTTCAAAAGGAAACTTTCTAGATTCAATAACCCTTATCAATGGAACTATCAAGAGAAACCTGGAAGGGGCAGTGATGGGAGGAATGCTGATAGTAAAGCACTACAGTTAACTAGTCCACCATAAAGACTAGCTATTGAAGCCCCCCCTAAAAGAGGGAATATGTGCACCTTTCATCTAACTACAGACCATGATGGAGAAAGCTTCCCCAATGTAGCCTGTGCTTGGAAAATGCATCAAACTAATGAATGGAATGTTGGAGTCTCTGGGACCAAACCAGACTCATACTCACATGGCGACTTTCAAAACTTATATTTAGAGTATGAGTCCAATTCAAAACAAGGAGCAACATGTTATATGACCATAGATGGGACTTCCTATATGATCTTGACCAGGAGCCAGAAAGATAAAGGTCCTACCTCTCCTCCTCCACCTAAAAATAACGAGGCGTCTACCTCCAACTCTAAGGAAGCCAATCAAGGTGTGATAATTCTACAACCAGGTAAGGATCAGAGCTCTTTTAACATTATTCAATTCTATAGAGGCTCTCAAATTCAAATATCCCCAATAGATTATCTCAAATCCAATCCTGTAGAATTGCAAAAATTAGTAGATTATTGTAATGAAGGGAATTGGAACCTAAACTAGAATGCCATAAATACTATAGAAAATGAGTCAATTTTTGCGGATCCCATTGAGCAAGGTGAATCATCTATGTTAGCTACATTCCCAGGTCAGAAGCTTGATCCATTCTATGTGTCTTTATATATTAATGGATGCAAGTTGAAAAATTGTATAATAGACTCTGGGGCCTCAGATAATGTGATGCCATGAACAGTAGCTAAAGCTTTAGGACTTACCCTTACTAAAGCTCATGGTAGGTTCTATTCTATGGAATCCAAGCAAGTACCTCTGGTTGGACAAATTAAGGATGCCCAAGTGGCTCTGGCAGCGCACCCTGAAAAGAAGATGTTGTTAACAATTCTGGTTGCTGATATACCTGCTAGCTACTATTTGTTGCTAAGCAGGAGTTTTTGTAGATATATAGGAGGGGAAATAAAGTTATATTGGTCTCAATCTTTAATCCCAGTGGGTAATAAAAATATTAAACTGATCCCGGAGGAGAAAGCTAAGTTTACAGTGCTGAAGTCAGATGATCCCAAAGCCCAAAGCCTGTATCAAGAATTGGAATTCGGAAACTATATGCTATTTACTGATGATCACAATGAAGAGGTGAAACCAGGAGAACCAGGAAAGGAATTTTCTACTGAAGAAGGGTCATCTCAAATTTGGACACTTGAATTTGATGGTAGTTGTGCTTCGTCAGGATCTAGTGCAGGTGTGGTCTTGATATCAACAGATGGAATATGTGAGCCTATGGCTTATAAATTAGAGTTTGGAAATACCAAAAATACTATTGAATATGAAGCTCTTCTATTGGGAATCATCACTGCAAAGGAAAAGGGCATGAATATTTTGAGAGCTCATGGTGATGCAGAGCTTATCATGCACCAGGTTAAGAATCAATACTCTGTTAAAAATCACTGATTGAAGAACTATAGAAATAGAGTATGGGATGCGATAGAAACACTGGACACATTCTTTATTGAATCAGTGCCGAGAGAGTTTAATGCCAAAGTGGGCTCCCTATCTGTGTCAGCTTCATTACTCCTCCCCCACCCAGAATTCAAAGACAAGAAGTACCAAGGGAAGTCATATATCGACCATCTGTACCTGACAATGTGGAAGATTGGCAAGTGTTCAAAGATGAAAAGAATATCCTTCTCTTTCTAGAGAGTGGCGGTGACTTCCATAAAGAAGTCCATGGAAATCGTAAAGGAGATCATCCAGACAAGAAAAAGAAAGATAAGTCAGAGGTTATCCAGCTGCAAGGTAATATCATTCCACCCTATCTAGTTGCCCTTGAAAAAATTTTCAACAGGCATGACACTGTTGTGAAGAAGAAAAGAATTGAAAGAGGTCCTACTATTGGTGAATATCAAGAAATAAATATTGGAATTGAGAAAGATACAAAGATGATCAATATTGGGAAGTGTTGTACTGAAGAAGAATGGAACAAAGCCAGGAAACTCTTCCTAGAATATTTGGACATTTTTGCTTGGAGCTATGAAGACCTGAAATTTTTTATGGGTGGGAATTTCAAACATCAAATCCCCTTAAAACCTGAAGCTACCCCGTTCAGGCAAAAGCAAAGGAACTATAATCCCAAAGTTGTTGATGCAATATTTAAGGAAGTAGATAAAATGCTTAAAGCAAGGATCATCTATCCTATACACCACTCTCTCTGGGTGGCAAACATAGTACTTGTGAGGAAGAAGAATGGAGAGATAAGAATCTATGTAGACTTCAAAAATATTACCCAATCTTCTTTGAAATACAATTACACTCTTCCCAATATGGATCACTTACTGCAGATTGTAGCCGGAGCTGAAATGATGTCTATGTTGGACAAATTTTCAAGATATAATTAGATAGAAGTTTAGAAAGTAGACCAGCATAAAATGATGTTCACCACCCCGTGGGGCACTTTCACTTACTACAGAATGCCATTTGGGCTAATCGATGCTGGAGCTACTTTTGAGAGAGGTATGGACCTTTCCTTCAGTGATATGAAGAATAAAATCATTGGTATGTATTTGGATGATCTTACTATATTCTCTAAGAAAAGAATAGATCATATAAATGACTTAAGGAATGTATTACAAAGGTGTCGGGAGGATGAGATTTCATTAAATCCCAAGAATTCGGTCTTCTATGTAACTGAAGGGAAATTGCCAGGTCACATTGTCTCCCAAGAAGGCATAAGAATCGATCTAGAAAGGGTCAGAGCTATTCAGCAATTGAGTTTACCTATGAATAAAACTAGAGTAAAATCTTTTTTTGGTCAGGTTAAATTTCTCAGGAGGTTCGTTCCAGATTTTTTAGAAATTACTAAATGTATAGTTGATATGATGAAGGGAAATGTAAGGCCCACCCCATTTCCACCTTTCCCTCGACACTTTGATGTCGAAGGATTAAGGGGTGTTGTAGTATCTAGATGATTGGTAAATCCCTAACAGATTGTACCTCGAGATAGACCTATCTATTGTACCTTCATATCAGTACCTATTTTAGTGTGGCAATGACAACGGTGATATCTCTAGGTTGTTAATTGTATAAGTGAATCTTGAATGTAGTATGTTACCCTGCGGATCATAGATCCAACTAGATTATTAAGGGTCCATTGAGTACTTTTGTCAAAAGGATTAGATTCAAGAAGTCGAGATGTAAATGCCAAATTAGTTATGTGTTAAGTCT
>MU217316.1:470142-492899 GCA_018584345.1 Thuja plicata | reverse complement strand
AATTAAATTTTATATTCATCTTTTCCATAAATGGACTACACAGTTATAGAATCATATTGGCTTGATATGTACCCTATTGAGATATGGTTAGCCTATTTTTAGAATGATGTAAACTATAACATTCAATTCCTCCTAGATAACCTATAAGCTTTTTAGATCGATGATTGACGATATTGATCGAAAAGATGATCAACAATCTTCTTCGATACCATCCAGCATCATATGATTTCAACTTTATTGAGGTTGAACGCCAGAGTCTTTTGTGACCACGTCATTGAATCCTTTTTTCCGCAACTTCAACATGGAACTTTTTCACTTCAAATTTTTTTTTTTTTTGGTTGTGTTTTGACCCGAACTTTTGGGCATCACAGGAAATGTGAATTTCAAGTGGAAGAATCCGGTAAGCAAGCATTCAAAAGAATAAAGAATGCCATAGCCAATGCTATGATGTTATGTCACCCTAATTACAAGAAAGAATTTGTAATATACTATTATTCTTCTAAACATACTTTATCAACCATTCTCATGCAGGAAAATAAGGAGGGAGTCCAGGCTCCTATTGCTTTTATGAGCATGCCTTTGAAAAATCACGACCTGAAATATTCCCAAACTGAAAAACACACTTTCACAGTCATTAAGGCTTTAAATAATTTTAGATTCTACATATTACACTTACATTCTCTTGTGTATGTACCTGATATCACAGTGAAGAGCATATTGACTCAATAGGATGTAGGATGCAACAACAGAGGAGCATGGGTAGCTAAAATGCAAGAATATGATGTAGAGATCAAGCCCACAAAGCTGGTAAGAGGAAACACACTATGTAGGGCAATGGCGGAAAACCAAGTAGGCAAATATTTAGAAGCTACACAATTGGTTTTGGCAGTAAGTATGCAAGACGCCTGGTTTGAAAAAATCATATATTTCCTTACATATGGTGAATGACCTAAAGGGCTGACTTCTAAGCAAAGAAGAGACCTGAAACTGAAGGCTTCTAAATATTTTATCTGGGAAGATAGTTTATATAAGATATCAATAAATGAGACCTTTCTCCTATGTGTCGACAGACAACAACAAGAGAATTTATTAAAAGTATTTCATGATGAAGCCTGCGAAGGACATTTCTCCTCGTTAGTTATCGCATTCAAGATTCTGAGGTAGTATTATTACTGGCCAGGAATGTTTAGAGATGCTTACCACTGGGTAGCAAAGTGTGAGAAATGAAAAATGTTTACCGAAAAGCCACAGTTAGTAGCGTTACCTCTGAGACCGGTGATAATTGAAGGTCCTTTTCAACAATGGGGTCTTGATTTTATTGGTCCTATAAACCCCACATCCAGTGTAGGTCATACCTACATAATCACTGTGACTAACTACTTCAAAAAATGGGTGGAGGTGAAAGCAACCAAGAGGACTACTTCAGAAGTAGTATGTGAATTCATCAAAGAAAACATCCTGGTAAGGTTTGGTGTGCCTATTAAGTTAGTTATGGATAACGCTACATACTTTTCTTGTCAAGAAATTATTGAATTTTTCTTTAAGTATGACATCATGATCAGTCATTCTTTTGACTATTTCCCTCAAGGGAATGGCCAAGCCGAATCCAGTAATAAAAAATTGGTGAATATCTTGAAGAAGCTTGTAGCAGACAACTAGAGAACCTGGCATAAGAAAATCTATGAAGCCCTTTGGGCAGATAGAGTGACTCCCAAAAGAGCTAGAGTTGTATCCCCTTTTGAACTTTTTTATGGAGTAGAGGCCAGCCTTCCATTACCACTAGAGCTAGCAACTTGCAAAATGAGAACAACAGTAGAAGATAGTATATATGAAGATAGTTTAGTAAAGAGAATTCTATACCTAAAAAAATTGGAAGAAGAAAGAGAGAAAATGGTAGACCACATTACACAACATCAGATACGTGTAAAGATTTTTTTTGATAAAAAGAGCAGACCCCAAAAATTTATGATAGGAGACATGGTGCTATTGTGGGACAAGCGTAGCGCACCCAAGGGCATGCATGGAAAATTTGAAACACTATGGAAAGGACCTTTCAAGATCCATCAAGAGTTTGAGAAGAATTATTTCAAATTGACATATCCAGATGGCGAAGCGCTACCCCTGACGTATAATGGTCAGGATTTGAAGCTCTATTAGGTTTAAATTAGAAACAGGTAATTCCTGTATTGTACAATAGTTACGTTTAGTTCCTACTTTTGTTTTCCTAGTTAGGTTTCCTTCCTATTTTCCCTTTCGGTGTCTTTCTTTAGTTTTATTGTGAGTCGCCTTTTTGTTGAGATTTGTGAAACCAAAGATTTGAGATTCCTTGCTTGAACATGTGAATGTCCAAGTCCCCAGACAGAGCCAACTATTGCCCCACTTTTGGTGTGGATACCTTTCAAACAAAAGTGAGTGTTTAATGTATAGTGGTGGTCTTGAAACCTTCTTGTTAGTCCTGAGTCTAAGTCTATAAAAATTTCCTTTAGGCTAGGGAGCCTTTACCAGATTTTTCCAGATTGCATTCTCCTTTGTGAACTAGAGGGCCAAAGGGTTTCTGTTTGTGAGTTCATGTTTTCATTAGGTAAATTAAGTTCCCAATCCGGTAAAGGCCATGGTTCAAAGATTTCTAACATCAGTGCTACACACAATGGAAGTATGTAGCCATAATCCTTCATTTTGTTCCTTGGTGGAGAATTGGGCTCGAGCTTCTCCACTGGTGGAAAAGTATCAACAAAGTGCATCTTCCACTGATGACTACTAAGTGATGTCCCAACAAGAACTACATTTTTAAAATGGATCCTTTGGGCTTAAGAAGGGATGCTCTATCTAGATTAGACCTCTACAAGCCAAAGGGAATGATTCAATAGAAAGAAATTGAGGAAATAGGCCAAAGATGAAAAAGTAGAAAATGGCTTTTCCCCTACTCCTACAGGCAGGTTTTGACCCACAGAGTATGTTTTTCACCAAATCATTTAAATGAAGTGATTTCGAGGAAGAACCTGTCTCATAAAGAATCTAAGATATAAAGAAGGCAGATGAAATTGACACATGCCATTTTGGCATCTTGATAGATCAAATTTCTCCCTTGGCAAATTTTTGAACCGAGAGCACTTCCCCACCCAAAGGAGAAGTGGAAAAGTGATTTTCCGCTACCTTAGAAAAATTACCGTTGCGGTTACTAAAAGTGAAAAGACATTTCTTAACAAACCGTAAAAGCAAGGTAAATAATTCAAATAAAGCCGTTTTACTTCATAATGGGCTTTTTCATTAATTTTGGGGTTTCATTCAATTTAGAGGTTTCTCATATCTTTGTCTTGTAGGTTTTGATGATTTCCCTTTGAAGCTGCCTAGGTATCCTACCGATATGATCATGCTAATCGAAGTAATGAGGCAAGCACTCCAAGTGAACTTACTATGTGCTGAGGCTAAGAAGAAGGGATACAACTTCCCCATGACCATCAGAGCTTATAGCTGCGCATCTCGGTCAGAGGCAAAGAATGTTCTCAAGACATTCTCAAAGAGGTCTTCTTTGGAAACCTACGATGTCTTGAGACCGCAATATGACCTAGTGAAATATGCCAGGGATGTATTACAAATAAGTCACGCAATTCATCATGTACATGATATTGAAGACTACTGTGCTAATTGTAATTTTGATTTGGAAACCAGAGAGAGATTCTACGCCCAATTAACTATTGAAAAAATCAAAAGGTTCAATGTTAACATTGCAGTAGAGGGGCTAGAAGATGATGACAATCATATGTATGATGATAAATATCTAGAGGAGATAAAGCTCACCCCTGTCAGTTCTGAACCCATGCTAGACCAAGCCATTAGCTATTTGCTTACTCTAATGGGGGGTATCTACAAAAGAACAAAACAATGGGTCGAATGGACTATAGGCCAAAGGAAGAGATAAGAAGGGAAGCCTCCTACTCGGTGAACCCTTGCAAAGGATACCGCTGGTACTGCAACAACTTCATCGGTAACAATTCCAACTGTTGCTAAAGGATCAACCCAGCCAATAGGAGGAGGTGATGAACCTCCTGAGAAAACAATCACATTGGAAAAGACTTGTGGAGAAGGCTCACTTCCAAATATTAGAACAACATAGGTGCTCACCAAGGATGCACAAGCAGAATGGTCAGTAGAAGCAGTCACAGTAGATGTACCGGTTGACACCTCGACGCAGGATTCTCCAAGGAGAGGGTCTCCCGTCATAGTGGAAGTGGGTGAAGATACTCCTTCAACCATAGAATCAGAAGGAGAAGCTAGAAAGAATCAGAAGGTTGCTTCAGTAGCCAAGTTGGTTTCCTCTTCTCCTACTTCAGTAAGTCCATTTGCTTTGAGACCAAAGGCTACACCTCCAGTCATCAGGAAATTGTTCATTGAGGAGTTGGTTTCTGCCAACAAAGTTACTAGCACAGAGTCATGGATAGAACATACTCTAGAATGCAAGAGGAAGAGGGTAAAAGAAGGGGCTTACAGAAAAGACACTCTATCATGAGCCTTTCAGCCCAAGGCCACTACTGGAAAACAAAAGAAAATGAAGACAATGTCTACCCTGGGTCATGATCCTAAGACTAGGCACTTCACCATGGAAGTGGCCAAGCCAACTAAGGAAGGTAGATTCAAAGACATGACTTCTTCAGAATTTCAATTGCAGTCATTTGACATGGGGTTGGCTCATCATGACACCAAGATGGATTGGTGGAAATATACAAATGTAGTGATAGAAGAAGAGCTCGAGGAGCTCAAGATTGCCAAAGTTCAACTTAAGGAAGAAGTGGCTGAGCTGAACAACTTCATTAGGAAGCTCCTCACTTTGATTACAAGCGTTCCCTACACCCAAACCACCTTTGACCCCAGTGTTGTGGAGAACCAAGCCATTTTGGCTAAGTTGCAAGAGGACCGACATTATGGGTAGATTGGTAAATGATGGATTGAGAGGCTCGAGTCTGAAGGACTAGTAGTGGTTGAACAACTAGGTAATGCCATTTTAAGGTTGGAGGTAGAGAGCAATAACATTGCTAAGAACCTACAGACTCTCATGTCAGAAAGGGTGAAGTGCCAGGAATGTATAGTTATTTTGCATGTGGAAGTAAAGTTGAAGACTAAAGAAGCTCTAAAAGCTAAGATTTTACAAAAAGGAGATGAGCCTTTGATTGAATGGCTTCAGAGTCTAGAGTTTAAGATCGAGATGATCATCCAAGCTGAAGAAGGATTGCAATAAACAGATGTCAAGATCAAAGAAGAGTAGAGCAAAGATTTCAAACTCCTCTTAGGGATTCATATATAATCATAGACCAGTGGTCAGGGCAAAGCAATAATCAGAGTAGCCAATATGCAGAATTCATTTTCAAGAAGATTCTTCCTCTCATCTAGACAAAGTACCAGAACTCCAGCAATTGAGTGGATGCATTTTTAGAGCGATGAAAGAGCTGAAAGATCAGACTGATGCCATTACGATTCTCGCCAAGGAACATTCCAGGTGGCTCATTCGATACACTAACGTCCACATCAACAGGCATGAAGAACTCATTCGAGTCAGTACAACTGTTATGGCCTATAGGGATAAATTAGACAAGGGGGAGGAAACTGAAGCTTAAATAGATTCCCCCTTGTGCTATTTTTGATACCATGTAATGGATAATATTTCAGTTATCATTTCTAGTTGGGGAATTTGAACCCTTTCATTTCTCCCCCTTTCTTGTAATGGTCCAATATGGGACCCTATATGTATTATTTCCAAAGTCAATACAAAGGTCGGCTAAATTTTGGTGAAAGATAGCATATTTGTTGAGTCAAATTTGTATGTCTAAATACCATTGTTTTATCTGTCCCATTTGTAATGCATTTATCTTTTTATTGAATTTGGGTGTTTCTTTGAAGTTGGATTTATAATCTGTGTTTGAACCAGAGCTCTGTATTACGATTTGATATAATTAGCTAAAGGGGAAACTCGTTGTTATCTTGAGTTTGGGAAACTTTCTTGTGATACAGATCAATTCATTATTATTTCATCATTAGTCTTAGGTCTTGCATCTACATTTTTAGTAGAAATCTATGCATTACCAATTTTGGGAGTTAATCTGATTGAAGAAATCTCAGAGTTGGCTAGATTTAGAATTGAATCCGTCTTGCCTAAGCTATTTCCTGCCTAGGATTAGCTTGGTTTGCCTCTTCTATTCTTGGGTTAAGAACATACCCTTGTTAGACTAGGAAAAAGAAAAATTCACTGAAAACCATTCATATAAGGGAGTTGTACCTTTAAATTCAGAGGGAAATTGGTTTTTTCAATAACAATTTTCCAACTGTTATATTCGATTGTTCTTAAGCATTTTGGGTAGTTTAGAGTTTAATTGAAAAGAACAATCTGTTTACTAACAGACCCTTCGTATTTACATCATCCTATGGGAATGGAACATACAAATTATCTAATTGTGAAGGAGATGAGCTTCAAGAACCCATCAATAACATGTACTTAAAGAGGTTTATACCTAATAAGATGAAAGAGTATTTGTTGAAAGAGTATAATAAGAGAGAGTATTAGATGGAAAAGCATCATGTTGTTAGTTCAAATTGATCTTGAGAAAAATCCAAAAACATGAGAAAAGTTCAAAATCAAAAAACAAGAGAAAGATCAAAAAATTCAAAAACAATGGAAAAGTAGAAAAGTATAAAAAGAGGAAAATTGAGCATGAAGAAAGTAAAAACATTCAAAAGATTAAAAAAATGGTTGTCTTGGTGAAAACCTAGCTAATAGGCATCTTGATGATATTAAAAAAAAAAAATCAAAGAAAAAAAAAAAAAATGAAAAAGAGAAAAGTGCCTTGGTGAAAACCTAGCAATAGGCGCCTTGGTAGCAGAAAAAAAGAAAAAAATGAAAAGAGAAAAGTGCCTTGGTGAAAACCTAGCAATAGGCACCTTGGTAGCAAAAAAAAAGCAAAAAAGAGAAAACAAAGTGTAATAAATCCAAGTGGTGAAAACCTGGCAAACATGCGCTACTTGCCCTAAGTCAAGCCTTGTGGCATTTCATTTACATTTTCCCATCCTTGTATATACCCCATTGCATTTCATCATTTGTACATAGTCATAATAAAGTCTCTGAGCTGCATTTGTACATAAAACCTTTGTCATAGTGTTTGCAAGTTGCCCCAATTCATTATCATTGACAAATCCAATTAGGGACACATTTCAGATTACAAGAACTCATTGGAGAATAGACACAAGCGAGATTTCAAATCCCTTAATCAAAAATCAAGAATCACAATCTTTGACACTCATCAATTGATCCAAATATCAAATTTCTACAAATCCAAACATATACTCATCTCAAATTCAAAGGCTAAGCAATCAAACACTAAGCTTATACATCAATCATTATGAACAAAGGATCAAAATTGGATGGATATTTTTTCTAAGGAAATGGATCAACAAAAAAATAGCAAAGTTAAGTTCAATGATGTTTTTTGGTTTTTCTATCATGTATTTTTAGCCTATCAATGGTGTGTTTGACTATATATGCAATGATGGAGACATGATATTTTTTTTTTGATTTCTGCTTGTAAGGTTGATTCCTCAATATATGCAAGTTCGTCTAATGACATGATCATAAAAGAATCATCAAGGACATTTTTATATCACTAGGGATCATATCTTTGTTTTTTTATGCAAAAGGATACCTTGGCCATTTAGATTGTTCATATCTTAATGCCAAAATCCACTTACAACATTGAATACGATGAAATCGATATTCATACTCTCATGGTGGGGGAAATCTTACTAGTGAGGGTTGTATTGATGAGTTATAAATTTAATGATGGAAGTGGTCATATTGAATCTGATGAAATAGGTATTCATACCATCATGGCTGGGAAATGTTACCAGTGAGGGTTGTACCAGTTTCTAAATTGTTTACCAAAAATGCTCAAGGATGATACTTGCAAAAATAACAGTCCATTAAAAAGTGATAACTATTTTAGGTTGCATTTGTATATTGCATTCATGTTAGATTAAATCATGCATACATATTGCATTATGGGATTTCTCAAGGAAGGGGGCGGGGGGTCAAACATCCAAGTCAAAGTATCAATAATTCTTCTTTTGATGGAATATGTGGGACTTTATAAAAAATAATACATCTCATTTACATTTCACAAATTGCATTCATTAGGGGCATTTTTCATATACATTTAGGAACACTTGCATTTGTAGGATCATTTCATTCATGATCATTTATGATTATATTATATATCATCATTTATGTGTATTTCCAAATAATTTAGTTACATTACATATTACCCAAATCATATAGTTACATTAACATTATCCATAATCATTACATCATTATAAATCACCATCATATACATAAAGCATTGCCTTATCACCTAAAATCATCACATTCATATTGTGCATCCATAATAGAATTATAAAACATCATTTTCCATACATTTTAGGGCATCCATACATAAATATCAAAAATACAATATCTACATACATACATCCTGCATAAAAAACACAAAAACATGCATATAGATATAATCATATAAACTGCATTCATAAAAATGTCTCCTAGCATCATCATAACTCATCGAACTCATAAAAGATCACATATAATGATATCAAAGAGAAAAATCATAAAAATTAAGGGGTAACGTCTCAGAAATGTCCAAAGGTACACATCAAGATATATCAACAGTACATCATCACAAGTGATACATATGTCCTCATCAAAAATCTGATATAATCAACAAAGATCTAAACATGAAAATCTCCTAACTCTGTCAGGTGACCCATCAAAATATGGCCACCTATACTTGCAACTATACCTATACCTACATCGGTTGATGGTCCTACACCATCACCTATTACTGCATCTGGTCCTCTCAGAGGTCTGGGAGATGGCCCTGATACACCTCTACTCTCAACCTGTTGGGAAGAACCACCTCTTACACTCTATGTATACGAACGATCACTCTGACCTACTGGAAATAACTCATCATATGAAGTATGGTAGAAATATTCTCTCCAAATTTCCTCTCGCATGTTCTGGTGAGTCATACCATCTTGAATCACCTGCTCTAACCGCTGGGCTATATCCTCTTCTACTTGCTGTTGTATAACATGATCTCTCTGAGTCCTAGTAACTGCTAACTCTGCCTCCATGGTATGAATATCATGATATCTCTATGATCTAGTAGAATATAACTCAGCCTCAAGTCTTTGAATCCATCCCTGTAATAATATGATGTTTGCCTGTGTTGTAACCAACTCCCCACACAATCTCTACATAGCTTGACCTAGGATACCCCTCTATAAATCCTATCCTGCACCCTATATTATACCTGACGTAGCTCTGTGAGCTACCTGTCCATGATTTGGAAACACCAATCTCCTCCTCTCTGCAGTAGCTCCATCATGATCACTATCATCTCCTCCATGATCACTGACATCTCCCCTGTGACCACCATCATCTCCTACATGGTCATCCTCGTCACCACCTGATCCTCAACCAATCACTCTACCACCTCTCCCTCTCACTGCTCTCACTGGGATATCATTTGATCCTGCATCCTCCTCTATGAGATCTCTCCATCATCCTCCATATCTTACTGGTCATCGAGGCTGATCCTCATCATCATCACTCTCTAAGGGAGGCACTGGCTCATCTGGTGAAGACAGTCGTGGAAAGGGATGTGCCAAAAACTACTATGTATACTCCTCTATCACACCCGCATCCATCACATCATCCTCATAATCCCAAGAAAATAGAACTAAAGTGTGAAACTCATCTATAGCTCCCTCAAATGATGCACATGGTCCCCAGGCAGGTTTCTCCTTTTGGGTACGTGCATACATAGCTAGTCCCTAGGGAAAAACTTGTGTCCATCCAAACTGGTGCCATACTATGGTAATGATGAATCTCTCAATAATATAAGGTGTACGACCAAGTAACCATCTCAATGTGAACATATATAGCACCTCTTGACAATCTTCACGCTACTCCTCACATCCTAGATAAGCTCTCCAATAGATAGTATCTAGATGATCAATCTATCTCCTCCAGTACTCTAACTTTCCCAGCTTTGGCTGGACAAGGAAACTGCTATAACCATAAATGAAGGGTTGATCCTCCTCCTGTTTTCTCTTTGCAATAGGTCAGATCACTAGAAGATTCTCCCATACCCAAATCTGTAACACTATGGCACCCGCTGATAAAGATGTTGCACACTCATAAACCACCTGATGCAGCTCATGATATAAATGTGCTAGAATGTATGTACCCCAAGAAAAGCAACGTGGTCTCACAAGCATATCCTCCAATAAGCTACCCCACCCAATGTGAAATCCATGTGCTCTCCGATCTGGCATGAGGAATCCTCATATGAAGGATGGGAGAACTGCAGGAAGTAGGACATACTCTCTCTATATCATTGTATCCCAAGTCACTATATAGCCTCTAATCTGATCATCATTAAATACTCAATGTACGATGACACGATCATCATACAGATCAAAGTGTACTATATCTCCCATAATTGGGATGCACAAAATCTAGTAAATATCCTCTTATGTGATAGTCATCTCTCTGGTGGGAAGGTGAAAGGTATTGTGGTCACTCTGACATCTCTTTGCAACTGCTGTCAAAAGTCCCTGATTCAGTCAAATCTAGGGAATACTCAACAAATATCCTAAACCACATTGTCTAAACATGCGTCGGTCCTCTGGGGATAAACATGCAATCAATGATAATGGTTTAGGGTATGCCACCCTCATATTCAGCTTCTCTAGCTGAACCTATTACAGTTAGACAATCAATCATCAATTTCCTATCAATTATCTCAAGTCAATCATATCCTACTTTCTACTTGCTCATGTGAGATTTACAAGATCTCGGTGAGTGCATCAAAAAGTTTTTGCCTCTATATCATGTGGATGAAAAACATCATTTTATATCCTATGGGGTTGACATCAATACAACATTGATCTATTCTTGATTATCCTACACTAAATTACATTCTCACATGCATCCATTCACTCAAATTTTGATAGCAAACAACAGTCACACATTTCAAGCCAAATCATTCTTATCATGTAAATTGAGGTATCAGTATGCACCTCTAATCTACAAAGGGACATGATAGTCAACAATCGACAAGTAACTCAATCGACATCACAATCCAAAAAGTTCATTAAAAGATCAAAAAACCAAAAAGATCATAAAAATAAACAATCCATCGAAAATCACATTCAAATTGAAAAAATTGACCGCCTCAATTGAAAAAATCATTCCCCACATTAAGAAGTCAATCAATCACAAAAAAATCAAAATCATCATAAAAAATCATCAAAAAATAGAAAACAAATCACAATCTGAAAAGTTCATAAAAAATTCAAAAATCATCAAATTCATTGAAAATCATCAAAATAAAAATAAAAAAATTCAACAATCATAAACATTCATCAACAAATTAAAAAAAAAATTGAAGCATCAAAATCATCATCAAAATATCATCAAAAAAATCGACAACAACCCATTTTTAAAAATAACATTTAATGACAGAAAAACACATTTTCGCAAATTTTTTTCACAAATCTACAACAAATTTCACAAATTTTAAACACATTTCATCAAACCCTAGTTTTTTGCAAAAACTGACAATTCATGCAATAAAGGAGGGGTTTTTTTTGACACATACTAGGAGGTTGTACTCTTGCAGTCTCTGATATCGGCGTACTTTGTCGAACCGGTGCTCTACCACGAGAACCACCATTTTTCCACTTTGCAACCACTTGGCACCAAAAGACTCCAAAATAACAACTTGCACAATGAGCTCTCAAAATGCATTTTGCACCTTTTCAAAGCCATTTTTTTGCAACTAAGGGGTATTTTGGTGGGATTTTTTTTCTCACTCAACTTTTTTTTTCCACCATCACACTTTGCGGCATTTATCAAGTTCAAAGATCATCATTTTTCGGGATTCAAATTGACATGCCTGATTTTCATCAAATTTTTGCAATAATCATAAATCAATTTTTTCCGCTCCAATGCTTGCAATTTCATCTCAATTTTCATCCTGAGGGGGCATACTGGCACTAGGGGTCCTAGTTTTACGAATCAAAGCACTTTTTGAAATCAGGGAAATCAGACATCAAAATTCTTTTTTTACATCAGGGCATCAAAATGGAACAATTTTCACAACAAAGGTATCAAACTATCAACAAAACAACATCAGGATCATATTAATAGCATATCAACATCATTTTTGGCATCATATTGACATCATCATATCGGGGATTCACATCAGAGTATCAAACATCAGTATCAACATCACATTGAAGTATCAAACATCAATATCAACATCATATCAAAGCATCATCATTAGTATCGACATCAGATCAGACATCAGTATCAACATCATACATCAAACATCAGGTATTATTTGAACCTTTGCACATTGATTCAAAGAGGGGCATTTGTACACACCCTAAATTGGTCAACCAAAATCAACATGGTCAACCAAAGTCAAAAGGGTTCAAATCAAGTCAACATCATGGATTAATTTGTCATCTTGTCCCCCTATTTGAAACCCATCACTCAACCTTGACCTCAACTCTACCTTGACCTTGGTTAATCATACTTACCCCCCTACCCTTGGGAATTCCTATAAATAGGATGAAGTTCTTAGTGTAATGTTACCAATTCACATTTAGAGTCATAATTCACATTCAAATTGCATCTTGAATTGGGCATTTAGCATTTAGCATTTAGAATTTAGCATTGAAGCATTCTTGAAGAGTCTTGTTATAATGGAAAAATCATTCATGATTACATAGAATTTGAGCATAGAATAGGGCATTTCATATTAATTTTCATCTTAGATCCATATCTTCATCATCATTAGTACAATTCTTAGTCTAGGGGTTGTCACTTTAGGATGATTTGCAGCTGAGAGAATTTGTTTAGTTCTCCTAGATAGAGATCCATGAGACAATTTTAATTTGCTTTTATTCTCAAATTGACTAACCTAGTTAGATCTTTCAAAGTTTGATTGAAAAGTATGTTAAACTAATGTTTCATGCAGGTTTGTGAGTTGCAGATTTATGAACAATAGTAACAAAATTGGATCTATTGTTGTTGACCATATCATGGGTCATTGACTCTATTGAAATTTTCAAGGATTTGACGGGCACGATAATATCAACTATGTGAAACATTGTCAGACAGTGACTTAAGTCTATTGCAAAAGGAAAACATTTACTAGGAGCTAAATTTTTTTTTAAAAAAATTGGTTATGATGTGTGTGAACTTTTACAACACCGTGTACATAATTATTTATTGAAGCAACCTTCAACAAATTCTTGCAATTATTCCCTTGCAAACTCCATGGACATTCACAAACATGTAGGCGAGCTCATAATCTCTAACTACATACCAATTTCATGACATCTAAATCTTCACCTAAAACCATCTAGGGTGAGTATCATCGGGAACAAGATCAACATCAGTGATTTCCATTACCCTCCTCAGACTACTATGCACATTTTGTATCCTACAGTTAGAAAGAAAGTCAAATTGCTGCAACTTTCACTTTTTCCTAAAGAAGGGCTCCACTCTATACCCAAGGCTATAATACAAATTATTCATTCACCTTGTGCACTTATCTTGACAATTGCATAGTGTATAGGTCTAAAAATTTAGCACCCATTAATTTGGAAGCTCTAGGACCTATTAGGCCCCATTTTAGTGATCTCCTCAATTTTGGATGCACTTATGCTTGATTTTTTGACCTTTCTCTCCCTTTTTTCCCATTCCTCTTAATACTTATTGAACCCCACAAAATCTACCTCAAAATTTTCCCTTCCAGGTATAGGTCCTACCACTTTTTACCTATACCTCAGGGGTTTAAATTTGATGGGTTTCAGGCCTAATGCATAATATTTTCATTTTTCTGCCTAGCACAATCGACTTCCACAAATTTGGACCCCAAAATCTCTATAAAAGGAGGCCTCTTCCCTTCATTTTTCCATCTATCTCTTATATACATCTAGATCTCTTATACACATTACACATCTATGCTAAACACATGCAAGCCATCATTCACTCTCAAGCAATCAAGTACAAGGTGCAATTCAATTGCTCTTTTTGAAGATTTCAAGCAATCAAGCAAGGATTTGGCTCTAATATTTGAAGGCTTTCTTCCATCCATTATTCATTTCTCTCATCCTCCATTCAATCATATTAAGCATTCATACATCCATGATCTATGATTTGTTAAGTGGAGATCTATTGCATTGGTGAAGACATCCTACATTCTATCAACATACATTCAATCAAGCAAGTATATATCTTTGTGGATATAGTGGATCTATATCCATACACAAGGGTTTGAAAAGAAAGGTGAATACTTACATTTGTCTTATTTTACATGCTTTACCTATCTCATTTCAAGGTTAATTCCTAAATGGGGGATTGACCAAGGCAAGCCCCTTTCACCTGATAATTTCCCCTCTTATGTGTAGGTGCAGATTCAAAGAGTTCTGGACTTGGATTTGAAGATCTTGAAGTGCAATATTAGTCACACTCCCAAGACCTTTAGATTCATACCTCCAAGGTATAGATCAGACCACCTTTAACCTATACCTAGGTATAGGTTGACCATGTTTGACCTGTTCCTATAGCACTCAAATTTTCATAGTAGAGAGCTCCAACATGTAGCTTTCTGTATCTCAGTCTGTTTCTAGTTTCAGTACAGTCCGATAGGGTTTTTATAGATCTAAAGTTGCATCCTCTACTAGCCTTCAAGGTGATTTATTCATCATCTCTAATCCTTTATAGAACTTACTTTGGTACACTAGATCTGATATCTTGTTATTTATCATTGTATGAGTGTTTTTTTACTTTACTTGCATACATTACATCTTTATCATATCATCCTTACATAAATGGAAAGAAGACCCTAAAATCACACATTCCTTAAAAGACTAGATCATGCATTAGTATCCCTTCATCTACTTGGGTTGTGTTGATCAAATCTAGTCCAAAAGGGATCACATTTTAGGGTGACTTTTTAATGTAATTGCATGATGTGGTGGTTTACCATTGATCACCATTTCACCATATACATTTTGGTGAACCTGACTTATTACATTTCCTCTTTTTATCTTGGTGTTGGATTTCCTTTACATGTTTGTAGGTTCACTATATACATTTTGTTGATGAACCTGATGCTTTCATGCTTTATACCTTTTGATTGGGTAGTTAGATCTTATTTTCTTTGTATCCATCTAGTTATCTCTTCTTTGCAATACATAGCTAGGTTTACTTTATATACATCATATATTATCTCTTGCATTCTTTGGATAGATGGATTTTCCTTCCTATATCTATATCTACTTTGTATGCATTGTGATAATCTCTATTTACATTACATTATTGCATTCTATTCAATCTTTTGTGTATGAGCTTTCTCACTTTGAGTCCATCCTATAGTATTTCGGTTAGAAGAAGGCATAGACTCATGGGTTCCTTTGATCCTGAACCTCCCTTCTTTCCTAGGAATCTTGATGAAACCAACATGCCTCCTAATGATACCAATCCTATCATCAAGAACAACCCTTTTCATTCTTCTCATGATGAAGATGAAACATTAAGAGTTCCTCCTACCCAAGTGCAAAAGGTTACAAATGAATTTGAAAAGTTGGAACATTGGTTATCTCTAGAGAATCATAATCCTAAATTTATGTCCTTTGTACAAGGTTTAAAGAAACTCATTCATAATGATAAACATGGTCTTAAGCTCTTGCATGACATTTCCCATCTTATTAATTCCAATGATAAACTGCTTACAGAATTTGCTCAAGAATTAGGTTATATTCCTCCTCCTATAAGTGTTGAAACTTATTTTCCCATCTCCACTTATGTTCCTAGTATCTCAACTTATGCTCTACCTCTTATCAAAACTTCAATCCAAACTTCTAACCCCACACATGCGAGTCTTCCTAATCCTATTATTCTTTCTCTTCCTATGAGTGTTCCATGTATTTCATTACCTTCATCTATCCCTTCTTATCATAGTGTTCCTTTTTCATATCACAATGCTACTTCTAATAATGTTCCTACCATGCTTCATGCTTCTTCCAAAATTCCCTATCTTTCACATAATATTCCTAACATTTCCAACGTTTTTCCTCCTATAATTTCTTCCACTGATTCTACCATTAATAACTTAGCTCAAACTGTGTCTTATTTGCAACAACAACTCGCTTCTTTGACTCAATCCAAAATCAACATTCCCACATGTGATATTGCTAGTCCTTTTTCCATAGATATTATCTAAGGTGTTATTCCATAAAGTATTTAGATTCCTCATCTTGAGACTTATAATGGTAAGGGTGATCTTGTAACTCATGTTAAAAAAATTCATACCTTGTGTAGTTATTTCTCTAACGAATATAGGTTCATGAAAAAGTTGTTTATGTTGGAGTAACTATGGAAATTTGGGAATGAGAGGGGAGGGGTGAATCGGTATCACTAAAAAATTTCTAATCCATATTCATTGATTAAACCATATATTGCTGCTTATTGATTACCGAGTTCATAACTTTGAAATGAAAGTAATATATAATGCTTATAAAGCCATAACATCAAAACATTAAATAATAGAACTCATAACAACATGATTTTGGTAACGCAAAAATCTTTGGTTAGAGGAAAAAACTATGGTGGGGATGACACCCACAACTTTCACTAATTGCAGTACAAAGGGTGCTCACTTAGAGATACAAATTTTAGCTATTTCTGATAGCTTACCCGATTAAGAGTATATATAAGACTTTTTAGGTCTACTTGGTTAAAGGATTTTTATAAACTCTACACTTAGAGTTGTACCCTGTTAAAGGATTTACAAATATAAGATCGGTTAAGATCTACCCAGTATTGAGATTTAAAGCTCTCAATACAATAGTATCAAATAACTTAATAATGTCTGTAAAAAGTGCATCAAATGTAAATGTTGGTTAGGATCTACATGATCTGATTAGTGTTACCTCAATCTCAAGTTGTAACACTATTTTGTTCTGCTCTACTGTAATTGAATTTATGCTCGGTGCTCTCTCCTCTGCTCTTGTTCTTCAATTACTCCTTTAACTTTCTTAGCAAAAATAGTAACAACTTCAATTCTCTACTCTCTATCTCCTTATGTGGGTTTTTCTCACATACAAATTCATCCAATATATATATGAGATTATACCTCTTAATCTTATGCATTATGTACGCTGTGAATTTCTTTTGACCGTTAGATCTTCTTTCCATCTTGGTGACCATGTCACTTTTACCTCGGTACTTGTTGTTTTTCTTGGAAATAACAAACTTTATTTTTGTCATTTAACTATGCCTTGGATCTTCACTCTAAATTATTTAAATCATTGATCATGTAACAAACTGTTATACACGCTTGTAGACTCTTAATTAATGCTCTGACAATCATTAAATGTGATCTGATTGCGTTTTGAATTAACTGTCTAACTTGGTTGAGTAACTCCATAATACTCGGATAAATGTTCTTCATCACTCAGTGTGAAATCAACTCGGTGTACCACACATGTGCTTGGTGTAGTGTGTCACTTGGTAACTATAGGTTTTCGTTACTCTATCTTTAACTTTGTTACTTTACGACTGGCTTGGTGTGCATTACCGACTAGCCTTATACTAGACTATCTCCTTTTACTGACTGATTCTTCTTGACTCCATGACTTTGACTAAACTAATGACAACAAAATATCTTGTAGAGGTAACAGTTTACTAGAAATTTTTGAGACAAATCTTTGCAATGATATTGTTCTTTTCCTCCTTATTCCATTGATTCCTTTCACAAGCTTGTTAATGGTTTTATTCAACAGTTCTAAAACAACATTGGTCCTCAAATTTATTTGACTCATTTGATGCATTGTAAACAAGGTGTTAAATAAAAATTTAGTGACTTCATTGGTATATTTAAGAATTTTCATACTTAGATTGTTTATCTTGTGCCTGATGTTAATATACAATGCATTTTTATTACTAATTTACAAAATGACATTAGAGACAAGATACTTCTTACCGAGTTCTCTTCATTTTCATAATTGTGCGCAATGCTTCATCATTATCAACTTCAAGTGAGTCAATTTGAGATCAACACTCCAATGGCTCCTATTTTTGTTGATAAGAGTGATACCACAGTCAATTTCAAAAAATTTCATAAGATTAATAACTACATCAAAATCAAGAAATTATCCAACATAATTGATGAACAAGTAGCAACAACATCCAAAGGTGTGACTCCTTTGTCCTCTATCTTTAGACCTTATTGTACTTTTACTCCACTTTCTAAATCTTTACATAATGTGATGTTAAATTTAAAAATTGCAAACATGATTAAACTTCATCGTATCAAACCAATTGACCCATTCAAACCACCCTCTAGATTCTTTGATCTCAAATCTTTCTGACAATTCCACTATCAACCTGGTCATGATAATGAAAAATGTTATTCCTTGAAAATGTGGTTTAAGACCTTATTGATTCTAATGATTTATCTATAGATGTTGATATCAACCAGGGAAACAAATAAGTTGCACCTCCTAATCAGAATTTATAAATATACACCAATCCTCTGCCATCTCATTCAACCAATACTATTGAGAAACCTTCTTCTCCCACACACATTGATTATGATGAGAAACTTGATGAAGCCACTCATATTATCAATCAAGTTGAACATGTCCAGCCCCAAACTAAACCTCAACCTCCACCTCAATCTTGCATTACTTTTGATCCCACTAAAACAATTAAGGAGCCTAATGGTCCTCTTTACTTTATCACTAGGGTTGATGTATTCATTCCTGTGGTACCCTTGTTGATCCCATTTGCACGGTGAATGTCATAACTAAATATAATATTTTTTATTAAATGATTACATAAATATTTCTATGATAAATCTGATATATTGATTCAAAATTGCAATGGTTTCCTTTATCCTTCACATGGTTCCATTTCTTTTCCTGTAGAAATTGGTGGTAAAATTTTGGACACTACTTTCACTATTATCCATACTTTTGATCAATTTCAAGTTAAACTTGGTCTTCCTTGGCTTACTTATATGAATGTCATGGCTTATCTTATTCATAAATGTGTTAAATTTCCTCATAATGGAGAGATCATGACCATCAACCATTGTCTTTATCATCCTTTTGTGCCTCGAGACTCCATTAACCTTGATTTCTTTTGGCCTTACATTACTCAACCAACTAGAGTTCATCTTGATTATCTTTTTCAATCATACCAAGACTTTACGATTAAAAATATTTGTGAACTTAGAAAAGCTAAGGATGATCCTAGTCATGGACTTCTTCCTACACCACCTATTCCTCCTTATTAGCACCATATTCATGTCATCTCTCAACCTAGTGTGGTTCCTATAGTTCTTCCTCCTAAAGAAGAAAAGGACTCGATGTTGGTTGATCCTGTCTCAACCCAAATATCTAGCAAAACCAAATGTAATTTTCCTTCTTGTGAGTGTCATCACAAAAATCATTCTAGAGCCCATGCACATATTTCCAAAAAAATTTCTTCACCTCATACTTCACTTGACTTTGACCAAACCATGCTTGAGCCTATGGAGGAAGTGAATTTAAACAAAGTTAAAATAAACAAACATGACAATGCTATTCGTATATTAGATTCTATTACAATTAATCTTGATAAATAAGATACTCTTGATGACGATGTTCATGATACTAACAATTATATGCATTCTAGTGATTTTGATGATATGTATGAGACTATTGATCTTGATAAAGATTTACTATCTATGCTTTCACAACATTTATCTATCACTCCTACTAACAAACACAATGACCTCTCTTCATAGCAGGGTCCTTGTTTGGCTATTGTTCAATATGTTATGCTTGATGTTGCCCCTCTTTCGAGTTTCCTAGCTTCCCCAAACACTATAGATCGAGTTGGGGGGGAGGCTATATTCTTGACTAGCTCCTCTTGCATAGTGGATCCTTTCTTTTTTCTTTCTATTTTTGTCTTTTTGTTTTGTTGTGATGTGTTTCCCCCATGATGTTTTTCTTGTTATATGTTTTTTTTATATTTATTTAAATCACCCTTGTTGCTTTGTTGGTGCAAGGTGATAAAGAAATAAAAATGTTGTAATCATTCTTCTATTTGTATCTTACTTCTTCTATATTTTGTTACATGTTATGTTGTACACGTTCCATTGTTCATAAATGTGCCTTTGTGTTGTCCGTTTGGGATGATGCAAACTTGTAGAACCTATTCTTTTTGGTCCTCATGATGCTGGCCAAAAAGACTCTTCTTCATAACTCTTATGTGCCTTTCTTCCATTGTGTTGTATTTCTACTTCTTTGGGGAATGATGCTATTTCATTTTGGCATAATTTTGATATAAATGAGTTATCATATGACCTACTAACCCCATAGTTGGTAGATCCCTTTTGTTCTCTCTTTTTTCATGTGCTCATTTGACTTGATTTTTCCTTTCTTAGAGGAATTTTAAAGTGGAAATGTTTCTAGTGGATGCATGTACACTCTATTAAAGAAATTTCTCCCATTAAGGAGCTTGAAATAGCTTTAACATGGGGGCATACACTTTTCTCAGGTTTTGCACACACACATTATTTTTTGATGATGCTTTACATTTTGGATCCCTTATGGATAGAAAATCCTTAAGGACTGATCTCTTCTTTACATTTTTTGGACCCCTTATGGATATACAATCCTTAAGGACTATTCCCTCCTTTCCTTTCGATCCCTTATGGACATACAATCCTTAAGGAAAAATCGCTCTTGGTTGGATCCCTTATTGGCATACAATATTTAAGGACACATCCTAGATGGATTGAATAACATGGCATACAACCTGCTATAACTTTCAATGCCTTCTTTTGCAACACTTTTATGTGGTCCACAATAAGACCTACAATCTTACTAGGCATGGTGGTCACACTTTTCTTTCCTTGTGTGGTTTACACTAAGACATACAATCTTACTAGGGATAAGGTAATCAAACCTCTCTCTTCTATCTCTTCTTTTCTGAGTAATGTCCCTCTTTTCTTTCTTTCTTACTTTTGGATTTTATGAGGACTAAAGTCACTTGGGTGCTTGATGTTTCCTTGTCTCCTTAACTCTGGTGAGATCATCTTATCTACTTTACTGTGAGCATGAGCTTGTCTCGTACTCCCACTAAAGTGGAGGCTAAATGTATAGGTCTAAAAAGTTAGCACCCATTAATTTGGAAGCTCTAGGACCTATTAGGTCCCATTTTAGTGATCTCCTCTATTTTGGATGCATTTATGCTTGAATCCACTTTTATCTTCATTTTTTCTTGATCCTCTTAATAATTCTCAAATCCTGCAAAATGTGCCTTGAAAGTTACCCTTTCAGGTATAGGTCCAACCACTTTCAACCTATACCTCAGGGGTTTAAATTTGGTGGGTTTCAGGCCCAATGCAAATTATTTTCATTTTATCGCACTAGCAAAGTTGGCCTCTGCAAATTTGGACCCCAAAATCTCTATAAAAGGAGACCTCTTCCCTTTAGTTTTCCTTATATCTCTTATATACATCTAGATCTTTTATACACATTATACATCTATGCTAAACACATTCAAGAAATCAAGTCCAAGGTGCAATTCAAGTGCTCTTTTTGAAGATTTCAAGCAAGCAAGAAAGATTTGGCTCCAAGATTTGAAGGCTTTCTTCCATCCATTATTCATTCCTCTCCTCCTCCATTCAAGCATATCAAGCATTCATACATCCATAATATATGATTTTTCAAGTATAGATCTATTGCATTGGTGAAGACATCCTACATTCTATCAACATACATTCAATCAAGCAAGTATCATCTTTGTGGATATAGTGGATTCGTATCCATTCATAATGGTTTTACAAGAAAGGTGAATACTTACATTTGTCTTTTTTTTACATGATTTACTTATTTCATTTCAAGTTTAATTCCTAAACGGGGGTTTGACCAAGGCAAGCCCCTTTTCCTCAACAATTTCCCCTTCTCTTGTTTGCAGGTGCAGATTCACGGAGTTTAAGACTTAGATTTGCAGATCTGGAAGTGTAGTATTAGTCATAGTCTCGAGACCTTTAGATTTAAACCTCCAGGGTATAGGTCAAACCACCTTTGACCTTGACTTATGTATAGGTCGAACCAATTCATGAACAAGAAAAGATAATCAAGATGTTACAACAGATCTTTGCATTATCATAGAATTAGATATTTACATCGTATTGGCCTGCAACATGCAGATTACATAATTTCTGTTAGGATTACATAATACTAAGAGGGGGGATGAATAATTATTACAACACTTTAAACTTAAACTTATCAAATTTCAACTTAACCAGATAAATGTTGAAATGAAAAGAACATAAACACAAAGCACACAATTCATAACACTATGAATTTATTCTCAAGGAAACACTGGCCAAGGGAAAACCCAGTGGGGATGGTACCTACAAATATGCACTATAATAATTATGTCCCTGTTAGGATACCTAGCCATGTTAGGAGTTGAATATTACATCAGAACATTTCCTTGTTAAAGGTATACACTGAGCTCACTGCTCATACAATCAGAAATATGTCTCTATTACAATATTTTATCAAAATGAACATAAAAAAGAATCTTTTATGCCTAATTATTTCTAGTTGTATCTTGTATCACCATCTATCTG
>MU217316.1:417173-443985 GCA_018584345.1 Thuja plicata | reverse complement strand
GAAATCCTTTCAAGAAAGGTGGGCTTAACCATCCTATTGTAAATCTCATAACTGAGTGCACACTTAAATCAGTGTTGCTAAAGCTCTTAACAGAGTAGATCTTAACAGGTCTCCACCTTAATACTCTAAACAAGGTAGATCATCAGAATTGATCAAATTTTAAGCCTTAACCGACTCCCTTCCATTCTGCAGATAGTGAATTTTTGTGGGTGCCATACCCATCGTAGTTTTTACTTCCTAACTGGAATTTTCTGCGATACCATATCTTGTGTTATGTGTTTGTCAATTTCATGAATGTTTCTATGAATGATTAAAATTAAAGATTGTGAACAAATATTAGATACATATGAAAGAATAATAGTAATGGTTGATACATCACAATTGAATGATTACTAATGATAAATTGTGTAAGGTGCTAAAAGTTTTAGAGGTACTGATTCACCCCTCCCCTCTTAGTACTACTTCCCATTAATTCCAACAATTGGTATCAGAGCTAAGTATCTTCTTGAAAATATTAAAGGCTTAAGAGCAAAGATCATGCAATGGAGAAGTACAAACTTGATAAGAATATTGAGAACAAAAAGCTTGAGATACAGATGTTCTATGAATAGTATAAAGAAGAAAGAATCAAGATGAGAGAGCTTTTGGATGAAACAAAAGGTATGGCTACCCAGAACAATGAAAAAGACTATCAAGAAGAAGAGATTCCAGATTTCTTTAAATCTTCAGGATCAAATGCAAGTAATATATCAGATACATTGGAAGAGAACATCACAAATCTAAAGGAGATCAACCTACACCTGACAGATCAATTAAAGATGTTGCAAATCAGTCAAGAGACCCAGATGGTAAGAATGATTGATGTGATGAGATTTTCCAGACAATATGAAACAGAGAGAACACTTGCTATTGATGATAGAAGGAAAATTTTAGAGAAACTATAGGAAAAGGAAATGGAAATTCAAAGACATACTGAGCATCACCATGATCTCACAAATTAGATTATCCTTATGAGTCAAGAAGCAAATAGAATAAATGTGGAACTCATTTAGAGAATATAGATTATCAGAGAACTAAGAGAAGAAAATGAAAATCTAAAGCATGAGGTTAGAATTCAACAACAACACAATGAGATTATCAGAAAGGCTGAAGAAAGAAATAAAAGAATGGATGACTTTCTTGAAGGAAAATGAAGAGTCAACAACAACAATGGTATAGGCTTTACCAAAAATGGAGAATCATCAAATCCAAAGAATGTCTACAAAAATCCAAGACCAAGAAAGCAAACATGCAAACACTATGGAAAGCAAGGGCACACATCAAATCCATGCAGATGTAAAATGAAAGGTACTCCTAAATCTACACCTACATCTTCATTCATAGGATTCTTTTATAAATGTAACAAGAAAGGACACAAGGCTTATGAATACAAGAGCAAGATAGAAAAGCTGAAGAAGGAAACCTACAAGGAAAATTACTATCCTACATGAAAGATGAATGGGAAAACATTTGAAGAATGCTGGAATAAGAAAAGGCAAGCATGGAAGCCAAAAGGTAAAGAAGCTCCTTATAAGCCAAAGAGAATTGGTAATCAATATGTATGGGATTACAACACTTGGACAAACTATACAACATGTGGTAGATATGGTCACATCGCTGCTAACTACATGAGAGCATGGACCAAAAGGTCTAGAGGCTGGTCAAACCTCGGAATGACATGCTTACACTGTCATAAAGTTGGTCATCTCAAGAAATATTGCAAAGACAGATTGACAGAAACAAGCACATATCCCAATGGTGACACCATTGAAGATATCTGAAGGGCAAGAGACAAAATGTGGATAAAAGCTATAAGCAATGATGAAGCTGGACCAAGCAATGCAAATGGTGACACCCCATCCAATGGATCCGGTGACACCACAAACCCCACTTGAGCTGAACAAGTAAGTATGGAACTGCACTATACCAAGTTATATTTTGCATAAGTTCCATTATATAAATTGATCAAAATCTGCATGAACCAAAGATGCATACTACTTTACTTGCTACTAATCTAACAATGCAACACCGTCGGTAAACACTTACCAAAATTCATTGGTGAACACAATAATGAGTTGCTTATGCTTATCGTGAATTGTTAGTCCACTAGTAAATATGTGATACTGCCAATATAACCTGACAACCATTGGTAAAAAGGGCAAAGTTCAGAAGTAATCGTAATAGATCACTGATATCTGTCGATAAAATCAAAGTGGTTAAACAACTACCCTAAGCATCATATCTTCACCAATGATGATTGGAAACATCCTCCCAATGAAACCTGTCTTCTCATCCCGACGAGTTGTTGAGCATTTATTGCAAAGACTTAGGTCAAAAATTCTATAAATAGTCGACGGGACAACTTCATTTTTCACCCGCGATTTGAAGAGAAAGCAGAGTGACATTAAAATGATTAAAGAGTAGGAAGCAGAAGCATCTACAGATTGATTCAGCACACAGAGAATAGATTCATCATCACTATTATGAATCAAAGTAAGTACCAAAGACACCGAAAGATCTTTGTTACTATTTTGTCAAGAAAAGCCCTAATTTCAAGAAAATCCTAAGTACTTGGAAAACAATGGCAACTACATCAAGATATGCTAGGTTGAAGATTGAAAAGAAGAATGTCATGAAACTAATCAAGAAAAACACATGTGTAGAACCTAAATACAAGATCTATCCAGAAATTGCATCGAAACCCAATGAAGCTGACGCATTTTCAAAAATCTCGCCTAGGGTTTTTCTCATAGAAGATGTTAGGTCTTACATTCATTGCAAGATCACAGAGATAGGTGATCTAGAAATGGATGAAGCTTTTAAGAAGCTATGTGATGCCGAAGGAAAACTGAAAGAAGAACACAAACACTTGGAGGTCAAAGGGTTAACCAATGCCCTACATTTCCCAAGGGAATTCAAGATAGAATAGATTAAGTTAGTCTTGAGTAGGATGCATGACAAAAAACTATGGCTAGACCAACCCTAGCAAATAAAAAAGTATGTTCTTCATGCTGTCACTGGTTATCTAATAACTGACAAGCCTAGGGCACACAAACATCCATCCATGAAAGAAGTTAAAAAACTCACCAATGCAGAAGGAGACAACAGAGGTCTCAAAGTAAACACAATCACCGACGAAGAGTTAAAATTTGGTGCATGTTTTATTGGTTACAAAAAATTTCAGGCTAGCAGAATGAACTGTATTTCTGCAACAGTAGTAAGCACATCTTACAAGATTGTAACAAAAGGAATTCAGATGGATCTGTGTGAGATCCTATTGAAACAACTTGATGAAAATATGATCAAAATTAGGTCTAAAAAGAGCAACACATGTAAGTTTGGATCACTTATCTTGTGTATATTTTTCTATTTTCAAGAATACTTTCCTTAAGTAGGAAAAGTTGTATTGGACTCTACCAAACCGGTAACCCAAAAGATTAGTGAACTAATTAAGTCACTAGGAGACAAATTTTAGTCTGTCATGTCTGCATACTTCCTTGAGTTCAAGGAAAAGATTATGGAAAGAACTAGGATTCCTAAACAACTAGTTGAAAAACACAAAGATGAGATATGTTTCATGGAAGACACAGACTTCACACATATCAAACCAGTTGTACCAAGAACATCTTGTTAGAGTAGGCCCAAAGGATAACTGAGAGGGGGGGGGGGGGGGAATCAGTTATTAGTTAATTTAATTCTTTTTCTTTATTAACTCTAGAATATAATAAAGTAAATGCACTTTCAGATAAAACAATAAACAACACGACAACTTGGTTACGGGGAAACCAAATGGTAAAAAACCTGGTGGGAATTAACACCCACAATGAACTATACTTGTTTATAATAATGCATGTTAGAAGACCTTGCAACCCTATTAGGATTTGTTCTTTACAATGCAATAAATATAGTGACCTGGTTAAGGGTCTGACCCTTTTAGGATTCTTTTAAAAATAACCCTGTTAAGGGTGGGGACTCACTGTCTTGAAGCTCACTGCTTCAGTGGTGAAGGCTACAACCTTCTGTAGAACAGATTTGCACTATATCTGATGATGAACAGTAGAGTAGAATTGTTGTATTGATTAGTTCCAATATATTGTAATCTTCCACTGCTTCTTCACATAGATCCTTGATGAATGAAACACAACTGATATTCTGCTCTGTACTTTTTTTGTCTCTTTTCTTATCATTCACACTTAGCATTCACAAATGAACTACTATAAGTATCTTCCTCAAAGTATGAGATCATGGGACCTGTTAGAAAACTCTTCATAACATCCTTGTTGGCTAAACTAATCATGCAAGCATAATTGCAACCACACAATATAAACTGAATAGACGCGATGCTTCACAAAGTCTACTTCACCAAATTAAATCTAACATTGCAATCTTGTTGAAACACGTCTGGTGCCTTTAGATAACTATCTTCAACTCATAACTAATCTTGAATACAAACACACATATCCTGAAGATAAGCGCAACTCAAAAACCAATACAAATACGTTGGCTCTGTACAGATAAACTCCAAAAACTATAACTATCACCAAAAAAATTATACAACACAACTGAAACATCAAATCTAATCTTGCGTGTATGAACAAAGCCTCAACAACATGAATATAACCGCGCAAGGATTAATATCATTATTCTGATAAGTACATACAGAACACTGCTGTATATTATATGTTGTCATCAATGACAAACATACAATCAACTAGCTACCAGAAGTAAATCTCCAACAATCTCCCCCTTTGACATTGATGGCAACATATGATATTAAAAACATCTTCAACACATGGTGTTCCTCTTTCTTTTTACAATCTTCTCAATATCCTCATCAAAGATTCCTCAACACTGCTACAGCTCTTCTGTCTATGTTTTTAGGTTACATGATTATATACTCCCCTAGAGTATATGATCCCCCTTACTACATACTCCCCCTTTGACATCAATGTAAAAGGGTGCCATAAATAATTAGGCACATGTACTACTCCAGAAATAGAGTAGTCAACCATTCATTAGTCACCATGGACTAATGTACTTGCTGCTTTAACTAATTAGACTTAGGAAAGGGAATTAATCCCAACTTCTCCCTGAGATACTCAAAAGTATCTTTTGGTAAAGTCTTAGTGAAAATATCTGCCAACTGTTCTTTAGTGCTTACATAGTCCAATTTTACTTCACTATTTGCAACTTTTTCTCTAAGAAAGTGGTATTTGATCTCGATGTGTTTTGTCTTTGTGTGCATCACAGGGTTCTTGGACATGTTGATAGTACTGGTGTTATCACAGTGAATAACAATAGGATAATCAACCTGAATACCAAAATCTTTAACCATCTACTTGATCCAAACCATTGTTGAACAATTCAATGCTGCTGCAACATATTCAACTTCAACTGTTGACTGAGAGATACAATTTTGCTTCTTTCTTACCCAAGAAACCAACCTATCTCCAAGAAATACTACTCCTCCTGAAGTACTTTTCCTGTCATCAATACAACCTGCCCAATCTGCATCTGTATATACATGAAGTTGTACATTCTTTGATTTAGGATACCATAAGCCATAGTCTATAGTTCCCTTTAGATATCTGAATATTCTTTTTATTTCCATTAGGTGATTCTTCTTAGGTTCAGCTGCAAATCTACCAACAATGCCAACTGCATTAGATATGTCTGGTCTAGATTGAGTAAGATATATAAGTTTTCCAATCATAGACTTGTACAATGTCTTGTCAACTACTGTGGAATCATCCTTTTTAGAAAGCTCATTTCCTATTATCATAGGAGTGCATAATGGCTTACAGTCTTCCATTTTGAAAGTCTTCAATATTTCCTTCACATATTTGGACTGATTTATGAATATTCCTTTATCTGTTTTCTTTACATTTAATCCCAAAAAATATTTTATAGGACCAATCATGCTCATTTCAAATTCATTCTGCATTTCTTTTGCAAATTATGCACTAAGCTTGTCATTACCTCCAAAGATAATGTCATCAACAGATATGGCAACAAGTAATAATCCATCAGGTGTCTCTCTTATAAATAAGTTTCAATCTACTGCTCCTTTCTTGAATCCAATCTTGGTAAGATAACCATCTAGTCTCTCATACCAAGCTCTTGGGGCCTATTTAAGTCCATAGAGTGCTTTCTTTAATCTGCATACCATGTCTGGTTTATCTGATAGGTTAAATCCTTCAGGATATTCTATGTAGACTTCTTCCTTCAAGTCACCATTCAAAAAATCTGATTTGACATCCATTTGATATACTTTAAAATCTTTGAATGTTGCATAAGCCAAAAATAACTTAATGGCTTCTAGTTTGCTCACAGGGACAAATGTGTCAGTTTAATCTATCCCTTCCCTTTGTGCATATCCTTTACACACTAGACTTGATTTTTTTCTGACCACTGTACCATCTTCATTCATCTTATTCCTAAATACCCACTTTGTTCCAATCGCATTTTTGTCACTAGGTCTAGGAACCAATTCCCATGTATCATTTTTTATTATTTGATCTAATTCTTCTTCCATTGCTTTCTGCAATTCAAAATCCTTGCAAGCATCTTCAACAATTAAAGGTTCAATCTAAGAAAATAAACATACCTCTTCATCCACTGTTAAACATTTTTCTTTAGATCTAGTCAAAACACTACTGCTCTGATCTCCAATGATATCATCTTTTGAATGGTATGTAGATGTGAATTTTGGAGATTTTGGTGTGACATCCTCATCTGTAATCTGTGATACTTCTTTGCTTGATTTAGGTTCATTACATGATACATTAATGCAATCAAACATTTCTTCAATAACAATGTCTTTATTGTTGGGCCTGGGTTCATCCTCAATCATAGGTGCATATTCATAGTACCTCTCTTGAACCATGAACTTCTCATCAATCTTTACATGATTACTTTCAATTATCTTCTTTAATCTTAAATTGAAACATCTGTATGCTTTTCTTTTAGTAGAGTAACCAAGGAAAATACCTTCATCACTTCTAGCATCAAACTTACCAACACCATCATCTCTCTTAATGTAGCACTTGCTGCCAAAGATTCTGAAGTATTTTATTGTAGGTACATTACCAAACTAGAGTTCATAAGGTGTTTTATCTGCACCTGGTCTTAGTTGTGTTCTGTTGATAGTATAGACTATTGTATTGACTGTATCTCTCCAATAGATGTGTGCAACTTTTCCTTCAATCATCATGGTGCACACTGTATCAAGTATGATCTTGTTCCTTCTTTCTCGAATCCCATTCTACTGAGGGGTTTTGGGTGCACTCAACTATCTTTTGATTCCATGTTCTTCACAGTAGTCATAAAACTGGTCAGAGGTGAATTCTCCTCCTCTATCTGATCTTAGACACTTTATTTTTAATCTAGATTCATTTTCAACTTTAGCTTTGAATATTTTGAATTTCTCAAAGGCTTCAAAATTCTCTTTTAAGAACGCAACCCACATCATCCTTGAAAAATAATCAACAATAAAAATTAAATACCTTTCTCTGTAGTATGATCTGGTTTGAGTAGGACCACATAAATTTGTATGCACTAGGTCTAACTTGTTCTCAGCTGAGTTCTACTTGCTTCTGAAAGAGCTCCTTACATGATTTCCCATAACACATTCCCTGCACATTGTGTCAACTAGTCTTGCAATACTTGGAAGGTCTCTAATATTGTCAAAATTGATATGACAGAGTCTCTTGTGCCATAACTAACTGTCATCTACTTTTGCAACAAAACAACTTACATCTGAATTGAGCTGAAAAACATTACCTTTTGTTTTTGAGCCGGATGCAATCATGTCTCCTTCCTTGTTGTTAATAATGCATTTGTTGTCTTTGAATTCCAAATGATAACCTTTGTCAAGTAGTTGTCCAATGCTTAGTAAGTTGTGATGTAATCCATCAACATACAGAACATCAGTTGTCTTGTTCTTTCCATCCAGGGTGATAGATCCTCTGCCTATGATAGGTTTAGGAGTGTTATCTCCAAATCTAACCATACCACCTTTGTACTTATCTAGATGAAAAAATCTATCTTTATCACCTATCATGTGGTGAGAGCATCCGCTATCAATGATCCAATCAGTTCTGATGTCTGCTTTGGAAATTAGGGCTAACTCCTGTGCTTCCTTTTCATTTTCAATGTTCATTTCCTCAAGCAATTTTTCCATGTCTTTAATGACAACAAATTCAATTTCATCCTCTCCCGAATCTTCATCTGTTACACCTTCCTCAACATGGTAGCATTCCTTTCTGTGTTTAGGTTTGTAATCAGATCTGAACTTCTTGACTCTTGTGGGCCACTTTGATGCAAAGTGACCAGTCTTGTTGCTTGAAAAACATTTGAATGGAAGTTTTCCTTCATACTTTCCTTTGCCTTTCTTTTCTCTTTTAGCAATCATGGCAATAATTTCTTCTAGCTCTTCATCAACTTCTTCTTTCTCATTGGAAGTGTGTAAATTTTTCTTACCATGTATTGATGCTTTGAAGGCTGTTTCACTTTTGGGTTCAGTCTTCAATATTGATATCTCAAATGTAGAGATTTTACTGATCAAAGTCTCTCTCTTGAAGTCTTTTGAAAATTGCATGGTTTCATCTAGAATATTGATCTTTCTCTCATAGTCTGCTGTCAATGTAGTCTGATTCTGATTCCACCATTGTTTCTGATTCCAGAAACTGCTTCATTTATCCTCTGATTGCATGCTCTGATGTTCTCTTCAGGTAACATCTCAAGATTTTTGTATCTCTTTTCCATGTCTTCCTGCACACATTCTTTGCTTGGAAAGCTCCTTCAAACATGTCTTCTAAATACTTCCATATTGTGTATGCCTTGTCTACTTTCTTGATCGCAAAGAATTCGCTGTCAGATAGTGCACTTATAACAGCTTCATTGGCAACTACATTAGCTGTGAATGTATCCTTTTTTTTACTGGTAGCATCATCTCTTGCAAGATATTTTAGAGAGGGAATAACAACTTCTTGTGTGGCTATCTCAAAGATGTAAAAACCAACACACTGTAGATGTGCTATCATTTTGTTCTTCCAATCCAGATAATTCTCTCCATCGAACTTAGGACTTTCTTTTCCAAAGTATGTCATCTGATCTACCTTAAGTTGTTAGGCTTTCCCTTCAAGGAACCTGGCTCTGATACCAATTGTTATAATAGGCCCAAATGATAACTGAGAGGGGGGGGAATTAGTTATCAGTTAATTTAATTCTTTTTCTTTATTAACTCTAGAATATAATAAAGTAAATGCACATTCAGATAACATAATAGACAACACCACAATTTGGTTAGGGAGAAACCAAATGGTAAAAACCCCGGTGGGAATTAACACCCACAATGAACTATACTTGTTTATAATAATCCCTGTTAGAAGATCTTGCAACTTTGTTAGGAGTTGTTCTTTACAATGAAATAAGTATAGTGACCTGGTTAAGGGTCTGACCTTGTTAGGAGTATTTTACAAATAACCCTGTTAAGGGTGGGGAATCATTGTCTAGAAGCTCACTACTTCAATGGTGAAGGATACAACCTTCTATAGAACAAATATGCACTATATCTGATGATGAAATGTAGAGTAGACCTACTGTCTTGATTAGTTCTAATGTATTGTAATCTTCCACTGCTTCTTCACATAGATCCTTGATGAATGAAACACAACTAATATTATATTCTATACTTTTTCTCTCTTTTCTTATCATTCACACTTAGCATTCACAAATGAATTGCTATAAGTATCTTCCTCAAAGTATGAGATCATGGGACCTATTAGACAACTCTTCATAACATCCTTGTTGGCTAAACTAATCATGCAAGCTTAATTGCAACCATGCAATATAAAATGAATAGACATGATGCTTCACAAAGTCGGCTTCACCAAATTAACTCTAACATTGCAATCTTGTTGAAACACATTTGGTGCCTTTAGATAAATATCTTCAACTCATAACTAATATTGAATACAAAAAAACATATCCTGAGGATAAGTGCAACTCAAGAACCAATGCAAATATGTCGGCTCTATACAAATAAACTCCAGAAACTGTAACTTTCACTAACAGAATTATACAACACAAATGAAACATCAAATCTAATCCTACGTGTATGAACAAAGCCTCAACAACATGTCTACAACATGAATATAACTATGCAAGGGTTAATATCATCATTCTGATAAGTACATATAGAACACTGTTGTATATTAAATGTTGTCATCAATGACAAACATACAATCAACTAGCTGCCAGAAGTAAATCTCCAACACAGCTTGGTTATCACCATTAGACTATGAGATCAATATTGATCTAGCTACAAGTGCAATTGAGACACTACTCAATGATCCCATTGATAAGAAACAACCAAGGTTTGGAACATATGAGGAGGCCATATCTAAGATAAAACATGGCCTAGAAGTCAAGAAGACTATAAACAAGAAAGATAAAATGATTAAGAATCTCAAGAAGATTCTATTGGTGTCAGAAGAAGAGAAGGTTCAATAAGAGGGAACTGATGAACAGGGCACCATCGGTGAAGAACTAGAAGAAAGGAAATCAGATACAGAGGCTATTGAATCTGATACACCTCCATCTCCACCTCCTACAAAGAAGCAAAGAACACGAAGTCAAACTGCTGCTACCGATACCACATCACTTAAGAAAGGTCAAGTAAGGACCTACACAAGGAAGTAGCCAGAAAAAAGAACAAGACAAAAACCTGTCAAAACCACACCACCAAAGAAGTGAAAAAAGGTTTATCAGGACACAAGATGACTTCGACGACACCAAAGATGATGAAATAGATGTAGTAAGGAAGAACTTTAGAAACCAAATGGTAGATGAAGCTTCTAAATCAATTGCTACCCATGGCATAATGACTGATAAAAAGATCAGGCAGTGGGATACACTGAATCCAAAGGATTAGAATAAAATACAAGAAGCAGTCATAAAATCAATGATTAAAAACAAGTATGCCCCTGTTGAATTTATAAATAAAATACATGAAGAGCTAGGTAAAAGGGTATACTAACAGTGGTCATATGCCTTGCAAATAGAAAGAGAAGCAAGAGAATGAGTTCTTGTGAGACTAATGCCTCCTGAATCCAAATTTGAAGAGATACAAGAAGTACTAAAGAAACACTCAAGTAAATTTTTAGCCAAAATAAGGGCTTAAAAAGTACTAGAGAACAAGTTTATAGAACTGGATTCAATGACAGGAACCAAATGGAGACATCTCTTGGATCTACCAATAGAGTCAACAAGTGTTGAGAAGCAATTACTTCTCACAAACACACCTCATAGAGAGGAGGAGATAGATAATGCAAGTCCTCAACATATTGCTCTGGACAATCAAGAAAGTGATGATGAGCCTATTAACTTAGATACATGCATGGATGATAATATCCAAGATATCACTCACTATGATTCTGACAATGATCCAAAGAAGAAATATGATGTGTTATTTATCATACTTAAGGATAAACAAAGCCATCAAGTACTGAAGACATCAGATGGAAAGATAGTTAACATTGCTAATGAACAAATACAGGACACATCAATCATGCACCCACTTGTGCAAGACCCTGCATAAGATATACAAAAGGATGAGGATGTCACTACTGACAAGGCACTAACTGATGAGAAGGAAATCATATTGAAAAAGCCCAAGCCCCAACTCAAAGTAACATGCCTATCCTAATGAAGGCAATAAACACACTAGAGGGAAATAAGGGATCAACTGAAAAGGAAACAAACACACCCAAAGACAAGGGTGATGAAGAAGCCAAATGGACAATAGATACTACTACAGAGAAAGATGTAATTGATGATCAGAAGAATGCATCTACTAATCAAAATAAAGAAAACACTCAAAAGGAAACAAGGGACAAGTCTTCAGAGAAAGGTGAAGAAGGAAAGAAGGATGAGATTGAAAAGAAATCTGGAGCACATTCTGTAGAAACAACCAAGGTTAATGAAGAGACGTCTTCACATAACCGACATGTGCCCATAGAGAAGAAAACACAAGATGCATCATCGATAAAACCTTCCCCAAGAAATTTAGAGCGAACAAATGAACTAGCTATGGTAGTTCATACATATGCATCCCCTCAAATATCAAAGAAGAAGAAAGGAAAGAATAAAAATCTAGTAACTCTGGATGAAATCATTGAGATTCTATTCTACGATCCAAGAACATTGGATCTAACAAAATTGACAAAATATGTAAAGCTATGTGAGAGAAAATTCATTCAAGACAAGCTGAAAATAGCGGCAAAAGAGGCCAAGGTATTAGAAGTAGCAAGAAATATACTTCAAGAAATTATACCAGACATAAATATTGATCAACGAACTCCAATCATTGATCAATTGGTCACACTCACAGATGCAATCACATCTCAGAATGCAAATGCTGAGAAGACAATGGAAGAGAGACTTGAACAAAAGTATGAATTCAAGCTCGTAGAGAAGATAAGCCAGGAAGTTGCATTGAAAAAGGTCAAGCTATCTGAATTGGTAAGTACAATTGACCCAATTTTATCAGAAGTTGTTACCTTAATCAAGAAATTGTGCACTTTAGATCAACTCTCTAAGGAGTATACCGACAAGATTGCAAAAATAGATACTGATCTTCAGTCCAGTGCACAAAATCTAGCCAACACAGAAGAAGCACTTAAATTGCACAATCAACAAATCATACATGCTACAAAAAAAAGACATGACATTTAGTTTTCAGAGATGAAGTATAGAGATGAGGTCAATGAGCTCCAAGTTAAGCTCTTACCGACACTTACACTCCTGCAACAAAACATGACACAGGCAAGTACTCTAATTGCCACCCCTGAAATGTCTGTCCTGGACAGTATTTATGATATGCACGCTAGACTAGAGATGCAACACATGGCCCTAGAACAGTTGAGAGAACATTGGGAGAAACTAATGGAAGATATCAAAATTACCCATTCTAATGTATTTGACACATTGTAAGTTACACATTTTTGTCACAATTTTGGCATATTGTAAGTTGTACGTTTTTGTCATCAGTATCAAAGAAAGGGGAAATTTGATATGTACATCACCTCAGTTAAAGGAGAAAATCATATGTATAATGGAAGAAAGGGGAAATAATGTACACTCAAAGAATAAATAGTATACATGTACATATACATACACTATACCAATGCACACAGTAAGGGGGAGTCATATTATGACAAGGATATAAACATGGTGTAATAATTTTAGTATTATGCACATGTTAGTTTTTTATACTAATGTCAAAGGGGGAGATTGAAGGCATTATATTTTTCCATTAGTATACTTAGAGGAAAAACATGATCTGAACCACTGGTTTACTCTATACTGACAGACATGGCACAACACTATCTGATGCCAAAGTTATCCAATAAACACTATTAAGTGTTACATGATGACAAAAAGGTAAACGATACCCGACGAGTAACAATAGTTCTACCTGAAAGTATAGCAAAGAGAGGAAATCAAAAGATACAGGGAACCCAAAAAATAGTTCAGTTAAGGAAAACCGACAAACTGCAAGTTCAAACTGACAACCAAGAACCGACAGTCAGTTACATCCCGCAAAAAGTGGATCTGACTTTCCACGTAAGATAAATCACTGAATTTGTATTTATAACTTCTTGATTTGATTTTAAATCTATTATGTACAGAGAAAGAAATATAATTTTTATTGTTTAAATTAGTTTTACTACTTTAAAACATGCAAACTAAAGATCAAGGTCAAGTTGTAAACCTTGGATCTGAGAGTTAACATTGTAAATTGTGAATTCCAAGATAGGTCAATACTTGTATAAATAGGTGCTCAATCCATTGAGAATTGTAGTTGTTCAATGAAGATAGTAGACACGAAGAGAAACTAAAGACCAGATAGAGAATTCATGTAGAAGAACACAAATAGATTCAAATTAGTTTTCAAGAACATAACAGAGGCTACCGACAAGCAGAGAAAAGGTATTCATCAATCGCTTAAGGTGATATTATTATTGTAAAGGCTTTAATGGATCTGTAAATTAGAAATAGTAGATTGCATATAGCTAGGTCATCATTTGTACTTGTTCTAACAAGTGCAGTACACTAATGAAATCCTTTCAAGAAAGGTGGGCTTAACCATCCTATTGTAAATCTCATAATTGAGTGCACACTTAAATCAGTGTTGCTAAAGCTCTTAACAGAGTAGATCTTAATAGGTCTCCACCTTAATACTCTTAATAGGGTAGATCATCAGAAGTGATCAAATTGTAAGCCTTAACCGACTCCCTTCCATTCTACAGATAGTGAAGTTTTGTGGGTGCCATCCCCACCGCAGTTTTTACTTCCTAACAGGAGTTTTCTGCAATACCATATCTTGTGTTGTGTTTGCCAATTTCATGAATGTTTCTATGAATGATTGAAATTAAATATTGTGAAAAAACATTAGATACATTAGAAAGAATAATAGTAATGGTTGGTAAATTAGAATTGAATGATTACTAATGATAAATTGTGTAAGGTGCTAAAAGTTTTAGAGGTATTGATTCACCCCTCCCCTCTCAGTACTACTTCCCATTAATTCCAACAGGTTTTTCTTGTGATTTCTTCTCCTCTGATTCTTTCTTCTTATCTTCTTCCTTTTCTACATTTGATTTCTTCATCCATCCTCTGTTTCTTGGGTAGGGAGATTTTTTAGAGTATCTTGTTCTCTTCATAGGGGTTTCTACAACTTTCATAGTCTGTGATGTCTCCATAGGTAATTATTCTATAGTAGAGGATGGACTAGAAGTCTTCTTAGTGTCTATATGTGGAAAAGATGTAGGGGTAGATCTCATCACTCCTGATTCTCTCTCAGTCATCTTCCTTCTTATCTCCTTCATCTCTTATTTAGTAATCATAGCTTTACTTGCTAGAATATCTACAACATTTTCAATTTTTTTCCTCTTGGATGTCCTTATTTGTTCTTCTCTAATCATAGAGGATTTATCCTCATATGTACCCCATATTTCCTGTGATGAATCCAACTCTAAAGATAGTATATGCTCAACCTGCATAGTTAATACTTCTTTACTCACTTCATACCCCATAGGCTAACACCACTTCATCCTTGGGTCAACTACGTCAAAACAAACAAAATCAATTTGACCATGAAATAGATTGTCTCCTTGTACTTTTCTACCATTTCCTCTAGTATCCTCATTATCTATTTCATCTCTTTGTGTAGGATTTTTATCATTGTAAATAGTTATCCATCTACCCATGTGCTATTCTTTCTTCTATATCTATTTGATACTTGTAGACCAGTGGGTTTCATTATATTTCCAAGCTCTAGGGTGCATACCCAGAAACTTATGCATAATGTGTATATACATATGTATCAAAAGTGATCCAAATTTGAATGCCTTAGTTCTATCTCTCTTTATTTTTTTCATATTCTCCATGAACTGTTGTGCAATAAATTCACATGGGTTATACTTGAAATTTTCCTTTACCATCTTATATGCCATCATCATAACACCAGCAGAAACTGAGTTAGGTTGGCTGCTATAATAAATTTTGTATCCAAAAATTGTCGCAACTAATCTAACATCTTGCTAGAATATGTCAACTATTGTCATTGCCTGCTTATCCCATTTCAAGAGAGTTAGGGTTTCTACATGCTTCTTGGTGTTCTTCTCTATAATAGGAATGACTCTAGATTTATCCAGGCCAGTAATGTCATGGATCAACTCACAAAAAATCTTGACAAGCATCTCACCAATCCAAATGAATTTGTTGTTCACTCTACTCAACAAGATTTTAAACCATTCTTCTTCATCAAACTCATGCAATTCTATCATTTTCATTATGCTCAGATTCTCAAGATGAGAAAACTCATCCTTCCACTTTCTGTCCTCTTTAATCATATCCTTCATTTCCTTGAAGATCTCAAAATCTCCTAAGGATTCATACTTACAATGGATATAAGCCCTAATATCCTCTACATGAAGAACTTTCTAGGGCATTTGAAAAAATACACCTTCTAGATCATCCTTAGTGGATTTACAAGGATGTATCTTAAACTTGTATATAGGTCTCTCAAAAACATCAAATATCATCAGTGTATCCATATTCACAAGTTCGCGAGTGATCTAAATACCTTTTGATTGTTGATACTATGAATTTTTGCTTCATCCAATCGCTCAATGCACTGGCTTATTTGTTCTTCTTATTCAAATCTCTATTTTTCTTTAGTTATTCTCTTCGAATGATGATTATATAAGTTCCTTTTATTGTTCTTATGCTTCATTGTGTAAATAAATAACACAATTCCCCATAAACTTATTTCTACAAATGATCCAGTCAACTAAAAATTTGGCGAACAGGATATATACTGTAAAGCATTACAATCACAGATATATGTTCCATAATATTTATACATGCTCTCCCTAAGCTTGCAAGAGCTTATTCCTCATAATAAGGGACTAGATAGATTTCTAATGTTTCTTTCCAATTCTCCCCCTAAGGCCATGGTTGGCCATCTAGGTTGATGTAACAATGTCAACATCAAGCGAAGACTCAGTAGCATCTACTGACTCTCCCTGAACCTTTTCCTCACTTGGTTCCTTTACCTTCCATACCTTATCACTATTCATATATTTTTCTTTCCTGAAATGATTGTTAGATTCATCCATGCAGTCTACAATACTCTAACCAATATCACCAATATTCTTCATTTCAACACTAGGTGGAGGTCCACTTCTGCTCTCAGTTCTATTGTATATGAAAAAAATTGCTGTGTCATTTATTATTACATTTGTAGCATGTAGAAGATGGTCTGTTGTGATTAATCTAAAACTTACAATATGTTATAATGTACCCAAATTTATTGCATTTTTAACATGTTATCTTAGTTGTTGTTCCTTCTCTAATGTAATCTTGTTTGGTTCTTGATTGATTAGGTTTCCTACATTCTGCCTTCTTGTGTCCATATGTATGACAATTGAAACAATAGCCAAAAAAGGGTTTGTAAGGAATTTTACCTCTGCAGTCTCTCTTCATGTGTCCAATCTTGTTTCATCCAAAACATCTACCTCTGAAAGGTCTGATATTCTCTATAGGTTCTTTATGATTAGGTATTTCTTCATCAATCTTCACTTCATATTTTTCTTCCTGAGTCTTTGAACTTTCATCTTCATTGAAGCCAACTCCAGTCATGTATCCTTTAGGTTTCTATCTATCTCTTTGTTCATCAATCTTATCACTACTCATATGAGGTTTTTCAATATGTTTCTTAGCCTCAAAAAGTTCTCCTTTTATGATCTAAATGTATTTCTCCAATTCCAAATATTTGTTCTTGTAGTCATCAAGTTCAATCTGCATTTGTCCCATCTTAATATTAGCACCTTGTTAGCACTTTTTCTTGCAACACTTACCTAATGATGAGAGTATACCTTGTATACTTGGATGCAACCTCTTTTAGGCAAGAGAAAGGATAATTTCTAAGGATTGGATAATATCCTTCTTCATTTTTGAGCTCCACAGACTCAGGCAGGTTTTACCTTTTAAAGATTACTGATATTTCAGCCTATGTATTTGAGTGGATTGTTTCATTCACTGGTTATGAACCCAAAACCTCACTATAACAACTTATAGAACACTTTAGAGATTGCAACAATTAGTTTGAAACAGAGTATTATAAGCCAGACTATGGTTTTGAGAACATAAACCAATGAGACAAGGATTTGCATCCTTCTTCCTTTTGATTTTAGGAGGGATAACCTAATAATTCACTCTCTAAAGAATCAATAAAGAGGAAAATATCCTGCTGATATAAGTCCTTGATGAGTTTAGCTCGTATTTTTTAGTAACAGATGTGTTTGAAATAATTTTAAATGGTTTTAACAACTTGGATGATGACAGATTATCAGACCAAGACCTAGATCAGTGCCTATCCTTTGGGTTACAGAGTCAAAAGCTTAAAGTATCATAAAAACAAATTACTGTAAGCTACCTTACAACCTACATGCAATTAGAATAAGCTTCCTTAAAAATTATCTGATTACCTCTAAAATACTATATCAAATCTTTAAATACTGATATGATTCCTAAAACCACTCACAAAACTTAGTTCTTTGCATGAAAGAAACTTGCAAGTAATTAGATAGTCACCTTGTAACCAAAATGCTTCAGAGTGCCTTACAATCTTAAGCATAAAAAAGAATACACAGGAAATAAAGAGACAATAATAGAGAAGAGTAAAATTGCACCGTATTTTATTGATGTAATCCTTCTTTCATACATGAAAAAGCTTTGAAGCTTGAAAGAACACATACACAAATTTAGAATGACTGATTTTTATAATTTATTTCATCCTCTTTAAAAATATAAATTTCTTCTATATATATAGGTCTTCAACCATCTTGGAATCCTTTTCAAAAGGATGCTACAAGCTTCAGATGGTCTCTGAAAACCTAACTCTAAAACTACAGAAGAGACAAAAAGAAAGAGAGAGAAGAAGCGGTGGAATGACCAAGTCAAAAAGATGGAAACAGATATTCTTTGTTCTTCTCCTGATCTGGCGACTTCAATCTGATAGTATACATAGTAGATGGCAGTAGTTATGTTGAGTCTGGATGACCGTGCTTTTATATTCACCTACATTCTCCTTTTGCAATAAATTTCCTCTTCATCTTCAATAGTGAGGCGCCAAGTAGTCACCCTTACTCATCGTCCAATATTTATTCTTCAACTGCTGGCTTCTTTCTCTTGGGCATGGTCATCAATTCCCATGCTTTCACTTCATCATATGATGGCCACTTGAAGTCTTGAGTACTCTGTATTTGGACCTTTTGCTTGTCCCATCTAGCATCAGTGATGTTCTTTACATCTACTAGAAACTTATTAATGTCAGTTTCTACCTTGAAAGCTTCATCTAATATCTTATTGAATCCATCTATGTCCACATCTGTCCCCGAAATAAATGCCTCATCACTAGGCATTTTGCTGTCAAATTCATTCCTCCAGGAATCTAAGGCTTTTACTTGGTCATCATCTCCCCTTAAGGAAGCAACAAATTTCTTAAAATCATTAGAAAAGAGGCTTAATTTTACCTCAATTTGATTCAATTTTCCTTTAAAGAATGAGAGAGCAATATTAACCCTTTTGATCTCATCTTCAACTTCTGTCACTATTTTTGACAAATATAATCTTAGGGCTTGCAAAGATGCTAGCTTTTCAAACAATTTCACCCTAGTAGACCACTTAGTAAAATAGGGGTTTAAGATAGCCAGATGCCCCATCACCTCTGTATGCAAAGCTGACAACTTATTATAGGCATTGAGTATAACATCGGTCTTATCTTTTAGAATTTCAATTCTATGTTGTAGCACACCTTTTAATGCTTTCAAAGCAATAACATTTCCTTTCTCTCCCTCAACCTTTTCCTCAACCACCTCTTCAGACTTTGCCTTGTCTTCAATTTGCAGGGGAGGTGGTTGCATGGGAACATACATCACCTTAGGCTTTTCTTCCAATTCTTTCATTAATATTTTTATCACCTAATCTTGCTGGCGCACTTGTATTCAGCACAATTCTCTATCTTTTGTCAATGCACTTGTCTCTTCTAACAATGTGCTATACTTATCAGACAATTGCTTAGTTTTGTCTTCATTCAAGTGAGCCTAGTGTGTCATGATTTGGGATATCTCCAAATCCATTGTATTTTGCATCGTCCACACCATCTGACTCCCAACCATATTCTCTTGGATATTCACCACTTGGGGCTTTTGATCCTTTGGGCACAGGCTCCACATTGCAAAGGCTTGAGATTTTGAGCTATACCCAAATCCCTTTATCACATCTCCCATCTGAACTTCACTAGCCATTTTGAGATCTGGATATTTTCTAATTTGGTCAATGATGAAGGCAGATGCTAAATCCCAACCCTCAGCCAATAATATTCCACTACCTAGCACCAATTTCTTGGCCTCCTCTGGTGAGATGTCTTCACTTTTAGGATCATAAGATTGCAGAGCCACCAAAGCTTCATTTGTTATGGTCTCCTTACCATCAAATGTCAGTTGAGCTCTTATTTTCTCTTTCTTATACCATCTCAAGAAGTCTTTAAACTCCTCAGTTTTAACAAAATTGTCATCATTCAAAAATTCTTGTTGATGAATCAGTCTTTCATCAACACAAGCTTTAAGAGGCAATTCAACATTATCCTCTAAATTAGGCTGTTGCTTCTTTCCCTCCCTAATTTCTTTCCTCAGGTTATGATCATATAACCTATTTCCAGGTACTAGGGCTTTAGCCTTATCCTTTTTCTTATTTTTCCCTTCAATTGAAGGCTGACCTATTTCTAATTTTTGCCTCTTAGCAGTAGGTTCCTCTACATCATCAGGTTGAGTCACTATTGTCAAATCCACAATGTGGCCCTCTGTTCCCTGCAGCTGTGGCACTTCAAAAATATCTTGTTGTGGTGGAGCATACCTAGTAGGACATGCATAATCACTGTCACTACTACTATTATATTCAGATTCTGAGTGATCCGGTCCTTGGGCACCTTTCTTGTCAAGAACAGTTTCAAGCTGTTCTGTGAGCACATAATAGTTGTCTATCATGGCTTTAATCTTGTCAAAATATGGGAGATCAAGGTAAAAACCCCCAAAATCCATCCCATTTCTCTTTATTTGTCTTTCAAGATTTAACAACTCTTGAATCCTCAGTCTTCTTGTTTGAATGCCATCTTCATCCAAGATGTTCCTTGTTGCATCTTCCTCTATGCATTCACAGTGGACATTAGTATTGGGGATTGTAGGAGTATACAATATTCTTACCCCTGCCATGAAACCTTCTGGGTCAATATATCTATAAGGGGCTACCCCCATTCTGCATCCTTCCAGCCACTGGCCCACTGCATCAATAACACCTTTGCCAATTGTAAAGTTAAAAATTTTGAATTGCCTAGGGGTCAAAGTCCCCTTTTTATGTGACGCAAAATGCTCATTGTCTGTCAACAATAGCTGCCATATAAACTCCATTGTAGCCACTCTTGCTGGTACATAGTAGGGTAAGAGATGAGGTGGGTGAATACACCCATATACTCTGATAATAGTATAATTTTCTTCCAAGAAGAAATCACCCCAATTATGCTTTACTTCCCACTTATCTGTGTAGTCACATGGCCTCAACAGTTGCATAATCTTCAGTGGGACTCTTGTTCTGCTAATGCTCAGACTTTGTACTATTGGATATACAATTCAATTCTGAAAAGCACAATAATCATAGTCCTTGGACGTGTAATTCCAAACCCTCACCCAAAATTGGATAGGATTTGGTCCTTCCTGGTAAAACCTCTGAGGGGCTAAATTGTCCACATCCATGATTACAAAATTGAAATGCAACAAGAGATACATGAGAATGGAGTAGTGTAAGAACTTGGGCTCCTTCTCCTTTGGGTCTTTCATCTTCTTCTGAGTTGCAATGAAACCCTCATGAATTTCATCAATGATATGTTGAATGTAATCATAACTAGTGTTAGAGTGGACCTCTTGTAAGTCCAACACCATCATCAGAATGCCAACATTAATCTTCTCTGCTTCTCCATCTATCCCTAGCACTCTACATAGGGCATAGGCAATATACTTAATATAGAAGTGTAAATCCTTGTAATAATATGGGCTAGTCCCAGACATGGGATCTAAATACTTCCTCACTTCTTTCAGCATATGTTTTAGCAACTGGCCTCTAGCAATTCCAGGCTTCAAAGTATATCTATGTTGCTACTTTGTCATGTCAATTCTGGTAGACATGGTGCTGTATAAGCCAAAGGCTTGCATGAATGAATTTCTGTTTAATATCAGCAGGGCAGTGCCATCACTCCTTTTGATTATTTTGGACAAAACATCATAATGACTGGCCAGGTCTAGGAACAAGTCTACATTTACGTAGACATCAAGAACAATTAATCTGGCTAAAGCACAGGTCCAAGGGTTTCACACTAGAATAGCCTTATCAAAATTCTTATAAAATTAATTGAAAAGTGAAAAACCTATTGTTCCTGGAGTGTCAGCATCTTGTATATCTCAATAATCATCAATGAGCACATTGGCATTTGCTCTTTTGTTCTAAGTTGAACCAGGAAGCAGTTTGAGGAATTCATTAGATTAATTTACTTTTCCCTTTGCCTCCTCCTCTAAATTTTTGCCTCCACCACTGGTTGATGCTACACTGACCACTCTACTCATGTTTACCGTGCCTGAATCTCCTTTTCTTTACCGATATTGAAACAAATCTATCACTAAGATTCATCGACTGCCTTGTGCATAATTCTCTGAAAATAACGAGCTTTAAGCAACATAAAACCCTCTAATTCTCTGAATTTTCTCTCTGTCAGAATACTTAGCTCTTCTCATTTTGGATTTCTGAAAGCAAGATGAATGCAAATGAATACACAATCAACTCCTTATAGTAACCATTCAAAGTACACAGTTCATGATTTTGAGAACATCAATTCTGTCTTTAATTCAACATACTGCGAACTTGATTGAACACCTATCCATAGTTCCCTAAGCGTGACAGGAAATCAAATTCATAAAACTAAATCCTCAAAAAAACCTTATAGAATTCAAATGAGCTGACATGTCTTCCTGGGTTGGCTAACTGTCATACATCTCAGCTACCCTTTTCTGCATAGTAATCAAAATCTAAGCCTGTGATTGATCGATGAGTGATTCATACTATCATATCTGATACTGCCGCCTTTTCTTAAAATTTGGTATCAAGCGACCATGCAACTACATACAATTTCTTTTTCGCTGACCCCAGTGTCTAACCCATGATTTCTCTGGAGACATAGCGACTACACAACTTTCCTTACCTTCGTTAACCATAGTCATCATTTGGTGATCACGCAACAATGGGGAAATCAAAGTCACCAATGGTTATCACTAACCCACATTCTTTTCTGAGACTATGCGACTAACCGTCACTTTTAAATTTTACAGTTATCTCTGAGTCACCAAATGTCTTCTTTCCTTCGCAAGACTGCACGACTGCCCTTAGTCGCCCGATCGCAGAATGCAAATGCTAAGTGTTAAAAATTCTTGAGACAACATGACAGGTACCATGCCCTTTACTTTATCTGATGACCTCACGACATACCCTTAGCCGCTAAGTCATGAGGACTTTTCTCTTTGGGCTCTTTTATTCTCAAACTTGGCGACCACCGTAGGATCTTTTAATTGCTTCATCTGATGGCTGTCGCGCAATCGCCAAGAAATACTTTATACCTCTAAAATATTTTGAGATTTTGTGACAAACAGAAGCCCTTAGTGAGTCTCGTAGTCACTGAATGAGTTTTTACCTTATGGCGATCACGCGATCATTCTTTGAAGTCCACTTACCTTTTGACACATGTCTCATCGCATATTGAAAGCTGAATCATCCTCTGAATTTGGTGACAACCTGACTGTGCTTTATCCCAAACCATAAATGGTTAATCACAAGGTCTCAGAAACTTTAACTTAACTAGCACCTTTTCTAGAGACTGCGCGACTAAAGCTTTCACCACATACTTAACCTTAGACCCATTTAGCAATTGCGTGACATAAAGAGATCGCGATGTCTCAGAATAAACCCTTAGCTATTGATAATTTCTTGCGACCTCCCAACCTATCTGTGGGCCCCTTCATATATTGCTAGCCTATTTACTGATCTCATGACCACGTGATTCAAACTAAATCACAAAGTTTGGGAATGATAAAGGAATATTCTAAAGTTGCATGAGACTACGCAACACAAGCTAATCGCTAAGTCTGGGAGAAAAAAGGAATATGTGATTCAGGTTATGCGACTAGGCGATCAGAATGCAACTCATGACTTAAGTGAAGCAAAAAGGTAACTGCAAAACATAAGCAAAAAATGCCTTAGGGTTTATTTTCAACTTGGAACACTGAATCAAGACTTAGGGTTTCAAGGTTTTTTCCACATTCTCATAGATTTAGACTTGAAAACCTAAAAACCTCGACAGGAAAAGGCATGAAGACTGAGGGACTTTTGATTCAAACAAGAAAATAGAGAGGGAAGACCACAAAGCTTAGGGAAACAAACCACAACCTGGAATACAACCAACACACCTTTTAAGGTTTCTTCATTTTTGTTTCTTTCATCCTTTACCTATTGAATCTGTTTAGCCATTTGAAAAGAATTAGTTGCATGATCAAGATTCAAAGTATCTTTCTCTTGTTCAAGCTATTTTATCTGATATAATGTATCACGGTCTGAATCCTCTTTTATCTTATCCATAAGATCTTGTCTTTGACTTCTGGATAGTTCAAGTTGTTCCTTCATAGTCTTGATGAAACTTCTTCTCTTCTCAATTTCAATTTCAAGTCGCCATTTTCTGCTTTAGCCTTATCAAGGTCTTCAAGTGCTACTTCAAAGTTTTCTTCCAAAATTTTAGAATCCATCTTGATCTCCCTTAAGGTGTTGGACTTTCTCTCCAAGGGCCAATAGATCTAATACCAATTTTTAGGATTAAGTATTACAACACTTTAATCTTAAACTTATCAAATTCCAACTTAACCAGATAAATGGTGAAATGAAAATAACATAAACACAAAGCACACAACTCATAACACCATGATTTTTTTCTTGAGGAAACTATGGCCAAGGGAAAACCTCGGTGGGGATAGTACCCAAAAATATGCACTAAAGTATTATGTCCCTGTTAGGATACCTAGCCCTATTAGGAGTTGAATATTACATTAGTACATTTCCCTCTTAAAGGAATACAAAACCATGTTAAAGGTATACACTGAGCTCATTTCCCATACAATAAAAAATATGTCTTTGTTACAATGTTTTATCAAAATTAACATAAACAAGAATCTTCTATGCTTAAGTAGTTATAGTTGTATCTCACATCACCATCTGTCTGATTCTGACATCACAATGCATCCATTCATCCTACTGGTGTTTTAAAATGTTTATGCTTTGAAAGATACCAATATACCTTAGAGTTTTTTGAAGAATGGTTAGTTCCAAATATGGGATTATCTTTAAGGTAATTGGACCAACTATAGGCACAAGACTACCCTCTGCACTTCTATCTCTGCAAAACCAAGGTGGGTACACCTAATCTAGATAGATATTCAACTCTTCACAACTTTTTACAATTCTGGATTTAAACAAAAGATAATGGTAAGAAAGTATTAAATGGTAACCAATCATTCATTTACCCTTCACTACCATCCAGGATAACAACTAAAAACCATAAAAAACAAAAGGAAACTGATATGGTTTTGATGTTTTTAATAGGGCAAAATATAGCCAAACCTATCAGATATATATCAATGTAGAAGTTACTAATTACTGATCAGTACTTTATCCATTGGGAAATGTTTCTAATTCATTGTTGTCTGACTTTTAGTCACCCATTTTTTTTGGCATTATTGGAGTCATATGGTCATGTCAAGTCAGTTTGGTTATGTCTAGTTCTAGGTCCCCTCTAGGATAGGAAATCTTTGCCGGGTGTCCCTTCCATCGCCTTCTTGCTTCAAGCTGGGTGGGATGTTCTAAAAGTCTTTATGTTGGGTAGGTTATAGATCCCAACCCGGCAAGGATTTTGTGCTCCTATTAATGATCATTTTCAAGCAAGTTGGTGATTGAAATCATATGGATTCAGCTGGACAACATCATATGGCAATTCTCAGAGTATGCACATTCAGTTGTTTCAAAAGTACTTCATGGAATGCAATAGAAACAGTGTGCAAGATTAAGGATTCAATTCTCTGAAAACAGTAAATAATTGCATTCTTTCTTCATTCAAAAGAAGGAATTTCCTTTGGAGTTGATGGCTCTTTTTGCAGTAGGAATTCAAGAAAGGTAGCAAAACATGAAATGAGGACAGCATGATATGAAGTCCATAAGTCATCTAATTCACAGGCTGGGATCATAAAAGATACTGCAAGGTGATGCGCAGATTGATCAGTTGAAAATGTGCAGCAGAGCCAAACTTGTACTCGCCCAATGTATTTTTCACAGTCAATTAAAGTTGGTGCTTTTCATAATTTGAAGGCATGGATCGATTCTTTAAGTCTTCACGATCCCAACAGTGAAAACAACATGCAATTTGGTGCTAAAATGAGGAAGTTATAAGACGGTGGGTTTCTCAATTTCGGCTACTCCATGGCGGCTTTTGCACCTCTCAGGTGATTTTCCGCAAAGAAGAACTTTGCACTGTGCAGGTTTCGCACTTAGCTGGTGATTTTCCGCAAGCTTAGTTATAATAAGGTGGGCCTGATTTATTAAAAAGGAATATTATGTTATTGTTTTAAGAGATCAAATAAAGCATGTGCTTTAAGTTAATTAGCCCGCGCATTTAAAAATGACGTGCAGAAAGATAGGTAGTGGCTTCTCCATTATGTGGAAATCACACCTACTAGGTGCGATTCCTGCAAAGAAGGATTTTCAATTCGTACTACTCCGAGGCGGAGGCCGCACCTCTCAGGTGATTTTCCGCACTCTACAAAATGGAATTATCTGCATAATAATTTGTGTGATCATGATGTGGAAGCGTTTATGGTAATCTAAAAAAAATGTGTTTCAAGCTTTAGAAGTGGTTCTCATGCAATATACTCGAAAGCAGAAATTTGAAATTCCAGTGCGCCATAACCGTTTGCATACCCGCAGAGGGCAAAACCCGCGCGGCTCGATTCTTGCACAATTTGGAGTCTTTTCAAAAATTGATCAATTGGGTCATCTTGAAATCTCT
>MU217316.1:332524-364755 GCA_018584345.1 Thuja plicata | reverse complement strand
AATAATCATGAAATCCATAATTTAAAATTTGAAAAGAACGATTCAACAAGGTAAGATTCAAAAAGTGGCCACATTGGTAAAATTTTATTACAAAAATAAGTAAAGAAGAAAAAAAAAATCCTTGAGGAAAATAAGTATATTAAAAAAAAATTGGCTAAGACACTCAACACACAATTTAATTACTTTCACATTGTTGGAAATCACCAAAATAAACTTGCGAAACAAGGTAAAATAAAATAAGATTAAATTTTGCAATCCATACTCTACCACAGTCATTACATGAACTATGTGACCTTTTGAGGTCACTTAAAGGGAGATGGGGAAATCTTAACATACATTCATTATGGCAATATTTAAACTAGACCGATTATGCCCTGATAAAGATAAAGCATTAAGGAAACATTTATTTGGGGAGAGAGGTAGACACAAAAACATGGAAGACAAGTGCATATTATCATGCTATTCACATCACAACATTCTCCTCCCCTTGAGAAAATTTTCCACTACAACGTGGTTCACTAATGTCTTACTCTCAATAACATGAATTACATCATCGTACTTACACAACATTTAATGGCCAACACACTTAGGCCAATGTGTCATAAGTCAACACTATTAAAACATCTACATGAGTATTTATTTCATGAATATAGGAATGACCAGAGACATGGTTACCAACATAATAATACCATGAGTACATTAACTAGCATAATTATTTCATATGATTATTTTCAATCATCATAATTATGTAAAACTTCTTAAGTAGCTCCATTTGGTGATTTGACACTCGATGTCCACAACAACCTTCCCTAGGTTAGGTGAGCTAGACACTTTCTTAGGATAACTCACTCATCACAATAGGCATTACATTAATTAATTTATATTACTATGCATATATTCCATTATTCTACTTGATACTTATTTCTCACTACATTCCCAAGCATAATTCATTAAATCACGGGGAGGGTTGCTTACAATTTTATACATAGTGTAAAGAAATATTAGTATTTTATACTTAAATAGTTTGATGAATATCCATTAGGATAAAATTTATTGCACTCACAATTATGTCCTATGGTTCGTCAGGTCAAATCTCTCCATCTTATACATGATACACTTTAGTCCTTATTCGTTTCAATTGGTCATGTCTATCCTAAGGATTTATATTCTCATAACATATTTCCCATACCATGGCATAAGGGATCCCACATGCTTGTGGTAGTTTCCTACCCCACTCATTTATATCATAGAAGGATTCAGATGATGTTCTCATACTAAAATGAAAATATATTTTACATCTCCTCTTAATTTACACACACTTATTGCATCTTTATTCCTTAGAGGTGGATCGTAGTGCAAGAAGGTTCTGGTAATTTAGTTTTTTGAACTAACTTCTCAAGGCACAAGGAACTACCCAAAAGTAAAATTTATTATGAGATAAATTACATTCTTCTATTTATAATCGCATTACCAAGGCTCCATCACTAATGCACTAACAATTAGCACAACATGGAATAGTCTATTTATTTATGCTAGATTAAATGTATACTATCCTGTTCTCCCATTTTAATCTCTATAATTGTCATTGATTGTCCATAGTTTCATTAAGATTCATATTAATTACTTTTGAATACACTAAAAAGAAAAAAAATCATTCATTCCTAGCTGACATATATCTTCTGATAATTCATAAGTACCTAACAAAGTATAAGGACACAAAAGATTTATGGGTTACATATCTACCTTGGAGTTTGTATTAACTTTGAAGTGTATCTCGATAAGGGTCTCTATATTTAATTACCAAGGTGGCTCTATTTACACATGCATTTTACTATCGTATTATAGTCATAGGCAATGACATTGGTTGTTATTATTTTCTTAAAAATCCTCTTAAAAAATAAATAAATAAGGTTTGGATCCTACTAATAATAAGCATCATCCCTTCATATCCCTCTCTAGTTATTTTTCTAGGTACATTCAATATACTATTTTATATGAGTATCTTATGCGATAACATGTATTTCCTTTCAAATTGACCCTTTAATTAAAATATTCCTATGTACCTCGTCCAACTCTTATAAAGAAAAATTTTAGGCCTTCAAGCGATTATTAGACCCAAAGCCACCCAGTGTTGCGAAACCTAGCTCTGATACCAAAATGTCAAGCCCAAAACTAGGGTAAAACACACACACATTTTTTTGTTTTAAGGACATAAAACAACATCAACAGTAATGACACAATAATACTGAGAGCGCTGAGGGAAGGTGACAACATGGTGAAGTTGTTTCGCAAGCTGAAAGGTCTAGTCATAGATTGAGTCAGGGTTATCGATAAAGGCGATTGCAGAGTCGGTACTCCAACTCGAAAGATGGTAAGAGAATCTATAGTTTAGTACTGTAAGGACACAGGGGTATATTGATCCCATTAATGGTTGACCTAGAAATAAAATTTATTAATCCTATTCAATGTCATTACAATCCTTAACATTTCTGGTTTAATAGGGTTCCCATAATTACTATAATCTTATCCAATATCATTGCGAAAGGATGCATTTAGTTTTCTGACCAATTTCATTCCAATAATGATAACCTGAAAGGATATGTAACTAGGTTTTATCTTTCGCATGTGATTTGCTAACATAATCGATAATTTGTCTAGGTTATTAGTTCATGAGTTAACCATATTAATAATTAGATTATATTCGACAATAAACTTGGTACAGTGAACTAGTGTGAAATGTTACCTAAACATAAAAGGTGGTTTAGTTAAACTACCATTACAAGATGTACTAAAGTCCTCCTATACATTAAATTAAATTAAATTAAATTAAGCAAATCAAATCATTAGGCCAACACCTTATTAGCTAACTCACAAATTCAAAATTTTAAAAGTAACCTAACTAACTAATATTAATTATCCATTTAAATAATTAACCCTTGGATGAAATAGACTATAATTTTAATAAGTTGATTTAATACCAAATTAAATCTGAACATGTTAATAAATCTATTACTCTAATAGACTATTCAATTTCAATTAATTACGTGAATTACTAAATTATTATTCTAACTAGGCAAATAATACAAGTATAAATTCATTAACATATTAGCCAACCTATACATATTACATAAAAACTAAAGTTATTAATCTAGTAATTACACTACACCATTAAATAAAAAGTATATCTATCAAATGAACTACATAATTGAAAATTGAAACAATAAAGAATTAAATCTATTAAACTAACTTACTACCCACTAACTACCTATTAACTACCTACTAATCTAACCTATCTACCTACCCACATATCATATCACCCCCCTATCCCCAAGGCCCACTAGCCAAGTGGATGGGGTGACATGACACAAAGGTCAAAATCTGCATAGGGTTTCAAATTCTTCATTGGGGCAAGTGCAGGTTTAAGGGGACTTGAAGATTGGGGCCCACCAAACATAATAACATTCACCAAAGTCCCAAGGATAAATTTCGCATGGTTTTTGGAAGGCTATCATGTCAAAGGGAATAAACATTAATTCCCATGTCAGACCCCAACATCCAACGCATGGTAGAGGAAGGTAAGGAAGAGTATGTGTTAGTTTGTTTTCATTTAATATTCCTTTCAAACATTAAAACCTGTTCCTTTCCTGCGCCAAATAAGGAGGCATAAAGGTAAGGGAGGAGATAAGTGTGGGGCCCACAGGGGTGGGTGCAACAAAATATTCAAATCATTTCCTTTTTTTTGTGTTTATTAAATGTGACCACTGCCAAACACATACCTGCTCCCATTTATGGGAAGGGAAGCGTTATAAAAGTTATGTGAGGATTTCTTTTATTAATTTAATATTTAGTTTTCTAACCACAAGGTTATGTTAGGGAGTTAGTACACTAACTATAATTAGGAAGAGCATCTTGGGAAGGGAATATTTGCTATGGTAAAGAGAATTATTTCCCTTCCCATACAAATTTCAGAAAGCATTTTTGCTCTAAAAATCTAGAAAGTGTCATGGGTATTGTTTTTTTTTTTTTTTTTGCTTCTAACCTATTGATTTCTTAGTTTTAATATTAGAGTAGTTAATTGTTTGCATTTAAATTATTTTATTAGTACAATACACTGGGTGAACTATAAATTGAATATTATTATTAGTTGATTTTTACATTAATACACTAACTTGTTTGATTTTCTATTGTTATCAAGTTTATCTTTCCTTCTCAAAAATTGAGGTTGCAATGAAGATTTTAAGGTAGAGTGTTGAACCTATAGAAATAGAATATAAATTTTCAAAGGAAGAATGGAGTGTTTTTAACTTGAAACTCACAATCAAATACATTATAGAGATTGCAAGATTTATAATTTCACAAGATTTCATATTCTATGAAAACTATTACATTGCCTTTTTTCTCAATATTGGATATCATTCTATCATGAAAGATAATCTTCATGATTCAAAAGGATAAAATACAATAAGCATGAAACTAAAGATTCCTCATTTACATTATAGTACTCCTTCAAAATACAACTACACATCTTCAAGATGGAAAAACTATACAATCAATGGATTGCATACAATATTTCTTCTTTTAAGGAAACTATTACATAATGCATAAGAACTCTTCACATCTTACTTGATAAAGCTTTCAATATAAACATTACAACACTCCACAAGAATGAATCTCAATCCAAAAGGAATAATCATGCAATATTAAAGTTGCTCTCACACAACTATACCAACATAGAGATTTCTCCCAAGATTTTCCACAATCATCTTGACTTCAAAACCTGTAAATACATGGGGAGAACCATGAGAATCTCACCTCCCAACCAAGATCTCAAGGAGACCACCCCTGAGCTTGGAGAACTAATGCTAAATAGGTAACACATCAAAATTGTCACAACCATCATATATGCACAAAATAATAATTAACTCCCAACCAAGGCTTCACAAATGAGTTTTTCAAAATCATTGAAGTAGGGTGAAGGTGAGATTTTCCAAAGAAGAGAGTACCATTTCCTATTCAAAATTTTTAACAAGAGTTTTTCCATGCCTTTCCAAGGCTATATTTACATTCCTTCCATATACACATTTGGTCATTTCCTCTTCAAGGCAAAAACCACATACATCTTTCCATCCAATCTTCCCTTATCTCCCCAAAAATTAGGATCAAATACAATGGCATGCAAGGGCCCATACACCTTGCATTTTCTCCCTCTTCTCTCTATGAGAAGAGACTCTCACTACAATGGAGAGACCAAGTAACCCCTTCACCCAAGGTCACTTCTTCCCTTTCCAAAGGTGAGTAATGCCTTAAACACCCATGAACAACACTCCCAATCCAAAGGAACAAAAAATGATATAAAATCCAAATGCATCTCCAACCCAACACATAATAACAATATCTACATACAATAACACTATACAAGATTTCCATTTATGAACTCCATACAAGATTTACATGTTCATAAAAACAATAACATACAAAGCTAAAATGCAAGAGTATTTCTCCATGGCAAGAATCCACCAACCTTGGTCTAAGAAAAATGACAAGAATCTGGTTGAGAAGAATCCCTTATCCTTTTCTTTTCCTTCCTCCAACCCTAATTGTCTCTAAAATTAAAGAGTGGGTGAACACCCACTAAGTCTCTCCAAACCCTCTAAAAAGACCCCCAAAAGTGTACTCAAGACCTAGCAATTAATGAGACATGCTATGTTGTCCTTTTGGTCTTACCTCTTGTCTCCCCTCTTAATTGAGAGTTTAGTAAGGAGTGTGGGATAAGTTAGACTCGTGAGGTCATCTCCATTTACGCCACTTTTGAAAAGTAGGCATTTTGAAGGGCCATAATGGTGATCTAAGCTTTTCCATAGGTAAAAAATAGCCCCCAACCCAAGTTACCCCTAAGGTTAACTAATTTTGACTAAAAATACACTCTAGGGTCACTTTTGACACCTCCTAAGTACCCCTAAAGTTCAAATCTGAGTTCCAACTTGATGTGATCCCTACAAGACATCTATATGAAAGTGAGGTTAATATAACATCCTATAAGGTTTGGTGATTCTTGCCCAAGCCCTAATTTGACGTGTCACCATCCACATGGACAATACAAGTGTCAAGTGACACCAAAAAAATATACATCACATTCACAATGACATGTCCAATCAACAACATGAATTTAAACTATTAACACACATCCAGATTACGTTTACAACAAATATCACATTACAACGAGGTTTCAAACCCTTATTGGATTAAACCTTGGCTTACTCAATTCACATGTGTTTAGCCCTAATTCTCTGAATAATTCCATGGTTCTCTTTCCTACACACTAAACTCGAGCATCAGTAGTCCAAGAATAAAATCACATGCAAATATATATATATATATATAATTCATAATTTACAACGTTAGTCAATATGCAAAATTCAATTCTTAAATATACTTTTCATTAAGTAATGCTCAAACATGGTGTTTCCATAATCCTAATATTACGACATATTATTCTTGTTATTTCCTAACTTTAAAGCATTGTTCATGAAATAATAAAATATAATCATGATTAAGTCTTTCTCATCAAATCACATATTTAAGCATGTATATCCAAAATCAACAATATGTTCTAGGTTCTAATCTGCATCAGAATATAATCCACATAATATAATCGTCATCATAAATTTTAATCCTTGACTTACAAATGAACACGCGTAAACTGAATCATAAGAACATGAACTCATTCACTCACATGTCACACTAATCATTCCAGATCTTATATAAATCATGATGTAGTTTTATCTAAATTACATAAGCATTAATTTTTCAATTCTAAAAACACTCAAATGGCATAAAATCAAATAACCAATTCCTTAAGTAATAGTTACAAAAAATTTCTTGAAACTCAACAAGATATTTCATCACCTATCCTTTAAGCTTCAAAGAATTTCACATCTCGACATATTTCCAATCTCAATTATAGTTTCCCTGAACAACTCATATCAACATGTGTACCCAAATTGAAACATCTCACCATTCATCTAAGTCAATCATCATAATGTACCATATGGTCAACATCATAAGTATGGAAAGTGTCATAAATTATAAATTATCATCATCTAATTTAACCAAATCCCTATCAAAAGGGTAAAACCTTCTAATTCATCAAAACGTAAAGCCAATTACTAGGTCTATCAAAATGGTAATTGCAAAAGCTGTGATGGGTTTGGGGTAAGGCCTCACATGAATCATGAGTGCGGTATAATTTAAGTTAAATCCAACTCAGATTGAGTAATCCACATAGAGTCTTCAATCAGTCTGTTCTTCCACTTTACCAAGTATTTTATGTAATTCTTTCCTAGAGTGCTTCTGTCAATTCTCTCTTCTAAAATTTGTTCAACTTCTTCTATATGTTTATTAAGATAATCACTTGAAACTATCACTTCTTCATTAGGTTCATGATACTCATAAAAATTTGAAATGTTAAATATAGTTGATATATCAATGTCGTCAGGTAAATCAATTTCATAAACATTTCTACTGTCAAACTTCCTCAATATCTTGCAAGGAAAAAATTTCTTCATCTTCAATTTACCATATGTTCCAATAGGAAATTTTCCTTTCTTCAAATGAACCATAACTTCATCTTCAATCTCAAAAGTCTTATGCCTTCTTGATCTATATGCACTATCCTTGTATTTATGATTAGTTTGCTGCAACTTATGTTTCACTTCCTCATGCAATGTCTTCATAAAATCAGCAAATTCTTCTCCTACAACACTTCTTTTGTCTTCTCTAGCAATATCTCTCAAATATGATATACCTCTTGGTTGCATGCTAGTAACAATCAGACTTCCAGTACTCCTATTCAATGAATTATCATATGCAAACTCTACTTGTGCTAACATCAAATCTGAATGACTCGGTTTATCTCTAGCTAAACATCTTAATAGGTTACCCAAAATTTTGTTTCTCCATCAATATATACATGAAATGTAGAACTATACTTCAACTCAGTGCCCAGCTTCTTCCAAAGTGTTTTCCAAAAATAGCCAACAAATGTACTATCTCGGTCAGAGATGATACTCTTCGGTAATCCATGCAATCTGATAATTTCCTTAAAGAAAATATCTTCTATATGTACTACATCTGATTTTTTTGTACATGGTATGAAATGTGTCATCTTAGAAAATCTATCCACAAAAACAAATATGGAATCATTACCTCTTGTTGTCCTCGATAATCCAAGAACAAAATCCACGCTGATATCACTCCAAGGTTTCTAAGGAATAGAAATCGATGTATACAAACCAGTATTCTGACTTACTCCTTTTACAACTTGACAAACTCCACAACTCTTCAAAAAAATTTGAACATCCTCATAAAACTAAGGCCAAAATACCTTTGCTTAAGAAAACTTAATGTCTTATCAATACCAAAATGTCCAACCAAACCACTATGTTTATCCTTTATCAAATTGGTTCTCATTGATCCTCTCGGTATACATAACTAAATACCTTTGAACAACATATCCTCTTAAATGAAATAGTCTTCATACTTACTCGGTTGATCTGGAATAGGTGCTCTACACATTCTCCATGGCTCAAAAAAATCAGGGTCATTTTCATACAAATGCTTCATATCATCAAAACCAAAAACCTCAATTCTCATTTAAGTCAACAAAGATCTTCTTCTACTCAATGCATCAAAAACTTGGTTAGAAACTCCACTCTTATGCTTTATCACAAATGTGAAACTCTACAATTACTCTACCCATTTCATGTCTTTGATTCAACTTATTTTGATTACCCAAATATTTTAAAGCCTTATGATCAGTATACAACACAAATTTACTCAGTACCAAATAATGTCTCCATTTCTTTAGTGCTTGAGAAATAGCATACAATTCTTGATCATACATAGAATATTTCCTCTTAGCATCATTCAACTTCTCACTAAAGAAAGCAAAATGTTTACCTTCTTGATTCAACACTGCTCCTATTGCACTACCACTTGCATCATACTCAACTTGAAATACCTTATTGAAATTAGGTAAGGCTAACACAGGCAATTCAGCAACCTTTTGCTTCAAAGTCTCAAAACTCTTATCAGATCCATGTGTCCACTTGAATTCACTCTTATCTCCTCTCATTGTCTTAGTCATAGCATTACAAATTGAACTAAAATTTTTGATAAAAATTTGTTAAAAATTTGCTAATCCATGAAATGATCTTACCTCACTAACATTCTCAGGTGTAGGCCAATCAAGTTTAGCTTCAACCTTCTCGAGGTCCATCTTCAAACCATCAGCTAAAATCACAAATCCTAAATACACAAGATCTTCTTTCATGAAGGACCACTTTTCAAATTAATCAACAAATTGTCCTCTTTCAATCTCTACAACACTTGTCTTATATGCATCAAATGCTCTTCTTTGGTCTTACTGAATATCAGAATATCATCCAAGTACACAATCAAAAATTTACCCAAGACTTTCTTTAGAACCTCATTCATTAACCTCATAAAGGTACTCAGTGCATTAGTTAAACCAAAAGGAATACCCAACCACTCATACAAAACATCCTTTGTCTTGAAAGAAGTCTTCCATTCATCACCTTCTTTGATTCTGATATGATGATATCCACTCTTCAAATCAATCTTAGTAAAATATTTTTCTTCACTCAAACAATCCATTATAGCATAAGCTTTTAGGGAAGATTGTTAAGCCTACACAATACTCTCCATCTTTACCAAGCTGATCTCATCTTGTATAGAACTTCTTAATCCATTCAGGTATCTTTCTATTCTTTCCACCTAATCTTTAGCATGTCGAGATGTAATATCTAATCTGTAAAATTCCTTAGTGTAATCTTTTACAGAGCTATCTTTTTGCTTTAAAATTTGCATTCTCCTAACTAGGTTAATCTAGTAATCAAAAGGTAGAAAATTTACTATCTTCTCTTTTTTCTCCTCTGTTATATTCTCATACTCAATGTATTTCTCCATTTTGGTTTTATCTAGTCTATCAGTTCATCCAAATCTAACTTTCCACTATACTCGAGAGGATTAAACTGAGGTGTGGACTTCAAACTTGTCAAATCTTACAAGAATCTTTCTTCCTAATCCATCACAGGTGCAGGTGCAGATTCTCCTTGTACTTCCTCAAATTCATCATCACTAACATCCTCAAGATGTCTTGCTTGACGTTGGGTTTTCTCAATAGCTTCTAATCTCACAATAATCTGTCATAGCATATCAGCTAAGATCGGATCTACATTTCCTATCCCATGAAACATCTTGAAATCCTCTACAATTGTGGGTCTGATCGCAATCTGATACCCCACAAAAAATCAACCAACTAGGATTTTTAAGAAGTAACCTCAGATCTAACCTTCACTCTGATACCACCTGACGCAAAGAGGGTCATGAACTAGGGCCAAGGGAACTCCAAGCTACCAAACCATCTTGAAAAATACAACACATAAGCTTTAAAACATAAAGAGGGAGGGAAGGAATACATAATTTATATTATTGCATCAAACTTCATACATGTCAGGCTGTAAGACCTTTTTGGTTATGACCAATTACATTCAAAAGTCTTTAGAGAATAGTTCTCATACATGCGAGGTCACAAAACTGTGATCCAAATCTGATAACTAACTGCTTACTGCTTATTACTATCTTCCTACTAATCTAAGAACAAAACACCACTTTTATACAAAAGGCTACCGAAAAGGTCGGCCCCAAAAGATCCTAAAGATCCAACATAGGAAACAACAATGACCTAGATTTAGGTCCACATGAATCCTAATGAGAGACTCCAACATTAATTATGCCATGGAAATTAAATGCACATGTCGGCCATAAGATCCAACATCCAAAAACCAACACGGTGAGAAAGACTACTAAGCAACCGAGACCAATCGGTGAAACCATCGAGTATTCAAGAACAACCACCGAGACCGATCGGTGAAGCCAAACAAAACAAGTAATCGAGCTTGATCGGTGAACCAACAAACCTTCAACTGACCAAACAAGAGCAGTTACCGAGCACTTTATCTAGCAATCTCCAACAAGCTACCAAACCCAAACAAATATATTTTTGGTTGATAATGGATATCCAAGACCCAATATGCTCCTGCATAAAAAAAAGATGACATGGGTCAAGACATCGTGTGGATATCATTAGGTGAGTAACTATGACTTTACTCCTATTCATACAAACAGATCATAGATACAAGCACTTATGAAAGAATCAAATTTACAAGACATTACAAATCAAATACATAGTAAGGGTTAGATAAAATCTATAACATAATGCATCATATGATTACGGTTAGTCTCATAATCAAAATCCATAACTAAAGAGACAATCATAATTATATATGTAATCATGAAAGGAAAAATAATCATGTAAGTCTGATTCATATCATCATCTAAAAATATCAAAGTAAAATATAAATATAGAGTCCATCAATAACAACTATACCATAATAATGTTCTATCACATATGCAGAATGGAGCCATCCAAGAGGGTATTATATCCCCCCCTAAGACTAAGCTTATTCCTAAAAGCCTACAAATAGATATGGATAAGCATATCTAAGTCATCAACATCATCCCATGTCTCTGATGCCTCATCATTAGTGTCCCATTAGACCCTTTCCTGCTCTATGGTGCGACCCCAGCGGGTCAGTGTTTGCTGCTACACAATACACATAGGCTCCAAAACAAGTTTCTCGTCCTCTACCTATAAATCATTCCAGTCCAAAACATGAGTCAAATCAGGGTATATCTTGTAAGAACTGAAGAATGAAACACATCATGGATTTGAGCTAGGATGGGTGGAAATGCAAGTCAATAAGAAACCGACCCTATATCTCTAGGACCTCAAATCGACCAACAAATTGTTTTTCCATCTTAGAGCCATTTCCATAGTGGACTGGAATCTTTTGCATGCAAACCCTCAAGAACACTTTGTCCCAAACTGAGAATTGTCTATCAATCCAGTGAGCATCTACATACTTTTTTTGCCTATCATGAGATACCACAAGATTCTCCCTAATCTTCTCAACCCGATGTTCCATGTCTCGCAACATCTCCAGACCTAAGATTATTTTGTCCTCCAAGCGGTACCAACTCAGAGGTGTGTGGAAAGGATGACCATATAAAGCCTGGAATGGTGACATGTTGATTGAACTATGATACTCATTATTATAAGAAAACTCTACCAAATACAAGTAGTCCTCCCAGTGAATCTATCTATCCATAACATACATCTTGATCATATCCTCTAGCACCTAATTCACCCTCTTTCCCTATTCATCTATCTCCAGATGATATGTCAAAGTAAAGTGCAGCTATGTCCCAAGGGCATGCTAAAGGGAAGTCCAAAACTGAGAAGTGAATACTGGATTACTGTAAAAAATTATCATCCATGGAATACCATGAAGTCTGAAAATACCCTCCATAAATACTTTGGCAATTGAATTTGTTGTATAAGAGGACCGCATAGGGGATAATTGTGCTACCTTGGTCACTTTTTTTACTGTGACCATTATAGCATCATGTATCTGTGGAGTAACCTAAAGTACCATAATAAAATCCATATAAATAATGTCCCACTTCCACTTCGGGACAAGATGGGACTACAGAAGTCCTGTCGGGTGTTGCTTCTTGGCCTTCACCCTCTGACATTCGAAGCTCCTTGCCAAAAATTCATAAATTTCCCTTTCCATCCCTAACTAATGGTATAACTGACATAGTTTGGCGTGTATTTTATTTACTCTAGGATGGGTAGAGTAAGGTGCACGATGGGATTCTACCATAATTATTGTACAAAGATCACCAGAAAGTAGCACATAAATCCAACCATGTTGCCTCAACAACCCGTCTGACTCCAAAGAATATCCAGAGAAACATCCCTCCAAGGGGTTTGCTAAATATATCTTTGTCTTAACCTCCTAATACCAAGTGTCCAAGGAGAGGACGTAGAGAATCAAACTACTCATATCTATGATGTGTGTGTGTGTGTGTGTGTCTGTGTGTGTGTGTGTGTGTGTGTGAGAGAGAGAGAGAGAGAGAGAGAGAGAGAGAGAGAGAGCATAGCTCATTCCTCATTCCCCTGCCTACTCAAAGCATTGACTACAACATTTTCCTTCCCCTAAATATACCTAACCTTGAATTCATATTCACACAAAAATTACATCCATCTGCACTGCCTGGCATTGAGTTTAGGTTATGTAAATATATACTGAAGGCTGCGATGATCTATGTGAAGCTCAAATCTATGAACCAATAAAAAGTGTATCCATCTTACTAAGGCATGAACAATAGCCACCAAGTCTAGATCATGTGTAGGGTAATTAAGCTCATGGTCTTTAAGATTCCTAGACTTATATTTAATAACACAAAACCTCCTACATTAGTATTTCCCCAATACACTCAAGGGATGCATCAATACATATCATAAAATCACTTGAGGGATTAGGAACTGCCAAAATTAGGGTACTAGTCAACTTATCCTTCAAACATTGAAAAGATGCATCACAGTTCTTTGACCAAACAAAAAGCTTCCCTTTTCTGTATAGGGAAGAGATGAGATGAGTAATCCTAAAGAAATCTCTGACAAATTATTTGTAGCATCATTCTAGGCCCATGAAACTATAGACTTCAGAGACATTAGTGGGTGTTGGCCACTCTACTATACCATGTATCTTCATAGGGTCTACTATAATACCATCCACAAAGATAACATGACCAAGGTACTTAACCTTCATTTGGAAAATCTTACATTTTTCTAGGTTTTCATAGAGTTGATTATCTCGCAAATACTGCAATACCTGATATAGTTGTTACTCATGCTCCTCAAAAGTCCTATTATATACCAGATTGTCATCCAAGAAAATTGTCACAAATCTGTCCAAATAGGTTTGAAACACTCCATTCATCAAACTCATGAATACTGATAATGCATTTGTTAGTCCAAATGGTACCACTGTAAACTCGTAGTGACCATACCGAGTACATAAAGTTGTATGATGAATATCTGCCTCGTGGATCCTTAACTGACGGTATTCATACTTTAGGTCAATTGTTTAGAAGACCTTAGCCCCTTTCATGTGATCAAATAGGTCAACAATATGAGGCAAAGGATACCAGTTTTTTATGGTAACCTTATTGAGTTAGCAGTAGTTGATACATAGTCTGAGAACCATCTCTCTTTTTAACAAAAATAACCAAAGCACCCTGAGGAGAAACACTAGGTATGATAAATTATTTTTCTGAAAGTTCCTTCAATTTCAATCTAAGTTCACTCAGTTCTTGAGTGGTCATGAGGTAAGGAGCCTTGGAGATAGGCTCTACTCCTGTAACCAAGTCAATATGGAAATCAATGTACCTCTTAGGAGGCATCCTAGGAATCTCACTCAAAAATACATCCACATACTCCTGTAATAGTGGGTGATCAAGGGTTACATCATTTTTTCCCCCTCATCGAGATTGCTTACAAAGAATGCAAAGAGTTGGCATCCCTGGTACATGCACAACTTCTATTATCTATGGTAGATTTATGTGCATCTAGCTATCCTATACTAAGAACTCACTATAATAACCCAAAGGAAGCACACAAAGATCCACTATGGCAGTGAAATGTCCTAAGACCATCTTACAATTATAGACATAAGAGTTTGTAGTCACTTTAGCCCCAGAGGCTAGTTCTACCTACCTCCTGAATCCCTTCTTATATGTCATAAACTCATACTACTCAAATAATAAGGGAGAAATAAAAGAATTAGTTGCTCTAGAATCAAACAATATAGACGTAGGAATACCCCCTAACAACTTGTCATCTTTGTTGGTTCCTAAAAGGATTTACACTACAAAATAGAAACCAAGTTGATCATTCGATTATCTATGGAGAATTTGGTGTAGGAGCACTTGATCACTTGATCCAAGAAGTCTAAGGTCATGTAATGATCCTTTTTTTTTTGTATAAGGTTGGTTAATCCATGTAATTTGGCCATTAGAGCCACCAAAATGTAATGAGAGGCACTAAAAATGCCAAAATGATGTAATAGGGTTAGAAGCATAGGTTTTGTTTAAGTCAACACAAGGTATGAAAGGTTGGCACAAGGAAGTTCTAGGTTGGCACAAATAGTTATTGATCGACACAAGGAAGGCAGTTACCAGTAACTGACTGCAGTTGGTCGGTCTCCGAGAGGTAGTTATAACTACGTAACTGTCTGGTTTGCCTATAAAATCTTGAGGATGGTCGAACAAGAGGGGGAAGAATAAGGGGAATTCAATGGTGGATAGTTGGAGGAGATTCCAAAGGTGAATCAGTTGCACCTCTGACTGTCACCATGGTTCTGTAGAAATGGTGAAGAGTCATATGTTTGGATACAACCAAGTTTTGGTTGAAAGAATGTAACGGGAATGGGATTGTTTGTTCCCATAAAACACTTTATGTAATGTATCCATACTTTAAATTGAAGAGTTTACATTTTTTTTAGTCACAAGTTTCCTGTAGATGGAATTACTTTTGATCATCGAGTTTGAATTAAGTTAGAACCTATTCATAAGTTTAGTTGAATGAATTAATATTTATCTTGAATATGCTCTTAACGAAGTAAGTTTTGTGTGGAATTTGGGAGTTAAGAATTTTCGTAGAACGTTGGTAAAAGGGTAATTGGCCAATTTTCAGTTATTTTCGAGTGCCAGTGAGTGTTGAGCTTTCTAGTGTTGGACGAGCTGTCCAGTGTTGGTCGAGTAAACTAGCATATGTTGAGTGATAGCAAATGTTGAGTAAACTAGTTTTGGTTTATGTGTTTGAAATGGATTGTTTGAAGGATTCATCTTAAGGTGTAGAGTCTTTCATGTAGATCCCCATCCTTAAAGGAAATTAGTGTGTGTTTCGGGGAAAAATAAACCTACCATGAAAGCCTCTGCATCAAGTGGTATTAGAGCTCAACGAAATATTTGGGCTGAGAAAGAGATTTGGTAAGTTGATTCTTGTTGTTGAAGTTTCGTGGTTGTAGGTGCACGTTCACTTGCTACAGATGGGTGTACATGGAGGTCTAGCAAGAGTATCATAGGAGATGATCTAGGACTAGAGGAGATAGTCCATTATGTCACCAAAATACCTAGGGAGAGAGATAAGAGAAGGAATCTTGGGCGTTGCAAAGTTGTTGGTTGTGTAGCAACATGAAGGATTGAACTTGATTTTGCAGTAGAAACTTGAAGGCAGCCACTACAAACTCCATTGATGGGAGTCTCAGTTTGAAGATAGAGTACACTAAAGATATCATGCAGAAGAAGAAGTTGAGAAGACAAAGTTGAAGATGCAGTTTTTAGTCCAAATTTTTGCAACTTATTGCATTCACATTTCCAAGAGACTTGGAAAATTTTCAAGGTTAGTAGTATGATGTAGGAGAACTTTATCCAAGAAGTCTAAGGTCATGTAATGATCCATTTTGTTTGTATAAGGTCGGTGAATCCATGTAATTTGGCCATTAGAGCCACCAAAATGTAATGAGATGCACTAAAAATGCCAAAAATGATGTAATCGGGTTAGAAACAGAGGTTTTGTTTAAGTCGGAACAAGGTATGACAGGTCGGAACAAGGCAGTTGTAGGTCGGCATAAATAGTTACCGGTCAACACAAGGAAGGTAGTTACTGGTAACCGACAACAATTGGTCGGTCTCCGAGAGGTAATTATAACTATGTAACTGTCTAGTTTTTCTATAAAAGCCTGAGGATGGTCGAATAAGAGGGGGAAGAATAATAATAAGTCAACGGTGGATAGTTGGAGGAGATTCTAAAGGTGAATCAGTCACACTTCTAACTGTCACCATGGTTCTGTAGAAATGGTGAACAGTCACGTGTTTGGATACAACCAAGTTTTGGTTGAAGGAATGTAAAAGGAATGAGATTGTTTATTCTCATCAAACACTTTATGTAATGTATCCTTACTTTAAATTGAAGAGTTTTCATTTTGTTTAGTCACGGGTTTCTTGTAGTTGGAATTTACTTTTGATCATTGAGTTTGAGTGAAGTCAAAACCTATTCATAAGTTTAGTTGAATGGATTTATCTTTATCTTGAATACGCTCTTAACGAAGTAAGTTTTGTGTGGAATCTGGGAGTTAAGACTTTTGGTAGAACGTTGGTAAAAGGGTAATTGGCCAAGTTGCAGTTATTGTCGAGTGCCAGTGAGTGCCAAGGTGTCTAGTGTTGGCCGAGCTATCTAGTGTTGGCCGAGTAAACCAGCATATGTCGTGTGACAGCAAATGCCGAGTAAACCAATTTTTGTTTATGTGTTTGAAATTGATTGTTTGAAAGATTCATCTTAAGCTGTAGATTATTTCATGTAGATCCTCATCCTTAAAGAAAAATAGTGTGTGTTTTGAGGATAAATAAACCTACCATAGAAGCCTCTGCATCAGAATCCAACTCCAATTTTCAATAATCTTCAAGACTTGGACCAACTAATAAGGATCAAACAAACCCTTCTACACTTTGGGCTCCCCAAAACCTGGGAGGGTGATCCCTTAATGCATTTACAAACACCACACCTGATCTGATTAGGATCTAGGATGATTACAGAAGAATGCTTAACATAATTACATAAGTTAACTCAAAGCTTTAATTAAGTGAATTAACGTAATTGCAACACATAAATGAAAAAAGAAGAATAAGGTAATGAACCGAAAGAAAGAGAGTAGAGAGATAGAAGACAAAACACATTGATAACAGAGTTTGTCCTAGCGGACTACGTCTCCGAGTCCCTCTCCAATAAGGCGACCGATCCGATTAACTCCAAGAAATCAATTACAAGTTTTTACAAGCTATTCCCTTCAAGCATAACAACATAATTATTCAGGAATAATCATCACATCTTCAAGAACGTACCCTCCTTCTTCATCACCTGGATGCTTTTTCAAAAGCCTAAACCCCCTTTTATACATAAAATTAGCCATAATTAGGCTTAAACAAATAAAACCAATTAATCACCTTTTTACCATAGATTATCTTCATGATAATCTTCTTATTTTATGGTTTGTGGCTTTATCCCATTTACAGGGGTTGTTTTAACAAATTAACCTTATTTAAATAAGATTGGCGGGTTTGTTATAAAATATAAGCATCATTTGTAACGTAATGGATAGCCATAATTTTAGGAGGCCGATGGTCGAGGGTTCAATCCCCATCGGCTTCCATTTTACTAACATAAGCAGCTTGGATAACATTAAATAATATCCGCCAACTATTTTAGCCGGCTATTTACCCGTAGGGACAGACACTTTCACCGAAAGTGGCCAGTTCAAGTCGTAAAACAGTCCATAAAATAGTCCGTAACTGCCGGCATAGTGAACTTTTGACTGAAAGGGTTTGGGGAGGAAAATGTCAGCATTGTTCCTGCCATTGTGCTGCTCACAACCCACCTTTTGTTTCTTCCGCCACCGTGCTACCTTACAGGTGCTTGCTCCGGGCAATCATAATGCAGAGGAGGGAAACCCTTCATGAGACAGAGAGCTGCTTGCTCCGACACCAAGTTGTTGTTTGCCAAGAAGTTGTCGTGGCTGAGAATGAGGACAGTGTGTTGCTTGCACAGCGTTGGGTAAGAGATAAACTTATCCCATCGTTCATTCTGTGTTTCTCCTCATCAAACTGACGTAGACCCATGAGGTTTCTCAGAACAATTTCAGCATTTTCTTATATATTTAAGACTGGAAGGTACAGAATAGACGTTTCTTTGTCAAATATGAGGGCCATGCCACCATCTCCAGTGTATGGGCGGATGCAAATTCCGGCCGTGGATAATCTTGAAATAGAAGGGAGAACGTAATGAAACCGCCTTTGAACTGTTGAAAAAGAAGAAGAAGAAGAAGAAGAAGCAGAAGTAGACTTTGTACTGGCAAAGAAAAAGAGGGTTGCACCGTGCATGAAACCCAGAAAATGTTCCCAACTCATGAATGGGGAATCAAGTTCAAACCCTGAGAGCTGCAGGAATGGACAATATGTTGAAACATTGACAAGACATGTGAGCAGTTCTACCAGTTCTACCAAATGCCTAAAATGAATTGGTTTCATGAAGGGCAATGATTGCAGCCTATCCAGAGAATGGTTCATGGACGAATGGATAAGGCATGATAATTGTTTTACAGAATGACTCAAAGGGATGTTACCTCATGGAGTGCAACCATTGCAGGATACATACAAAATGGATATGTTGATACAGCTTCAGAAACTTGTAATCAAATGCAGTTGGCATGTGTAAAGACGAATTCCACAACTCTTTCAACGTTCTCCCTGCCTGTGCCAAGGTCGGAGCTTTGGAACAGGGTATGGACATCCATCAGAGCATAAGGGAAGGGAGATTTTTATCAGACATTACAGTTGCGACTGCTTTGATAGATATGCATGCTGAATGTGGAAGCATAGATACGGTATGTGAATTGTTTGATAGAATACGCCAAAGAGATGATTCATGGAATGAAATGATTGCAGGATATGAACAAAATGAATTTGCTGATAAAGCTTTAGAAACTTTGTAAAAAGTGCAATTGGCAGGAATAAAATGAAACTCCAAAACCTTTGCCAGCATACTCCCTGCCTGTACCAAAATTGGAGCTTTGGGCCAGGGTATGGATATCCATAACACGTTTAATGCCTCCTCTATTCACAGGCTCCTGTGAGTACTTTAAACATCAAATGATCTTAGCCAAATGATATTGATGGTATATCTATATAGTATTAGATTGTTCTGAAATCCCTAATTATATTAGGCTGCACGTTAATTACTATTCCATTTTATATAGTAGACACAGTTGCAGAGATGGACAAAAAGAGATTAAATTTGTGGTTCTCAACAATGAATCTTGAGTGTTCTTTGCCTACACACTCGTGTGGCGAAAGTTTCCTTCTGTAACTTAAAATTGGGTGTTAGTCGCCATTGCAAATTTAATGACAGGGTATCTTATTATTTGTTAATAGTAATGGATGTAAATATCAAATATGCAGAGGTATGTGATCATGATGCGACTGTCTAATGATTTATTCCATGCAAGTGTTGGGGCTATGGGAATTGAATCACGGGATTAAATAGAAAATATTAAATTATAATTAATCAATAGGTGTTAAGGATCTTTTGATAACTTATACCAATCACAATGTAAGTCTTGTGTGGTTTGTCATCAACAGTGAGAAAATGTGGTCCAATGACTTGAATGCCTATGTTGTGGCAGTAGGCTTTTTTTCCCAATCAGGGAAAAAGTTTGGGAGATAAATGTACTGGGAAATATACAAACACCAGATCTCCAAACTGCAATGTAAATTCAAGGAATTAGCTTAAGCCTATCCACTAAAGAAAACATTGCTAATGAAACATAGAGTTATGACCAGTGCAAAAAGTTAAGACTTGTTTCTTTTTTGGTACTCGTTTCAACTTCCACCAATAGTTGAAAAATCTCAAATTGTGATAGCATGTATTTTTTTCAAAGAAAAACATAATACAATTAATTAGAAAGCTTTCATGAGCCCATTGTCTAAAACAAAATCTATTTTATTCAGGAAAACCATGGATAGAAGCAGTTAAGAACTTAAGAGATTGGATTGACGTAATCCTATGAATATCTTTTAAAATCACACATGCCATGCAATCTTTTCATAATGTAGGTATCCATAAATTCACAGAATCAACTGCACTACAAAAAGGCTAATAAGTGTTGTAGTCCACAGATCGCTCTTGGGAAGTTTATCATTGATAGCACTATTGCAACTAAGACTACAAGTTACAACCACTTCTTGAGCTACCCACAACAAAATGGTGGTTACAATGAGAAAGTACTGTTGCAACTTAGACTACAAGTTACAACCACTTCTTGAGCTACCCATAACAAAATTGTGGTTACAATGACAAATCTACAAGCTTTTGTTCAGCTTGAAATTGGCCACATTAATAGGAAATTTGTTTGAAATTTCAACTATGAAGAAAAGTGACCAAACATAATTGGTAGGAAAGATGGCTATTTCAAGTCTTGATGAATCTGCCCGTGTTAGAGTAGTTTACAGTCACAGACACTAAATTTTGCATATTGTTTGAGTGTCGTTAGTTTTCCAATATGTCAACACTTATTCCACTCTAAGAAAAATGGAATTATAGCCTTTGTATTTATTAGATGAAATATGTTATTTTCAATAGGTGGTGTGGCAATGAGAGGCAAAATAGAAAAACTTACACGAAGGGAACCAAATAGATAAAACTGATAGAGGTCTCCGGAGACTTGAGAGAAAGGCTTCCATGACTTCTTCGACTGCTTAATCTCTTTCTTAGTGGATGGAAGAGAATCAAGATAAGCAGAGGGTAATCGAATTTCTTCCTAATGAATAAATCGTCTAAAGGCGTCTGTTGCAGCTGATTTGGCAGACCTCTTGCAAGAAAATGAAGTACCCATCTTGCATGCATATTGGAAAACTAACGACACTCAAACAATATGCAAAATTTATTCCATGCAAGTGTTGGGGCTCTGGGAATTGAATCACGAGATTAAATAGAAAATATTAAATTATAATTAATCAATAAGTGTTAAGGATCTTTTGATAACTTATACCAATTACAATGTAAGTCTTGTGTGGTTTGTCATCGATGGTGAGAAAATGTGGTCCAATGACTTGAATGCCTATGAAGTAGTCGTATGTTGTGGCAGTAGGCTTTTTTTCCCAATCAGGGAAAAAGTTTGGGAGATAAATGTACTGGGAAATATACAAACACCAGATCTCCAAACTGCAATGTAAATTCAAGGAATTAGCTTAAGCCTATCCACTGAAGAAAACATTGCTAATGAAACATAGAGTTATGGCCAATGCAAAAAGTTAAGACTTGTTTCTTTTTTGGTACTCTGTTTCAACTTCCACCAATAGTTGAAAAAACCCAAATTGAGATAGCATGTATTTTTTTCAAAGAAAAACATAATACAATTAATTAGAAAGCTTTCATGAGCCCATTGTCTAAAACAAATTCTATTTTTTTCATCTATTTTATTCAGGAAAAACATGGACAGAAGCACTTAAGAACTTAAGAGATTGGATTGACGTAATCCTATGAATATCGTTTAAAATCACACATGGCATGCAATCTTTTCATAATGTAGGTATCCATAAATTCACAAAATCAACTGCACTGCAAAAAGGCTAATAAGTGTTGTAGTCCACAGATCGATCTTGGGAAGTTTATCATTGATAGCACTATTGCAACTAAGACTACAAGTTACAACCACTTCTTGAGCTACCCACAACAAAATGGTGGTTACAATGAGAAAGTATTGTTGCAACTAAGACTACAAGTTACAACCACTTCTTGAGCTACCCATAACAAAATTGTGGTTACAATGACAAATCTACAAGCTTTTGTTTAGCTTGAAATTGGCCACATTAGTAGGAAATTTGTTTGAAATTTTGACTATGAAGAAAAGTGACCAAACATAATTGGTAGGAAATATGGCTATTTCAAGTCTTGATGAATCTGCCCTTGTTAGAACAGTTTACAGTCACAGACACTAAATTTTTCATATTGTTTGAGTGTCGTTAGTTTTCCAATATGTATGTGAGATGGGTTCTTCATTTTCTTGCAAGAGGTCTGCCAAATCAACTGCAACAGACGCCTTTAGACAATTTAATCATTAGCTAGAAAGTTGATTACCCTCTTCTTATCTTGATTCTCTTCCATCCACTAAGAAAGAGATTAAGCAGTCCAAGAAGTCATGGAAGCCTTTCTCTCAAGTCTCCGGAGACCTCTATCAATTTCAGCTACTTTCCTTGAATTAACAAACTTGAGAATCAAGTTTTAGTCCAAGGAATGGTATAAGTTCTTTTAGGATTGTTACCTGAATTATCCACCAAGCACTCTTCATCTCCATGCCCATTTTAAGCAGGGAAAACCATGCTCATTGATTGGTAGAGGACGCAGGTTAAAACATAGAAAATTAGACCCTGTGTACCAAAGATACAAATATACTCCCTGGCCTCCAAGCAGATCTGCTAGAAATTTGTCAGAATTAAAGATAGACATCTCACTTTTGACTTGGAAACATGTCGTGTCCATAGCTAATAGATAGAGTTGATGTGCATCTTTGGTCCTTTTCTTCTTGAGAAGTCCATTAATTGAAATATTGTAAATGTTATTTAACTTATTTAGCTTAATTCTTGGAAATGTGTTATTTGGCATAAAATCTGCACATAATTCTTCAAATGTAATATTAGAAAACAAAGTTAATTATCCCAGACAAAGCACTACAAACCTAGAGACAGCTAGGGTCCAGAATCTTGATACAAGTAAGAACGAAAAGCTCAAGAATAAAAAGAAAACCGTCATGGCTAGATCTTAAGTATAGAAAAGAACATGAAAGGAGCTCAAGAATGGTCTAAAAGACCATAGAATGAACAAGTAACCGATACGTTGAGATTCTTCATATATTTTGAATAATTAACTATGTCCAGCAATGGCGTCGGTGACTTCTCTCTAGTGTACTCAATTTTCAGAGGATTGGATTCAAGTGTTCATTCATATTCAAATGTGTTAAATACATAAGTGCTAATGCAGTAGTTCTAGGAAACCATGTTACATAATCCTTTTTGTAGATAATCCTATTACATATGCAACATCTATCATGGTGGCATCAACTTTCAACCCTTTCTCTATGACCACTCCATCTTGTAACAAGAAGGAAAAATGAAGAGACAATTATGCATGAAACTCTATAAGTTTATGGAAATATTCCAACCATCCTGCATCGATGAATTCTCGCTTGAATTATGTCTCACTATCAATGATTGTATGATTTGTAAGATAAATACGAATGGGATCACCCACATTACTTAATTTCTTCAAAATTGCTTGAATTTTATCTCACAATAGAGTAGGGATATTACAATTTACAAGGGTTTCTTCAATTCAGAGGCTACTCTCACAAACTTCACAGAAAAAAATGACACACAAGACTCACTGTAACTAAGAATAACTCATATCTCTTTATGACTAATTAATGAAATATGATTACTTGAAAGAAAGACTCAACTCACACTAATTCACACATTAAATCATCATGCATAAGCAATTAATATTAGTCGTGACCACAAGATATTTATGGAATAATTAGAGCCTCCTACATCCTTTTTTTTGAAACCTCTACAGGGTCATACCCTAGCCTTGTGAATTCTACTCTAGCTGAAACCACATCATGATTTGCTACATAATCCTCCCCTTTTTGTATATAATCCTATTACATATGCAACATCTATCATGATGGAATCAACTTTCAACCCTTTCTCTATGACCACTCCATCTTGTAACGAGAAGGAAAAATGAAGAGACAATTATGCATGAAACTCTATAAGTTTATGGAAATAATCCAACCATCCTGCATTGATGAATTCTCGCTTGAATTATGTCTCACTATCAATGATTGTATGATTTGTAAGATAAATACGAATGGGATCACCCACATTACTTAATTGCTTCAAAATTGCTTGAATTTTATCTCACAATAGAGTAGGGATATTACAATTTACAAGGGTTTCTTCAATTCAGAGGCTACTCTCACAAACTTCAAAGAAAAAAATGACACACAAGACTCACTGTAACTAAGAATAACTCATATCTCTTTATGACTAATTAATGAAATATGATAAATAGATTTTGAATACATTCATATTTAATAAGAAAGAAAAATAAATAAAAAGTTGAATACCTATCATAAATAGTAGTGTTTACATTTGGAAACAAGTTAGTCTTAATGAATAAAATAAATAAATAATAAATATAATTAAATATTAATAAATAGATGAATTTTGTTATTTTTTATTTATTTATATTAAATAATTAGACATTATTAAAATTTAATGATAAAATAACTAGCACTTGCACCATCCGTGTGCAAGGATTACATCGATTAAGCATTCATTCTATCTTTTGTAGGTAAATGTATAGAACTGATGACTGTTGTGTTTCCAAAGTTCAAAAATCAAAATGCTGAATGTTTAAAGTCTTAAATAATGTACTTACAATACAACGATGTCTTACAGTGGAGTGAGCCAACTAACTCAAATCGGCGTAATCCTTGCACCCGAATGGTGCAAGTGCTAGTTATAGTTAAGTCAACATTTGGTGTAGCGGTTAAGACGGGTGGTTGAGTTTTGAGAGGTTGTTAGTTCGAGTCCCGCAACCATATTTTGTTAAATTGTTTCAACATCTCCAACTCCGAGGTGGCATGTGGCACCACTTGGGGGTGCCACGTGGCACTCTTTTATTTCTTCATCAAATGCCACGTGTCCAGTGTTGATTGGACAATAATGACCAATATGCCATGTCATCACACCTACCATGTGTCAAATGTTGATTGGTTGAAGATGCCACGTCACTTTATGTACCACATCAGCATGATGATGTCATCAGTTGACTTTAGTGAACCCTGTCAACTCTAACCTTTGTCCAGCCATATCTTTTGCATATGAGCTCCGTTTTCGATGAAACGAACATCGTTGGAATCGTGGTGATGAGATCTTTGAGATGACACCAAATTTGACCTATTTTGACAAGGCCAAATTTCCACCTTTTTGATGGCCTCTGTATCTAGTTTGACCGAAGTTTGATCGGCCATATCTCAGACGTATGGACTCCTCTTTTGCCCGTTCAAGTTGCGTTGAGTCCAGTTTCTCAAGAACTTTAACTTGGAGTTAACTAATGGAGTATTGGAGATACTTCAATGTTAAGTAAAAATATCCCCTGGATCAACACCATACTTGTAAAAGATATTAAAATAAAGCAGATAACCTCATATGAAGGCTCAACAAAAAAGGTGAATGCTATGAAATGGCTAATTCACAGTGATCCTCTATCAATTGGAGGATGAGATGGAAAAAACATACATAAAATGTAAATATTCTACGTCATTTAACAATTTTATAGCAAGTTGTAGGTAAAATGAACACTATACTGACAATAAAACAATTACAAGCAATGATAGTATAATATCTATGATAACACTATCTTAAAATACATCTCATCAACAATCCCAACCCAAACTGCTTATCAAAATCCCTACACAATCCCTACCAATTTATAATGGTATTCAAGCATTTAATTGAACCCTTAGATCAAAGCATGAACAATAAATTACATACACCATAATGGTGTACTGAATGAGAAAATAATTGATTCTATTCATTCAAAATTTAATAGGATTATACATTGGAGAGAAATGGATCTGTTATATATCTATTAAACTCAATAGATTCCTCTATCATAAAATAGTTTACACTTCATTTACTCAAAACATACACCAAATTTTAACACTACACCTATCACTATTTTGATGTGTAATTAGATTTACAACATTCTTACTTTCACCTAAACTCGCTATTGAAACCATCAAGAATTTTGGAACCCCTTTTCTCTTGGCCTCAAATTCCCTTTTATAGAAACAAGGGAGAAAACAAGTTTTGGGCCAGAGAAAACAGCTATCACTGAATCCATTGGACCGTTTGATTCTTTTATGTACAAAATATTTTAACTCTTATTCCGTAAACTTATCTGTTACTTCCTAAAAAAAATTTTTACTCCCTATCCTTATCTGCTATTTCCTAACCATTTCAAGTGCATAACTGTTAGCCCATGTGGAAGACAGAGTTTCTCCTAAAAAAGCTAACATATTCTAGAGCCGTGCCAACATCACATTTTTACTAATATTGATACAAAGAGGGCCAGGATGCAAGATTCTCAAAATCCCCTTCCGTAAATTCTTGAGGATCCAAAGACTTATTCCTAATGGAACACGCATGACCTCAAGGTCTCATCAATCTCTTCTTCATCTTGTCTCCTTTTGTAATGCCACCACCAGGAGGTATCATAGTGTTAGCCTTATGGATTAGGAGTATTCTGCTACTTTTGAATTTAAATATCCCTTTGGCTATGATCCTCCATTTAAATATCCCTCTCGCTATTTATGTATTCGACCCCTGTATTTTCATCTGAATATTCTTCCTATAATTGTATCCAAAAATCGTCTACATTCTCTATAAAATCCATTTTTGCTAACATCTAGATAATTGACTCTACTGAGACATGTTACTTATAACCTTCATTGTTTGTCATACACTTCTTGGGATTGCACATGGTAGTATTCATTGAATATAAGGTATGTTGTTGGCATATGGGAGTAACCCTGTAGATTTTCCTTTAGCAATCTCAAAATTCATTATCATTCCTCTATAAGCATAAAGACTTTCTAAATTTTCCTACTCTAAGTGACTTTTAGACTGATGTTCATGTCATATCAAATGAATTTTTAGGATGCCCCTTCATATTACTATTTATCTCCCTGCAAACCTATTTGGCGTCGAGCTTTAAATCCCGTGAGGTCGCAACAACTTGCAGACTTACACCTTTGGTCCTCATTTTCTATCCCACAAATTCTATACTTCCCACAATCTAAATTCATTTATGGAAACATGTGTCACATCCTCATGCAACATGTTTGAAATCTTTCCATCGATCCTTCCCATGTTGGTGCATCGAACAATACTCACTATTCAACCTAACATTTATCTCCTAGGTGGAGAAGGGGCCCATCAATTGGCCTACAAATAAAATCCACCACATCACCACACAACTCATCTATTTGGCCCCATTGTTGGCCTACCTTGGCTCATCACAGACACGTTTCAACATCTCATGATACCGCAATGGTTATTATCCTCACATCTTTTGGTCGCGGGATCACGTACAGCGTCGGATTAGGTCTCAGTTTAACCGCTCGCTACATCAATGAATTTTTCTTCAAATGATAATGCTTAAGCGCCATTTTATTGTCTTTAAACATCCTCTTTATTTTTCACCATGTGCAAAAATATTGCACCTTTAGTTGCTCGACATTTAACCAAAGGCAGCGAACACAACATAATAAAGCTTCTAAAATATTTCTATCGGCCAACAAGAATGTAACACATGGCATCCTCCTGCGATGCCATGATCAATAAAATATTCAGGAAAAATTCTTCAAGACAGTATATATTCCAATACCATCAACTATTGTTGACCATCCTTTGGCATCATCTATCCTCGTGAATATTCTTTAATCAATGTTTGTATGTGATCATCTTTCATTATTTCACAAAGGTCTCATTGTTTCATCACCAGTTAGATCCATAATACCCACCACCTTCGAAACCTTGCATGATAATAATGACGTATCAAATAGTAGACCAAACCCTAACAGATAAAGTACAATTAAAAAATATAAAATGATAAAGAAAATTCCACATCGATGCTACCACCCAAGCCTCTTATATTTTTGACCGTCGGGGACACGTGTCATCATCTCACAATGCCTCAATGAGTAAAATACATTCATCTACCAATTGTGGGATCACGTCAACTATTGATTCCTTCTGTGTTTTAATAGATGATAACATTACTTAGAGTCTATGGGTCTAGGACATGCGTCGCTGAGGTATAATCCCTTGAAGGCTAAACCAAGTGCATCTTTCAATTGCGAGTTTGCGATGACCATAGATCTTTGTCTAGATTAACCATAGATCAGTATTATGCTTGTTGTAAAACTCGATCTCATTTTTTAACCAGTTTAAAGATCACCGTTGATCTAACCCTGTATTGAAAGATTGGAGTTTTAGTAGCTTGTACTTTAACCAACTTCAAAAATGATGTGCATCTTTGTCATCCTGCTTAATAAATCAGAAACTGCCAACTGTATCCTTGTTGTCTCACATTTCAGAATGTCTGCGGTCTGAGGACACGTGTCATCCAGTCGTATTCCCTTGAATGATAAATAATGATCATATCTTCTTTGAGGGATAATTCTAGCCATAGATCCTCACTAAATGTTAACCTTCGATCATCGCATCTTTACTTTTTAGAACCTGGGGACCTGCGACACGTGTTGACATATCGCGATGCCTTGAAGATTAAATAACATTCGTCTTTAACTTTGAGGAAACACACCAACCGTCGGATGAAATCTGATATGTTTGATGTTTAAATAAATTTGACCTCAGTCAAGTGAGATCTTAGCAGACACCTATCAACTTGATGCGTTCCCTTAATGAATAAATATCATTCATCTCCAGTTTAAGGGATAGCGCTAGCAGTCAATCTTCATTGAAGTTTAATCATCGATTGAACCTACATTAAAGTATAAATAAAAAGAAACTTGCAAAGATATACACAAAAACTATAAATATGAATTCGAATATGAATACTAAGAACATTAGGGGAAAAAACAATATAAAACATATAAATTTATCAACATAGGCATAAGAGATACTTCCCTGAGATATTAGGTATGCAAATTCATCCTGTAAATTTGGGTTCCACTAGTGGCTCTTTCTAGGGATGTGCATTCCTACCTGGATGCAGCAAGATCCTAGTTTTCTCTAGAGAAGCAGACCAAAAAAGAAATATAACATAACAGAATAACATAATAAAAGAAATAAAGCTTCAAAAATACTCTCTATTCAAGAGAAAAAATTACTTCAGGTATTGAGCATGAGTTGGGAGTTCTTGAATGTAGCCTTTTGTAGATATTTTTTAGGTTTCAATTTTTTAGCACGAGGCCCCAAAAAGTGAACACCATTCTTTCCCTTTGTCGAACACCTGATTCTGATCATGCAACACTTTGAATCTTCTGAATATGATATTATATCGCTCCTTTTCCTCATTAACTAGAGTATTTGAACATAGAAAATTTTTAGAATCATTTAACCCCACTATTTGATCCCTTGCCATGTATAATGTATCATCCTTATAGAGAATAATTATTGGTTCCACTTCATCACTGCAGTATTTGGCTTTTGATTTGTGTTTTTCCTTTGAGAAATCATCAGGTGAACTATGTTCTTTTCTGAATGGAAGATCCCCATGCATTTGATCAACCCCACAAGTAACTGGATCAAGCTCTTCTTCTTGGAAACCTTTATGTACTCAATCTTCCCTACACTCAAGATTTTGTTTCTCTTCATGAAAAGGATTTGAAGATAACTCACATTTGGGAACTTCTTTCTTATCAAGAGTTTGATCAAATAGAACCTTTGGATAATTTTCAGAACTAATCTTCAACACATTCTCTTCATTATGTATGTTTGATTGCATCTCATCTTCATATATTTGATACCACTTCTTCTCATCGGATAAAATAATACATGTCTCAATTTTTTAATATACTTCCTCATTCATATTTTGAGTTTCATCACCTTCAAAATGATCACTGGGCCCACTGTCTTTATCATGATGTTGGTGGAGTTGATTGCACATAAAATCCTCTTTAAACAATTAATTCAAGGACATAGAGAACACAAACTTATCTTCCTCTCTTTCCTCTTCAAAAACTATATTTAGGAACATAGAAAATTTAGGCACACCTTCATGAGAATTTTCATCAGGATCATTGGATGTTTCATCAACAAGATTAATATCTTTATTGACATTATTTTCTAAAACTTCCTATTGTTCATATGTTGTATGTTGTTCTATTTCATCTTTGTTATCTGATTCCTAAAATTTATCATCTCCTTCATCTAGTACCCCCTGAGTATGTGTTGATCTATCAACTTGTTTATCATGGTGGATTGAGAAAAAAAATTCACCATTTCTCTGAACATGTTTATGATACTTTGTGTCTAACAAGGCTGAAATTTCTTCTATACTATGAAAACTTTCATCATCCACTTGATTATTTGCATCTATTTTGCATGACCTATTGCCCAAAAATTCAACCACATGTGAATCAATTACTGGTTCGTCCCCCACATCATCTTCTTTGATGAATGCACCACAACATATATGTTTGATTATTTGAGATATGTATCTATGGTTGGAGTTATCATTTTTTGTACATCTTTTGAAAGAAGAATCTGGACAAGGCATTGAATCTATGGTGTGATCTTGGCTTTTTTCTGTAGCTATTTTGTATGTATTTTCTTCTCCACTAAGATTTCCATGTTTTATTCTTCATCACTAACATTTCCATTTTGTTCAATATGAGCCTCCTTTTCTCTAGCTTCTTCTTTTTCTTCTAATATCTGAAACACAAGCTCCAAATCAGGGTCATCTGGTGAGATTCCCAACTCCAAAAAATTTCCTATGAATTCCCAGGGTGCAGGTCTGATGTTAGATGCTATCTCATGATAAATGTTTATCATCCTCATGAACAAATATGTTGTAGACTCCTCCTTAAATCTCTCCAAAATAAAAAATGCATCAAGTAGAAACATACTAGGATCCTCTTCCATGCTGCAACTTTCGTCTTCATATTGTTTATAACACATGTTGTCTTCTTAACCAATGGCATCATGAGACATATCAAGAAACAATTTCTCAAACTGTCTCTGTGATGAAATGGATTGTGTAGATAATGCTTCATATTATTTTTATGCATAGTCCTTTAAAGTCCAGAAAAATAACTTCATCACCTAATCATCTGCACAAATATCATAATATTTTATAAAAATGTAAAATGCATCCAAGTGTTGCAGTGTTGATTCATCCCATTCTCCATGGAACTTCAATACAAGTTGTGAAAGTTTCAAGGATAACTTTCCAAGTATATAATCAAAATTGTTGAAATCCAATGGCATGATGCCATATGGAATAAAAGGTTTTCTTTGAAATGGTTGAGACATTTGAAAAAACTATTCACCATCTCCTTTTGAGTCTTCTCCCTCAGTAGAGAGACTAAAATGTTTTGTTAAATAGAGTCGCCACCTTCTTGCTAGAAGGAAAATACTTACTATCTTCTGAGTTCTTTCTCCCAATAAAGTCTTAATTACATCACTAGAGCTTCTAGGTAATCTTCAATGTTGTCTTTCATAGAAAAATCCCCAACAAATTCGCCAATATGTTGGTGCTCAAATCAATAGATTGGATTTCCTATGGACTTGCCAATCCAATGCTGGGAAACCCAAGTGATTTGTCCAACTAACAAGTATCAACCAAGGCAAGGTTGAACCTTCTGCAATTCTGGCTCTACAAAACCAAGGCTGGTAGGCCTATACCTTGACTTATCCTTCAAGTTACAAGGATTTTTATAGCAGATAAGATATACTTCAAACTTCTCTCTCTCAAGTATGGCAAGGCACTTGAAAGAAATCAAATTGTAATCAGTACAACATAAAACTGCAAAACTGTATGCTTTGTGAGATTTTAAGAATGATTTGAATATATATATATATTTATATATATA
>MU217316.1:321543-332445 GCA_018584345.1 Thuja plicata | reverse complement strand
ATACATATATATATATATATATATATTATATACATATATATATATATATATACATATATATATATGAATGAATTATAGAATATCTCAACAACATAAAACAATCAACTAAATGACTATATCCAATTATTGATAAGATCAGTGCCTATATCAACTTGGGCAATAGATTCAATCTAACTTCAATCCTATGTACAACCTTGCAATAAAGTATATATTCCAATACCATCAACTATTCGAATGTTATAGAAGCAGAGAAATTAAGTCTATTTATATCCTTGTTAGTTCAAATGAATTTAACTCCTATGGTTGGGAGACTAGTTGAACAAGAAGCTTAAAACATTGACTTTTCACAAACTCCTTGATAATCAAACAATGATATAAGACATATAAGATCTCAACACAAGAATTGCAAGAATAGAAATTGAAATTCCTTCAATAATTACAAGGAACTAACTGAAATTAATTGAACCTTCTTACCACAAGTGAGATAGAAAACACTTATCTTTTATTGATTTTGAAAAATAGTACATTTGAGTCCATGTTGTATTTATGATCAAACTAGAAACAATAATAGTTAGCAATATGGTCTTTTACATGGTCTTGGAATCCCTATTTGTATAAAGCCCAAGGGATGCATACAAGCTTCAGACCGGTGTGTCTCTTGATAACTAAAACCTAATCCTAAGATCAACAATTGAACAATAGTTACAATTAAAGAATGATTATCATCCTTTGGAAAGTAGTTAATCGACCAAAAGGAATCAAAATAATGGTCACTAACAAATCACTTGTGATTTTTTAGAGACAATTTAGAATAATGATTTTGTGTTAAGATCATCATGATGATTCTATCATATGTCCCTCAATATACCCTACTTGATAATAGATGTCACCAATGTATCTCGAAGAACTTCAACATCAAGAACTAAATCATTTATATTTTTGACCATCCTCTTGCATCATCTATCCTCGTGAATATTCTTCAATCAATGTCTGCATGTGATCATCTTTCAATATTTCACAAAGGTCACATTGTTTCATCACCAGTCAAATCCACAATACCTGCCACCTTTGAAACCATCATGAAAATAATGATGTATCAAATAGTAGACAAAACCCTAACAGATAAAATACAATTAAATATATAAAATGACAAAGAAAATTCCACGTCAACACTGCCACCCAATCCTCTTGTCTTTTTTACCATCAGGGACATGTGTCATCATCTCACAATGCCTCAATGAGTAAAATACAGTCATCTGTCGATCACGGGATCACGTCGACCGTTGATTCCTTCCATGTTTTAATAGATGATCACATTACTTAGAGTCTATGGCTCTGGGACACACATCTCTCAGGCGTAATCCCTTGAAGGCTAAACCAAGTGCATCTTTTTATCGCGAGATTGCAATGACTATAGATCTTTGTCTAGATTAACCATAGATCAATCTTCTGCTTGTTGTAAAACTTGATCACCTTTTTTGACCAGTTTAAAGTTCACCGTTGATCTAACCCACATACTGAAAGATTGGAGTTTTAGTAGCTCATACTTTAATCAACTTCAGAAATGATGTGCATCATTGTCATCATGCTTGAAAAATTAGAAACTGCCAAATGTATCCTTGTTATCTCACCATTCAAAATGTATGCGGGCCTAGGACACATGTCACCCAATCACGTCCCTTGAATGATAAAGAATGATCATCTCTTCTTTGAGGGATAATGCTATCCATAGATCCTTGATGAATGTTAACCGTCAGTCGTCACATCTTTAATTTTTAGAACCTGTGAGCCCAGTACATGTTTTGACATGTCGCAATGCCTTGAAGATTAAATAAAATTCATCTTTGGCTTTGAGGAAACACGTTGATCATCGGATGAAGTTTGATATGTTCGATGTTTAAATAATTTTGACCTTAGTCAAGTGAGATCTTTGCAGACACCTATCAACTCATTCTGTTCCCTTAATGAATAAATATCGTTCATCTCCAATTTAAGGGATAGCACCAGTCATTGATCTTCGTTGAAGTTTAATCATCAATTGAACCTGCACTAAATTATAAATAACAAGAATCCCGTGAAGATATACGCAACACATATAAATATGAATTTGAATATGAGTACTAAGAAAATTAGGGGAAAACAACAATATAAAACATATAAATTTATCAACATAGGCATAAGACATATTTCCCTGAGCTATTAGGTATGCAAATTTGTCCTGTAAATTTGGGCCCCACCACAACCAAGACCACCTAGTGCAACCAAAAAAATGTAAGGCTAAAATTTAAGCACTACCACTCTTGATGATCATGCCTTGATGCTTTTCCTACCTTTGATCTACTGCAACAAATACCCTATGTGATCTGCTAGCATCACCAACTGTGGGCTCTAAGGCTACCTATTTCTGACTAGTAGCGAGAGCTATACGCTGAGGGAAATTAATTGCAATATACCTGTGTTACCCACAAGAAAAAAAATTACATACCTCTAAACAAATTCCTCCCTAATGGAGGGGCACTCAACTACTAAAAACTGCCCTGACTGACACCTTGCTGTGAACTTTGAGCTGGATATGAGTTCTGGTTGTGCTTACTGCGCTACTAGTTACGAGACTGATCTGGTTGAGAACCACCTCCCCTATTATTCTTAAATTTATTCTTCTAAGGATGTTGAACATCCTTAAAGGAACAATGGTGACTCTTGGAGCCTGCTCCTTGCAACTGATTCCCTTTGAAACTTTAGCCTGAATGAGGAGCATTGTTCACCTAACTACCACTATGACCACCTAAAACCAAGATTACATTATGCTCTACAACAAGGGCCTTAACTACTACATCCTAAAGTGTCTTAGGCTCAAAAACTGCAACACCCCTAGAGATGTGGTCATTCAGACCTCTAATGAAATGTTGAACAAGCATGGGCACATCATCCTTATATTGTGAGAATGGATTAACCTCAAAGAACTTTAGCTCATACTCCTCTACTGACATAGATAACTTCTTTAGATTGTGGAACTCTTCTGTCCTACTCTACCTCTAGTGATCTCATAGAAACCAACCCTGAAAGCTCTCTAGAAAGAGATTCGATGATATAGTGTAGATGTATACCTAAATTTTTTCCTCCTCCATGCACTACAAAGTAGAAGAAAAGTCCCTCAAGTGCATGATAGTGCATCTCGCTTTAGTGTTACTACTATACAGGTGCATTTAAAAACACCTCTCTAGATGGAACAACCATGTTTATTCTTTGGAACCACTCTAGAATTCATCAAAGAGAGTTGATCTGGATCTAAAAAAACCCTCATATGGTTATCCATCATGGCTTCCTCCTCTATAGTTGTATTTCTTCCCTTAGGGATCCTACCCCTTTCTTTGTCCTCATGACAAGATTGGTGTGTGTCATCACGATTACCCCTAATATCTATAACATCTAACCTCTACAAGATCTGCTACATGAGATGCCTCATTTGAGAACCCTTAGAGTCACCACTTTGACTCTCATTTCCTTCTTCCCTAATATTTTCTTGATACTGCTCCTCCTCATAATCACCCTGTGAGCTCTCTAGTTGAGATCTTGGAGGGGATTTTTGAGCTCCAACCCTACCTATACCATGGGTTGCAAGAGGCATCTTGGAAACTAGAAAATAATGAAATTAGGAAAGAGGGTTCTAAAGCTAACTAAGGCAACAAGGTTTACAAGGGTAAGTTCTATATTTCCAGCATCAAGTTGAAAAGAAAATAAGGTGAAACACTAATGGTTAAGCATAGATAGACCCTAGAGTTCCAAGTGTGGAAACCTAGTGCTTTGATACCAGATGTAACACCCCACAAGGGAACCCTGGAGGACCAGACATCTAGGCACTAAAGATCTAGGTTAAATTATTTTTTTGAACTATGAAATGCTTTATTCATTACTTTGGCTTTCAATGTAAGATTACTAATTTGTTGAAACAATATATGAATCTAACTTATGTTATATAATCTTAAGTCCCCATGGGTTCCCTAATGTTTTTACCCAAAGTAACATTACCAACTTAAATCACTAAATAAGATATGCACTAACTTATTATCTATATTAATATATGTTCGTTGTGATGCACCAAATAAAATTCCCTATTTCATTTCTTCCAGCAAACATAAATTAATCATCTATCATTGTGAATTCAATTACTATCTTATTCCATAGATTCATTACTACTAATTTCAATTACTATTTTATCAATCCATATTAATTTCTTTTGAACATTTAAGATAACATTTCCTTTCTAGCATTTCCCTAGGTACATCAAACACTAACTAGATCTAAGATCATTTTCATCACATATAAATAATATAATAAAGTAGAAACATAACATCTTCCTTTAAATAAGAATATATAATATACTATTTTTTCCTTTTCTTTTTCAACTAGAACTACCCTTCCCTTTACATTGCTTGGAATTGATTTGCATCGAATACATCATATATAATTGACTCCTTTTAGGAGATTACATTAACATAAATATAGCTCAACAGAATTTAATAAACATTATGAAGTCACCATTCCCAAATCTAGAAAGGAACATATGCAAGGATCATCCATGAGACTATGAACAATACCTTGATATGATAAATATTAACCACCCAACCATGTGAGACCAGTAGGCCATTTCCCCTGAGCTAGGAGATAGAAACCAAGGCTTGTGCAAGAGAAGAAATAAGGGTATACCTAAGATGGTAAAACCCTTCCTATATATAAAATATGAAACATGAAAGAAAACCATTCAAACATGACTACCAAAGGCATAATTAAACTAGTGTAGAGGCTCTAGGATAAAATATAGGTAAGTGTCATCGCATATCCATCACCCCTTCAGTTACCCTGATAGTCAACTCTAGACCCTGGACCCCAAGTAGGCACATGCAAAATTGAACACCTTTTGTGAAGACAAGGTTATTCGATTGTGCCATCAAAAAGACACATTATCCCACTCCCACCCCTAGCCTATACTAGCTTTAGCGGCATGGGAGAGGCATCAAATTAATCTTGTTTAGTGTGTTTTTCACCCCATTCCTAATTAATTTATTTTTGTTTTCACTTGATTAGTACAACTCAACAATGGGTTACCCTGACAACTACTTAGGGCCCTGACCCCCAATTTGAGCCACTCACCTAGTGTACCTAGGTTCTCTATCCATGCACAACATCATAAATTCATCAAGAATCATGTCATAACATGAAATATACCATTACAATATCACAACATCAATTGATTGGGTTGAGGTGATCACTAGTTGCTCCTAATCCACTGGACAACCCTAAACCCTAATTTGACATTCAAAATAATTCAAAACATAGGAGGCATAAAAATGTACCAACCGTGACATTACAACAACATTTAGTGAATACAAAAGTCAAATGAATCATAAATTAGGTTCTAACATCCATGAGTATCCAAATAGATCCTAAAACACCAAAAGGTCCTGAGAAATAATCATTTGGGCAACCAAAACACTTGCATGATGTAGAGATGCACTTGTAGATAGAAAGATGAAATTTCTATACCTGAACTATGCACTTGCATAATCAGAACTATGCACTTTAATAATCAAAACTACACACTTGCATAATCAGAACTACGCACTTGCAAAATCGGAACTACGTACTTTCATCATCAAAACTACGCACTTGTAAAATTATAACTACACACTTGCAGTAATAAAAAACACACTTATGATATCAAAATAATGCACTTGATGTATTGGATCAATGCAGTTGACTATCAAATTGGAAAAAAATAATGAAAGTCCATATTAAAATTACGGCTAAAACTGGGCAAGATTGGGGTCCTATAAGTGAAATTCGAGAGAGACCCAGTTAACAACTCCTCAAAACCCTTCCAAAACACCAATCAAACCTATTCTAGGCATAATTTCAATCTATAAATTTATTCTATAATGGACATAGGTCTTTATGAAACACAAAGGAAAAACTATCACATAATAATCAAAACTTACAAAACATAATCCATAGATCACTCAATGGTCAAGTAACACAATGCAATTCATAAATAACACTAAACATACGTCATTTATCCTTATTAAATCATATCACTGATAAAACGTATAGAATAACCATTTAACATCATTCCATATTATCTTAGAAATATTTCAAACTTATAAAAGGATCAACAATGCAAACACACAAAGCAATAACAATCATATCTAAAATATAGGATCTTTTCCAGGGATAGATCCTACCTAGAGTCCTACAGAGAATCCTTGATAGAAGAGGCCTAGATAGATCCAATTCAAGCAACTAGGTGAGCAATCTCCTCCAAAATAGACTCCAACTAATGCAATTATTCAGAAAACTCATGGGAGGCCAACTCTTGATCAAATTATCCTACACTTCCTCTCTTCTCAAAATATTAATCATAGATTTCTCTATTAAACCTTTAATCAAACAAATTCTCCAAATCAAATCTCCTCTCTCTACAAATGAATACTAATTTTTCTTCGTGTTTCCTCTCCCGTATGTCGATGGTTGAAATTAATTTTATTTCCCATTTTGTATCATACAGGAAGAGTTGCATGATAATCAACTGCAACCAACTATTTCATAAATAATGGTTTATTTGTCTTTGTTATGTTATGGTTTTCACTAAAATAGTTTTTTATTAAATCATTTATTACTAATAAATAACTAATAATACTATTTAGTAAATATTTACTCCGAAAGTATTTTATCCTCTCTCACATACCAAAACAACTTTATAATATTCTCATAAATGCAAATGCATAGACATAAGAGATATATTAAATATCTAGTATATATATAGGTATAGGTATATGTGTGCGCCCATATACTTATATATATATATATATATATATATATATATATTCCATTACTAATAATGCTTTTATGTATATATAAACATATACTATTCTAAACAAATATATTAACAAACATTAATAAAATATTTAAAACGATATTATTATCAATAATGCATATAATGTTCTCAACATCATGATTTACTCAGAGATCCAAGGAGCCACAAAAGACATCAAGAATGCACAAAATACATCGCAAGTCACCAGGCCATCCTTCTCAAACAAGAGCAACCTAGAAGTCATCAAGAAAAGGAGTCAAACATGGATACTTAGAAGATGACAAACATGGATCCACATAACATCATAGATTAAAACATAATACCAATGGAAAAGATCATTGTTATGCCCAATCCGAATGAGTTGAATCAACTAAATAGAAATCCCTAATGATCCTAAACAATAATGACAAGGAGAAGGTACTTATAATGGCCTTGGTGCTATCTCCACAACAACAACCATCAAGTATTTGAGGGTACACTCAAACCTATGAAGCCAGGTGAAGTCGATTCTTGGTACATGCAAGCCTACATCAAAAAGTGAGTATACATGTGCATATATACATATATATAAAGAATATAGTGAAAACATATGATAGGAGTCGAGACATCGTGTGGACCTCACTAGGTGAGTAACTAGGACTTCACCCCTAGTCATATAAAAAATATCATAGACACAAGAATTTATAAAAGTGTCTAGTATATAAAACATTAAAAATCAAATATAGAGTAAGGGATACATCAAATCCATAACATAATCCATCATATGATTAGGGTTAGTCTCATAATAAAAATCTATTACTAAAGAGATAATCATAATTATATATGTAATCATGAAAGAACAATAATCATGTAAGTATGAGTCATTTAAGATCATCTAAAACTATCAAAGTAAAACATAAATATAGAGTCCATCAATAGCAACTATGTCATAATAATGTCCTATCACATATGCAGAACAAAGTCATCCAAGAGTGTATTACAGTCCAACTATGATTTAGAATCCTTCTTCTTACTCTTCTCACGATGACAAGGAGTCTTTAAGAGTTCCTCCTAACCAAGTGCAAAATATTTCCCATGAATTTAAGAAATTTGAGCAATGGTTAAGTCAAGATAATTCTAATTCAAAATTTATTTCCTTAGTAGAAGGTTAAGAAAGTTGATTCATAATGATGAATAGGAAACCAGCTTGTTATGAACTATTTCCCATCTTTTTGATAGTAGTGTTGAGCCTCTTAAGGATTGTGCTCAAGATCTAGGTTTAACTCAACCTCCTATTAGTGTTGATACTTCACTTCCTATTCATACATCTATACCTATTGTTTCTACTTATGCTTCACCTCTCATGACTACATTTACTTCAAATATCAATCCTACACATGTTAGTCTTGGAAGCATTCCCAATCCTATTGTTCCTCCTCTTTCAAGTTTTCCATGTGTTTCATAACCTTCATCCATTCTTACCCGCAACAGTGTCCCATTTTCATATTCCAATGTTCATTTCATTTCCCATAATGGTCCAAACATTTCACATATGTCTCATACCAACCTCTCCATTGAATACATTATCAATAGCCTTGCTCAAACTATTTCATTCTTGCAATAACAAATTGCCTCTATGAATCAATCCAAATTCAACATTCCCACATGTGATATTGCTAGCCCTTTGTCCTTGGATATTATTTGTGTTGTTATTCCTTAATACATGGAAATACCTCACTTGGGGACTTAAAATGGTAAAGGTGATCCCTTGACCCATGTTAATACCTTTTAAACATTGTGTAGTGACGTTTCTCATGATCATAGGTTTATGGCTAAACAATTTACTAGAACATTATTAGATAAGGCCTTTCAATGGTATTTTTCTTAACCTCTTTATTCAATTGATTCTTTTCATAAACTTGCTAATATACTTTCATCCAACAATTTCAAAACAATATTAGTCCTAAAAGTTCCTTGATTTATTTAATACATTTTAAACAAGATGTTAAAGAAAAAGTGACTGATTTCATGTAGGTTTAAGCATTTACATGCTCATATTTCTTATCATGTTATTTATATTTATATTCAACATATTTTTATTGCTAATTTACAAAAAGTAATTAGAGATAAATACTACTTTTTGAATTCTCTTCTTTTACTCAATTATGTGTAATGCTTCATAATTATCAACTTCAAGTGCGTCAATTTGAGAGAACTCCTCCAATGACTCTAGTTGATAAGAGTGATGCCACATCCTAGCCTTTTCATAAGTTTCAAAAACCAAAAGGCTTCATCAATATCAACAATTCATCAAACAACATCGATGCACAAGGGGTAACAACATCCAATGGTGTGGCTCCTTTGTTATCTTATTTTAGACCTTCTCATAATTTTATACCTCTTTGTAGATCTTTTCAAAATGTGATGTTGAAGTTTATTAATGCTAATGTCTTAACACTTCTTCTCATTAAGCCAATTGATCCTTTATAATAAACCAACAAAAAATTTGATCAGAAAGCTTTTTGCCAATATCATTGTCAATCTGGTCATGATACCGAGAGGTATTTCTGTTTGAAAACTATTGTTCAATACCTCCTTGACTCTAATGTTTAATCTGTTGAGGGTGTTAATGACCAAGGAAAAAACTATTTCCCTTCCAAACTAAAACTTTCAAATTTATACCAATTCTTTAACTTCCCATTCAACCAATACCATTGAATATATTCCTTCTTCTTCTTCCAATGTTGTTGAATCTCCTACCATTGTGACCTATGACACTGAGCATACCAAATCCAACAATGTTTTCAACCTTTTTTAATCAATCCAAATCTAAACCTGATCTTTGAATTATATTTGATCCTAGTGAGACTATTAGGGCACATGATGGTCCTCTTTACATAGTTGTGAAGATAAACCTATAATCCTGTATTGTTTCTTACTTTATGAACATCAAGAATGAACTGCCATATAGTGTATTGGGAGATATGGATTAGTAGAGTGTATAAGAAAAGAGAAAAGGGTAATGCCAATTCCAATAGTGTTTATAGATGTTGATAGAGAATTTATGTGGAAAGGATAGTTGTGAAGTACATGAAAACAAGAATGCCAATATACAAGAAACATTACTACAAGAAACCTTAGATAAGAAAGAAATATTTGAGATTTGTACAAAACATTTAGTGACACCATTTCAGAGAAATAAGAAAAAGCATGAATTGAATGAGATCCAATGAAACATCGTGGGTGGAAGCTATCCATGTTGAATAGAATGTAGTACACTAAAAGACATACCATGACATAAAATGTGAGGAAAACACAATCCCATAGAAATATTAACTAGATGATACATTTTCTAATGGATTTTCCAAACTTCATTTGGCCAATGACTAATAACTTGAAGTATAAGTATTGAATAACTACAACATTATGTTCTTAACACTAATTACACAAAAGCATAATTTTTTAAGGGGCAAGAAACCTTGTTTACATGATGATGGATTTTCTTGAATCGTGTGAATCCTTTTGAGAAATGTGAAATGAAGGAAATAGAGTACAACTCATATGATCTATGAACTTGACTTGTTGATATTGTAAAAAAAAATGTGATATTCAACCTACAAGCCTCTATCATCAATTGTATTAACAACATCCATTATGAAATAGAATAACACGTAGAAGATGAATGAAATAGTAGAGTTTAAAAACAACATTTATTGTGTTTTGCATTTAAAACGTTACATGAAAAGGAAAAAGGGAAATTACATCAACACCCCATTAGTGACCTCCAAAATCTTGATATGTCCATTATTGCCACCAACCTCAGTAAAAAGTATGATGCTTTAATTTTTATAGATAAAGGTCAATCAATAATAAAAATAAGAAATGCAAAGTTTCATAAAAAATGTGATGAATCCAACAAACCATGACTAGAAATTGTGCATGTTGTAGGGATTTTTATTAGTTTTTTTTGAAACATAATAGCGTCGTTCAGATAATTGCATATGAAAATGTATTTATACACACACACACACACACACACAGATATATATATA
>MU217316.1:263530-277245 GCA_018584345.1 Thuja plicata | reverse complement strand
GACATTTTTGCGAAACAAATTGGCTTCAAACTTTTTAAAACTAATCACATTACCTCACCTCAGTGTCGCAGTGCCGAATCCGCCCTCCAAAGTGAAGGTTCCTCAATAACCTTCCACTACACAGTGCCGCACTGGTTTCGCGCGCTCTGCAACTTAACCTTGAAAAATTTGCAGCCGGTGGTAAAATGAAGATAACTTTTCTTTTTTTTTACTTTTATGCACGTGTTGGTCAAAATTTCGACCAACACGGGCATAAAAGTAAAAAAAAGAAAAGTTATCTTTTATAATGCGACCAAGTAAAACAATTTTGCTAGTTGGTTGAAAAGTTTGTTCGCAATTTAGGGTCAAATCTATTAGTGAGATTTCACCCATGCTATCTATTACATCTCTGCCTTTGTCTCCACGTTCTTTTGGGAGACCTTCTGAGCACACTAAACCTTCTGTAGTTCCTTAAACAAAATATGGTGGTACCTTTGTACAGGCCACGGTACCATTAAATGAAGTTGAAAATAGGGCTATCAAAGCTTGGATCTATAAATGAGAGGACACTTCTGAGCAAACCACTACACCTTATGACATAAAACCTTAATAGTATGGAAAGGGCCTAACTATTATGCAACACTTTGGTTACAAAGGGAATGGTCCCATAGGTGCGAACCATAAAGGATTGATTGTACCTCTTAAAGCTATTGGTCGACAGACATGTGACTCTATAGTATAGGCTTCAAGAAGCTCACATTTCAACTGGGGATAAACAAATTTGTACCTCAAATAGATCAACCACCAACACCTGAAGGTACCCCTAAAACTAAAGAGTTTGAAGATAGTTCTGAGGAAGATTGCTTCCCTTGTCCCATTTCTCCAGACTTGGCAACAATCTTTGCCGAGCCAGATGATTTCATACCGCATGTCAGTACAGTCGAGACTGACAATGATTTTGATGAAACTACTCCACTTACTCCATTAACCTATGAGTAGTGTAAAGAAATACAAACTATCAATCCAGGTCATCATGGTGATTTGTACATATCACCACACTTCCAACAGTAGTTTGAACAGGAGAAACTTAGCCACTTCTCACTAAACAAGAAACAGACAATGCTACAAGCACTCATGAAGTCCCTATGTCAAACAGTGCTCATCTGACCATAGTGGAGTTTTTAGGCAGAACTCATCCCAACTGGGGGCAAAGAGTTGATTTCACCCATGTTCTTAATATGAAACCTAAAGATGAAACAGACTCTCATGACTACGAGTTCAACAGTTTTTCAAGCACTCCCTTTGACATGGATATAGAAACAGTGGATGCATATGAAAACCTTCTCAAAGTAGGTGAAAGGTCTAGTAAAAGGTCAAATGAGTCTGATTCCATAGATATTAACATGTCATCTACTATGGTCGCTAGGAGTCAAAGGAATTCAACTATACCTTTGGATGATATTGCTCTCGGTCTCGACTTGCTCGTCGATGCTTTCGATGATTATACCATGAACGCACTTGAACCCACCACGTCTCTTTCACTCTGCCATCCTAATCTTATAGACTAGAACTCTACCTCCCCATCTAATGAAGTCCTTACATTCCAGAACAATTATTCTCTTGCTTGTTACCTCAACGATGTCGAATCTATAATGTCCTCCACTAGTGAAGAAAGTGTCAACATGACTGAGGTCGATATCAAGTATCTCAGTTGCAAAATCAAAAGAAGAAAGAATAGGCACTCTGGTGGTGAAAACCACATTATGGCAGTGTCAGAGCCTAAAAAAATCAAAATAAAGGATGTATCTGAGGGTGAAAACCTCTCCGAGGTGCCTAAGGATGAGATACTTGATATGCTTCCAAGTCATTTCCAGGAATGATTATCTGTGCTAATTGAACCAACTCAACCAGTCAACTTGGGTATAGAGGCTAAACGTCATATCATTTATTTGGCACAATCATTATCTAAGACAGAAAGAGAGGAATTCATTACATTCTTCTGAAGTAAAAAGATAAACTTTGCATGGAAATATTCAGATAGCCAGGATTAGATCCTAATCTAATCATGCACCACCTGTCCATTGCACCAAGTGTCAAGCCTATCAAACAAAAGCTTTAGAAAATGCATCCACGTGTGGCTCTACTTGTCAAAGCTAAATTGGAGAAACTTCTTAAGGCAGTATTTATCAGAGCGATTGACTATGCAGAATGGATCTCTAACATTGTTCCAGTGTCAAAACATGACAAATCTATCTGAGTATGCACAAACTTTAGAGACTTAAATAAGGCATGTCCTAAGGATGAATTTCCATTGCCCAATATTGATATGATTGTAGATATGAAAGCAGGATATGAAATGTACTCACTAATGGATGGTTTCTCTGGCTACAACCAGATAAAAATCGTGCCAAAGGACCAAGAGAAAATTGCTTTTACATGTGCATGGGGCACTTTCTGTTGGAATGTCATGCCCTTTGGCCTCAAAAATGCTGGTGCTACATATCAGAGAGCTGTCACCACAATATTTCATGATATGATGCATAAAACAATGGAAGATTATGTTGATGACACTCTAGCTAAGAGCATGCAATGAGAGAAACACCTTGCTGATCTAGGTCCTATACTAGATCGCATGGAATAGTTCAGTTTGAGGCTCAATCCTAAGAAATGTGCATTCAGCGTAACATCTAGAAAACTGCTTGGTTATATCATCTTTGCAAAAGGCATCAAAGTGGATCCTGAGAAAGTTCAAGCTATCATGGAAATGTCGCCACTAAAGAATATTAGACAAATGAGAGGACTTCAAGGCTGGTTACAGTCTATCCAGTGCTTCATGTCACAATTGATGGACAAGTCCCAACCATTCACCAAGACTTTACACAAGGGTGTGACTTACCAATGGAACAAGGAATGTGATGAGGGGTTCACACAAATCAAACAATATCTTGTGAACCTGCCAATATTGATGCCTCCTATTCATGGGAAGCTGCTTATACTTTATATCTCTGCTGCGGATACATCACTGGGTGTCCTATTATCACAAGATGATTAGAACAACAAAGAAAGGGCTATCTACTACATTATTAGAACTCTGGTCTCTTATGAAACAAACTATTCTATTATAGAGAAGGCTTGCCTCACAGTGGTATTTGCCTCACAAAAACTGCAACACTACATGTTGGCTCATACTACACGCCTAATTGCTAAGATTGACCCTCTGAAATATTTTCTCAGTAAAGCTACCCTCACAGGTAGACTAGCCAAGTGGGTCATGCTTCTCAGTGAATTTGATATTGAGTATGTAGAAAGAAAATCCATCAAGAGACAAGATAATGCAAATTAGTTGGCGGAAGCACCTCTTATCGATCATCAACCATCAAACATCAAATTCCCAAATGAGTCCATATTACTTCTTACACATCAATCCTAGACTATGTTCTTTGATGGTTCATTTACCCAACAGGGGTCAGGTACTGGGATCCTATTCATCACACCTCAAAGGTACTCTTTACCAAAAGCATACAAGCTGTTGTTTCCTTATACAAACAACATCGTCAAGTACAAAGCCTTGATCAATGGTATGAAGATTTCCCTTGAGTGGTGAGTGGACGAGCTCAATGTCCTTGGAGACTCACAATTAGTCATCAATCAAGTAAATGATATCTATCAAAAAAAAGATGACAAGCTGGTGCCGAATAAATGGTTGGTTGACGACCTCATAAAGTATTTTTTTCACATCACATTTCAACAAGTTCCAAGAGTAGACAATAAAGCAGTCAATGCCATGGCTACTCTTTCTTCTATGCTATAGATGCCAGAAAATGATTTCTGACATGAATTCCTAGTGGAGACGTTACGCCACCCAGCCTATGATTCCCTGATTCTCAGATGATCTGTTCTATCATTGGACATGATTCATCCCACTACCATCATATTTATTCCTACCTTTGTGACCAGATTGTTCCAAACACTTACACCTGGAATGAGAAATGTCACTTAATCCACAGTGCTTCACGGTTTGTTATCATAGCTAACGACTTGTATAAGCGCGGTCTAGACGGTACCCTTCTTAAGTGTTTAGAACCTGATGAGTCCAAACGTGCATTAGTAGAGGTGCATGAAGGCATCTATGGGTCTCACTCTAATGACCTGACACTGGCCCGTAAACTTATTAGAGCTGGTTACTATTGGCTAGATATGGAAAAAGAAGCTACACAGTTTGCTAAGTCTTGCAAACAGTGTCAACTGCATGGTAATATGATTCATGCGCCAGCCAAGGAGCTTATTCCCTTCATTACTTTCTAGCCATTTCAATAATGGGCCTTTGACTTGGTGGGTCATATTTATCCCTTGTCCTCAAATGGACATAAGTTCATCATCACAGCTACAAACTATTTTACCAAGTGGGTGGAGGCAATCCCTCTCACCGTAGATAATGGAAAATTGGTAGCAATGTTCATGCTCAACTACATCATCTGCAGGTATGGTGTACCCTCAGAAATAATCATTGATAATGGGGGGAAATTCAAAAACAAGGATTTGAAAGAGCTATGCTCTAAGTTTAAAATTACTCAGCATTGGTCTTCCATCTATTATCCTCAGGGTAATGGACAGGCAGAAGCATCAAACAAGACAATCCTTAAAATCCTGCATTGCACAGTTCACAAATCTAGATGAGATTGGCATCTCAAGATCAATCCAGCTCTCTAGGCATACAGGAAAAGCATAAGAACACCAACAGGGGCTATTCCCTATGCTTTGGTTTATGGATAAGATGTTGTGTTACCAATTGAGGTTGAGATTCCTTGTCTATGAGTCTCTCTAAAAGGCCTCATTATTGATGATGATAATAGAATATCTCAGCTACAAGAGCTAGAACTACTTGATAAATGTCAATAAGTGGTGTTTTATCACCTTAGAGCATATCAGAAAAGGATGTCCAAGAGCTATAACAAGAAGGTTTGACCAAGGGACTTCCAACTGGGTGACCTTGTTCTAAGGGAGAACCCTAAGAATCAACAACATCAGATCCAGAAAGGAAAATTTGAACCAAATTGGCTTGGTCTGTATGTTGTCACTGCAGTATTTGGGTCTGGCACTTATCAAATATCTACTACTGAAGGGAAACAACTCAAAGAGCCCATCAACGCTCTTCATCTGAAATGGTTCTACAGCTGATACATCTTCAGTATGCTCATGTATATAGTAAAATCCTGAAAAAAATTTCTAAAAATCTGAAAAAGTCTTGAAAAAATGATCATCTTAGTGAAAACCTAGCAATAGACGCTTTGATGTATCTCCAAAAAAATCATCATATATTCCAAAAAAATTTAAAAAAATAAAAAAATAAAAAATTCAAAAAAAAAGGAGAAAAATAAAAACCAGTGCCATTGATGAAAACTTGGCAAACAGGCGTCATGGTAGCAAAAAAAGGAATTTATGCCAAGAAGGTGAAAACCTGGTAAACAGGCACCTCTTGTTCCACATTTCTATATCTATCACAACACCACTTGGCTTTATGCATTTGCTTTCCTGCTTTGTTGCTTTCCTGCTTTCCTGCTTGCATTTTCTTTCTGTATGCTTTTAGCTACCCGTCAAGACACCAACTTACATGGATTGAAACTGGTCATACTCTTGGGGAAACCCTCCTGGTCTAGGGGGCATTGTCCTATTACCTTTTGGGATCTACTTCGCGACAGTCACCAGTGTTTCTCACTGTGTTTGCCTACTGTCGCTTAGCTTATGCTGAGTTATCTCTCCTTGAGAATCTCCCTAACATCAGTCACTAGTTGTTCTCACTATGTCTGCCTACTGATGTCTAGCTAGTACTACGATCTCTTCACTTGAGAATCTATCTCCTGTCAGTCACCAGTGGTTCTCACTATGTCTTCCCACTTTCATCATACTATTGAGATGTCTCACATCCGTTACAGTTGGAGTTGTTCTCAAATGCTCTATCTATCGATACTCGGTCTTGGCATTCTTTGCTTTAGTTTGTACATAGCTTTCATTCACTTTCGTGACACTTTGGTTCTCTTGCGAACCCTATTGACTAGACACTAATCCAACACCATACGCTTGGGGGCAACCAAATCTAGTTTTACCTTGCAACATCCGTCAAGTCAGTCATCATTACTTGGGGGCATGGGTCCCCAATTTGATCACATCTTTTGTTTACACCCGAGTCAGTAATCTTGTCACTTTTGCAGGACAACTCGCTACTCACATAAACTGGTGTTTTCCAACACCACCATAAACAGTGTTTTTCAACACTATCCTTGGACACATCTATGTTTTTCAACACACATTGGATATCTTAAACGTAAACATCTATCGATAACAGTCAAATGCAATGCACTCACAAGCACAACGGTGTTTTTCAACACCCCTATACACATACATATTCAAAAACTTTGAAACTGGCTGAACTATGATTGAATCTTTCTTTGTATGTTGTATGGTCTCATGGCTTTCATTGATATTTTCTTTGTCTACTGCTGGTGGGTGTGGTTTCGATGATCTGGCAATGTCAAATAAACAAGGTGTATGTGATAAGAGCTTCCGCACTTAGGTGGGAAAGCCTCACATCCCTCAACCTTTTTTATTTGTACGCCATGGTGAGGTTGGTACTATCTCCTTGACTGTTATTGCTATGTTTGTTTATGCACGAATGCACTCATGGTTATCTTGGCTTTGAATGCCTTGATACTGGTGTACTCTTGCAATATCAACTAGAAACAATGTTCAGGTTATCTTGGCTTTTGTGCCCTGGTGATTACGTTAGTTTCCTACATTTTATCCGATGAAATTCATATTCATATTCTTATGGTCGCAGTGGCACCAGTAAGGATTGTATCGACTCTGATGTTCCAAAAATGCTCAATGATGATGATTATACGATGGGTCTCATAACCATGTCCTAGGGATTGCATCTAGCATAGGATTGTATTTTCATTCTAGACTTTCATTGTGGCAGCAATTTGATGTTCACTTCATTGCATTTTCCTAGGTTTGTACATTATGGAGTTATTCTTCAGAGTCCTGGTTTCGTCACGGCTGCACAAGCGTTCAATCCTCGCTCTTGATTCTTCACATGATCTCTTGGTTAGCATCTGTCACACATCTGGACACCCTACATGAGATGTTAGTACCATATACATTACATTTGCATTATCATTTACACATTGCATTTACATATTTCCATTCACAAGTGCATCTACACAAATCATCTACATACAAACAAATTTGCATCTACATCAACATGTGCATCACATAAACTCATAAACATCACATACATGTGCATTTCATACATCTAAATATATTCAAAAACATGTTCATACATTTTCCTACATTCTAAATCATCTAAACATATAAGCATATAGGAAACATCTCATAAATAATCAAATGTGACACATGCGATGATACCAAAAGATGAGCTCATATATATCTCTCAATGTGTCGATACAATACAAAATGGTGCTACTCAAGAACAATCTATCTCAAAATGGCGGTACAATACATGGATGCCAATGCATCAGATACATCCTATGATCTCATCTATCAGTATATCAAGCCTAACTCTGGCCCTCTCCCTCGTCACCTGGAGGAGGTGGGGGAGGAGGCATATCTGGTGGCGATGGTGCATGTGCACCCTCAGATCCTCTAGAATATGATGAAAATCTCGGCACCTGTAATGCCTCATCAGGTACCACCCCTACATATGCTGCATAGTAATAGGCTTCTCGGGAAGCCTGATGTCCTGAATCCACCCAGAGTTGCTCCTGTGTAATTCGCAACTGTCCTCAGAGATCCTGAACTTCTCGATCTCTATTTAATAGTCGTGCATCCCACATGGCAACTTGTACCTACAAGTCTGTAACTTGTCTTGCTAACTACCATACTCTCTCTCTGGTTCTCTGCAGAACATTCTGCGCCTGTGATAGTGCATCACTGGGTACTGGACCCTATGCTGGCTCCTGAGTAGGCTGATCCTTCTGTATCAGATCCTCCTGCTTCCCCTCCTATTGCTCTATCTTCTCCTATAGATCATTGAGTTGTGCAGCTATCCTCCTCCTAGTTTGCCTCCCTCTGCTACTCGCACCGGGATCAATCTGCATCTGGCGTGCAGGTATGTCCACTTGTACTGTGTGTGGATGTGGCACCTTCTATGGTACTTGCTATGGTGGTGGTCATGGTACCTGCTGCGGTGGAGGCACTGGTGCCTACTGCTGTGGAACCTGTGGGTGCACTACCTGTGCTAGCACGGCCATGCCAACTAGATCTGTGAATCGAGGGAAAGGTGAGTCATGAAATGCTCCCTGAACTCTGGGGTCATGCCGCCATCCGCGATCGCGCTCAGATAATCCCATCGAGTCTCTGATAGGGCTTGTACGTCAATCATGCATCGACCAGTATCCAACTTGGCTGACCATCCCTTCCTAAGCTCATCATGAAAATGAGCATAGGCACAGTAATCCTATGAAATCTCATGTGCATGGCCCAATTTCCGCCAAACACGTGTCAGAGGAAATCGCTCAATAATGGATATGGCTCAACCAAAGAGAGGTCATGAAAAAAGCATGTACCCCAGCTGATCGCTGGCATCGTCTCAATCCTCTGTCAACCTCCATGGTCGCCATGTCACCGCAACCAGATCATCGAGCTGAGCTTGCCACTGCTCTGTCTTACCCAGCGTGGGCTGGGTAATCAAACCTCTGTACCTATATATGTATGGCTCCAGTGGCTCTCTCAGATCCTCACATATGGGTCGGGTAATCAATAGGTCCTCCCATGCCCACACCTGTAATACAAAGACCCCTGCATCCATGCTCTTCACCTCTCTATAGGCGATCTCGTGCATCTCATGGTACATATGGACCAGCATACACTGACCCCACTCATATCTAATCGGGTCCTCCAACATCCTCTGAATCTTCGACCCCAACCACACTCAAAACCATGTTGACCGCGTTCAGGCATCAGATAGCATCCAAGGAATGCTGCCAAAACCATGGCCAATCAGTGTCTAGGCCCGTGCTCTCTGATCAACTCCTCACATGGGATGGCTCTACCCATGACCAGCTCGTCCCATAGGATCTCTCACAGTGTTGTTGTCCCTGGGCACGGCTATACCTCATACTCCACTCTCGGACCATGGAAGGGTATCTTGAGAATCCTATAGATATCCTCCAGCATCACTGTCATCTCGCCCTGAGGAAGGTGAAAGGTGTTCATTTCCAAATGGAAACGCTCTACTAATGCTCCTAGTAAACCGTGATTAACCCAAATATCAGGTATCTCACAGAGATGTGATAGGCCCAAACTATCATTATAAGCAATCGTTGCATCGTCCAACTATCTCACCAGCCCATTGATAGCTGGATGATGTGACCTGAATGCAATGTCTAGGAACTCGACCTGCAAGACATATAAACAACAACACATGATCAGTAATCAGCTCATAATTCATGATAATCAATGCTACGTTGAGGACTAACGCTGATGTAATTGCTATTGGATGCAATGCAAACTTTTTTATATTCAAATTGCTAAGTTTTCTTTATGCAAAGTAGCAGACTTTCGTGCGAAGAAGTTTTTTGTACCGCACGACATTTGACTCTCATGCGATGTTTCATCACTGTTCGCACGAGAAACCCCCTATCAAAGGGTTTCTCACACGAGACATGGGTACCCTCCCACGCGAGGATACCCACCGACCAATGCAAGAATCTGCATTTTGGCAGTTTCTTGCACGAGGCTTCATTACAGGCTACGTGAGGAAACTAGTTCCTCATGCGAGAACCCGCAGAACAATGCTTCAAAACGCGTAAAAATAATGAAAATTTGACCAAAAGAATTGAAATTTGAAATGACAGAGAGGTTAATCAACCACTTACTAGGGGTCCTTATGATACTGGACGACTGTGATGCCTAGATTGCTTGAAATGATGAGTACTCACGGGGACCACCATTTTCGCTCAGAGCTCAAATCTCAAAAGTCAACAGATGCAAATGATTTGAAAATGACCTTTTGGACTCATATATAGGTTTTGACCTAATTTTCAAAAGTGCTCTGATTTGCGTAAAAATTTCACCACTAGCTAATTTGACCGCTCTGGATCCATTTTCATGATCGAAATTGAAATCTAAATCTGACACTCCTATATAGCTCAAAATCACATTTTAAAATTTTGGGACCGACGTGATCAGACGCTTGTGCAGTCGGCTTTCTGACGTTACTTTCTTGTCAAAATCGTATCTAATCAACATTTTCTCAAATCTTTAACTTTTTTTCCTCAAAAGTCAACTCTAGTCAACTCTGGTCAACCCTAGTCAAACTTGGTCAACCATACCTTGAAAACTCAAAATTGATTCTAAATCTTCCAAATTCTTCTGTAATCTGTTCTGAGTTCTTCTTGATCTCTGATTCAACATCTATCTATGATTTCTCTCTCTCAATCATCATATGACATGTCATCTTTCCATTTCACTCCCGAGGGGGCAGGATGATTACAACATTGAATCTATTCCAATCAATTTGATCTGAATTCAAAAGTCCTCATTGCTAGGGGCATCTCATCAATTGGAGCATGTTCAGTTTTTCATACTTCATAGTCAAAATTGGATACTCCACAATCAATAAGGGCATCTTTGTTCCTTACATCTTGTCATCTATTAGGTATCGGGGCAATCTAACCTGGATCCCTAAGAATCAAGCTTCATTCTGGAGATGATTCTCGAAATCTCAATCTAGTAAGTATCTAAACAATCTAACTCAGATTCTTGAGGGTCAAGCTTCATTCTGGAGATGAGTCTCGAAAATCTCATCTATTGGGAATTGGGGCAATCTAACCCTGACTCCTAAAAATCAAGCTCCGTTCTGGAGATGATTCTGAAACTTGATCTAACCAGTGTATGGGAAATCTAACCTAGATATTGGGGGACTAAGCTTCGTTCTGGAGATAGTCCTAAAAATATCTATTGACCATCTTTTTGTGGACAGGTATCAAGGCAATCTAACCTTGACTCCTGAAGGTTGAGCCTCATTCTGGGGACAGTCTTTTGAAATATATCAATCTATTAGGTATCAGGGCAATCTAACTCGGATCCCTGAGGATCAAGCTTAATTCTGGAGATGATTCTCAAAATCTTAATCTATTAGGTATCAGGGCATTCTAACATGGATCCCTGAGGATCAAGCTTCGTTCTGGAGATGATTCTCAAAATCTTAATCTATTAGGTATCGGGGCAATCTAACCCGGATCCCTGAGGATCAAGCTTTGTTCTGGAGATGACCCTCAAAAACTCTACTTGACTGGCGTCTTGAAAATCTAACCTAGACTTTGGAGAGTTAAGCTTTGTCATGGAGATGGCTCTGAAATCTTCATCAATCAATATTTGCATCATCAATTTTTGAAATCTATTCTTCTGTGCTTCAGGAATTAGACTATTCTTTGAATCAATGCGCTGCTCGCACATCAATTCAAAGGGGGGCAAAATGTAACACCCCAAAATTGGCATCTTGCAACCCTAACCAATTTTGTTGCATTTGTCATTCTTCTGAATCATCAAAGTCCTAATGTACTAGGCAATTCTGAGTTTTGACTGACTCTACTCGACCTGAGTGTCAAATGCAGAAAACCCTAAATCTGCATTAATCATACATTATATTTAATTCATAAATATCAATCAATTAGCTAAACAAACCCTATGATTGAATTAATTTAATTATAAAGTCCTAGCACTTTAATTAAATTAAATTCACCCCTTTTAGCTAAGACACATAAAAAAGAATTAAATAATATTTAATTATTAAATAAATATCCTCCTCTCAATAATTGAATTTAATTATTCAGATAATTGAGACAAAAACATTTATGAGGTCATATTCTATTTATTTAATTAAATATTCTCTCAAAAATCTTCTCTCTTGTTCAGAAATAGAAACTTTGAATTAACTGTGCTTTAAAGAGAAAGAAAACAATTAAAATCAAAAGAAAACAATTAAAATCAGAAAAGAAAACAGTTAAAACAAAGAGAAAACAGTTCATTGTTTTCTTTTAAAGAAAGATTTCTATTTTGAACTGGCTTTTTTATCTATTTTATTTCAAAAAGGAAACTTTCTATTCTGAGCAGGCTCTCAATCTATAAAAGAGCTCACATTCCTCATTCAAAGCCCCCAATCATTTTTATGCATTGTTAGAATAAAGAATTGTTGTTGCATTTTAGCTCATAATCTCATTTACATTTAGCTCTCATTTTGTAATAGAATAGCTTCATTTTCTTAGAATAATCTCATATTCCTTATCATGTCTTAGCTTAAATTCATTTAGATTAATATTGCATCTTTCATGTTTTTAGATTAATCTTGCATTGCATTGCATCGTATTCATGGAGAAAAATCCGTCATTCTTAGATTGGTCTATGATTGTGAGACTCTCGCTTTGAGAGCTATTCAAAACCTCATCTAGATAGAAGGCAACAGGTCAAATCATACAGGCATGCAGGGTGAATAACTCATATTCCTTTCTGTATGTAGCTAATGAACAAGGACTATGTTGAAGTGTATGGTTAAATAAGAAGGCCACATTTAGCATATACAGGTGGTAGTCTAAATAGTGCCCTCTTTTTGGTATGTATGTCTTTAGAGGATTAGGGTTGAGTATATTTAAGTTGACCAAACTGTTCTTAGAGCTAAATAGAGATTTTCTTAGGGTTGAGCATATTTAGGTTGACAAAAGTATTATTTTATCCAAATGGAGCTTTTATTTAGTAGATTTATACAGAGCTCCAAGTTCTATCACCATTAGTGCCAACTAGGGATTTTTTCTTCCTTATATTTTGTAACAAACATGAAGAGGGTGTGTGGGTAGTGGTGGATGTATTTTTTGACACTCTAATTGAAATCTTATCTTCCTCTACCTTAAAATGTGGAAAGAGAACATCCATTTTCTTGATCAAGGATGTGTTTAATGGGCTCTCAAAGGTCTTCTTTCTTTATATTTTTAGTTAGGTTTCACAAAATATAGCTAATCTTTATGGTGAAGGTTAATACTATATTTTTTTAAAAGGTGTTAGAGATGTGAATTACTATAATAATTTTTCAATCACAACAAACCATGATCTAGAGGTCAATAAATAACACAAAGATAAGGGAGAATAATATGAACAAGAACAAGTTGTATTCTCATCAAGATGCAAAAAGATGAATTAATTGGATTACATAAGATTACAATGTAGATGTGTCTGCTTCTTTAGGAAAGGTAATAAAATAACATGATAGCCAGGAGATAACTTATTACCCACACAAGGTGGAATCACATGTCCACCAAAGGTGGATCATCCTCCATTGTGAAATCAAGTGTGAGAAAACATGTTCAACAATGTGGAGGGTGATAAAGTGATAAGTGCACTAAAGGTGGAGACAACACATAAATTAGACTGTGATAATAACTATCACCACCTAAATTGGAATTTCTCCTACACCGTGTGTAACATGTGAAAATAACTACTAAATGAATTATCCTAAGTAAGCTTAAGTAAGGCATAATTAGGTGAATAATTAATTACACCAACACCCACCCCTTAAGTTTAACTTAGGGGAATGCAGACTCAAGCTAACCATGCAAGATGGCTTTTAGATAATAGGCCATGTTAGGTACCCGTGTACAATGAAAATGCAATCTCTCACAAATAGAGAAAGGGAGAAAACCCAGCGGGACAAAACTCCCCCCCCC
>MU217316.1:199237-263514 GCA_018584345.1 Thuja plicata | reverse complement strand
CTCAAATGAGAATGAGAAGGAAAAAACCCCATGAGAGGAAAATACCCCCCCATAAGAGAGAAGAACATAGAGCAAGTATTCCCCCCCTCAATGTATAATGTACAAAAATAGTAGGTACTCCAAGAAATATGTAGAATATTCTCCATGATTGTCGAAAAATGATCCCCCCTTAGAAAGAAACAAAAACCAAAGGTGTATGAATGATGTATTCCCAATCCTAAAAGAAACATGTAGGAATAAACCTCAAGATGTATGGAGTATTTGAAATCTAATCAAGTGACCCCATGTCGATGTTGAAAGATGCACCCTTCAAATTAGGTGCATTAAGCCACAATGTTGAAAAACACAAACCAGGATCTAATGAGGATGAATGTAGAATATGATCCAAAGACCTAAATGTCTCATCTAAAGATAAATATACCTCCTCCAAATATCGGTCCAAAGTACCCACAATCATGTCAAATTGTTAAGGACAATCATGTAGTAAATGAGGAAGAGGCTCCAAGTGTTCCCTTACAACAACTGAAAAAGGATCACCTCCATCAAAGAGAAGATGAGTATCATTGATAGTGTCTCCCACATCTACAATATAGGACTCCACAAATAAACCTACATTGTCTATGAAGTAGTCATCCCAAAGAACTATGTCTAGAAGACAATGTATATCCTACTACACTAAATCATAACAAGCCAAAATTGTAGCAACACAAGCATCATTGGAAGAAATAGTATATGTGATATCAATGGGAGGAGATGGAATTGAAGACTCAATAACTTGATCATATGTAAGAATACCAAAGTTCAAGTAGTCAATGTTCTCCTTATTGCTTGCATCCACACTAAAAGTGTGATCATCATCTGAAGAATCACAATCATCAATAGGAACAAGGTCTAAAAAGGAGTACAACTAATATTAATGATCCACTTCACTAGTAGAAAAGATAGCTCTGCTCTCCAAGTCTCTAAAGATGACTAGATTAGGTGTGAACTCCATGGTCTTCGTTGTTGCACTATTAGTCAATTGAAAAATGGAAAGAATATTATTGGTTAAGTAAGGTACGCAAAATACATAATCAAAGGTTCCATCCCATATATAAATGGATCATTTCCTAATCACATTCATATACGTATTATTGCCCATCAAAATTGGTAGCATTTTGTAAGGCTCAAATGAAGAGAACATAGACTGCGTAGGTTTCATCTGATGAGAAGCCTTTGAATCTAGAAGTCATATCCCTAAATTATGACTTGTAGTAGAACAAAGAACTTCTCCTTTGTTCTTACATGTCCCAAAAGTGTCACTCTTTTCCTTATCAAATTCTATTTTTTTGTGAAGAAAAATTTTATGAACCCCTTGATTGTGTTGAAGGAAAATTGATTTTATTATTCTTAAGAATATGCTTTGACTCATCAATTTGTTCAACATAAGATTTTTTCTCATTATGCCCTATTTTCTTGCAATAAGCATGAGTAGGCAACTCCTTCTTGAATTATTTCCCCTTAGGAGAGGATGAAGAATATTGAGCCCTATCTTTCTATGGTCGTGGCTTGGATGACTTTTTGTTCTTTCCTTCCCTTGATTCCTTTGATTCCATTGAGTAGCCACCAAAGTAATCTTCTCACTAAACATCTCAAGAATACATAGGAACACTGTCACCAATTGTAAGAATATGTTGACATCAATGACAAAACATTAATGTCAACACATATATGCACAACACTCAACAATATCTCAACAATATCCAACAAGGTCCTTCCAGCCATACTTTCACAAAAAACAAGTTTTGTTCCTAAAAGATCCATTTTAGATGGGGTTGTCATAGCACAAGAGGCTATCCACTCAATTAAAGTTAAAAAGACCCCAACTATGTTGATTAAATTGGACATCAAAGAGACATATGATAAAGTATATTAGAGATTTCTTTGCTTGAGTTTAAAGGATTTTGGTTTTTCTAAAGAATGGATAAACTTGATCTTTTATTGCATTTCTACTTCTAGATTTTTATTTTTACTAAACAGATCTCCAAATGGATTCTTTGAATCATCTAGAGGTTTGCGTCAAGGAGACCCAGTTTATCCCTTTCTTTTCATCATTATGGTGGAGTCTCTTGGCAAGTCTATTAGCAAGGTGCAAATAGATAGTCAAATCAAATGGATAATAGTAATGAGCTCCTTACAACTTATCGCTCATCAACAATTTTTTGATGATAAAATGTTGTTTGGGGCAGGTTCTAAGTATGAGGCTAAAAAAATTAAAATAATCCTAAAGGAATATTCCAGATCCTCAAGTTAGGTAGTTAATAGAGACAAATCAAAGATATTCCTCTTTTTTGTCTCCACCAATTAAAAGAGAGATTCTACAAACATTGGGAGTTAAGGAGGGCAAACTCCCATGCACTTATTTAGGCCTCCCCTTAGATAAAGGACTAAGAACAACTAAAGTCTAGGAACCAACCAATGAAAAGATGGATATAAAGATAGACTCTTGGAAAACCAAATGGTTGTCTGGGGTAGGAAGAATTGTCATGTTAAAAGCAACATTATCAATACTACTTATATATTTTTTGGCTTATTTTCCATTATCAACAGAGATTATTCAAAGTTAGTGCAAAAAATGAGATCTTTTTTTTGGCAAGGTTTAGTGGAAAAAAAGAAGATCCCAACCATAGCATGAGATAAGATGTGTATATTGACTTCGGCAAGAGGGGTTGGTTTGAGAAATCAGTTGTGGTAAAATTTAGCTTTGGGAGCCAAACTAATTTGGAAAATATATAAAGAACCGAATCTGAAATGGGTGAGAATTGTAAAAGGAAAATATATAGATGAATTGAATCTTATTGGGATCTTTAGGGATGTTAATCCTCTGAAAAGGCTCAAGGCATTGAATTTTATGTTGAAATGCAAACCACTCATAATTGATCAGATTTCTTGGAATGTAGGAGATAGTAGAAACACTTTGTTTTGGGCGGATTCATGGGGGGAGGCATACAACTATCAATAATTTGATGGATGTAAGTGCTATAAGAGATATGTGAGCATAAATGGGGAACTTTTGTCAGAGATTGTGTGATAGTAAATGATCTATCCCCCTCCTTAGGATGGAAATGGAAACCTTTGAAGATATTTCTATTTCAAGAGGTGACATTAGATAACTAACGAAAATTTTGAAGAATAAGACTTTATTTTTCCAAGAGGGAGAAGACAATATCATTTGGGCGGGAGATAAGTCAAGAAATTACAACTCGAAGGATGGTTATAGAGCATTAGTCTTTGAACAACACTTTCATCAAACAAAGCTACCTCTTTAGTTAAGTTGGGACAAATTATGTTCTCCAAAAGCAAGTAGCTTCACTTAGGCAGCAGTGCAGGGAAAGATTCTTCTATTAGAATGTTTTAGGAAGCTAGGATTTGAAGGTAACTCCATTTTTGTGTTGTGTGAGTATAGTGAAGAAATAATTAATCCTATCTTATTGAATTTCCCCTATGCTCAAAAATGCTAGAAATGGTTACGTGTGAAAATAGGTTGAACCACAATCTTACTAAATGATATTCTTTGTGTGTTTCAAAGCTATCCCAAATTGTATACTTCAAGCCTTTTCAGTAGTATAATTCAAGCCTTTTAAGTCCTTTATGGATTTCTTCCCCTTCAATTTTGATATGGGAACTATGGAAAGAGAGAAATCACATGCTATTCCTAGAGAAGAGGATGAGTTGGAAATCTTTAACAAATAATATAGAAGCTTTAGTGGTGGAGGTTTTAAATAGTAGAATCTCAACATTTGGGCCAAATACATTTCTTTTACCAATTGGGATGATATAATTAGGGGGGAATGACATGGCTTACAACTTCCCCCCTTTGTTGGAGTCGAAGGAAAGTCCAGTCAATTAAATAGAGTACAATGTAAATGGTCTCCACCAAAGGTAAGTTGGGTGAAGATCAACTTTGGTGGGGATTCTAGAGGGAACCCTGGGGATTTTGGGGTGGGTTGTGTAATTCATTCTTTAGAAGGTGTTGTTTTAGCGAGAATGGCTAAATCATTAGAAAAAGACACAAATAACATGGAAAAATTTAAAACACTTAATGAAGGACTTATTTTATGCCAAGAACTTAACCTCATGCAGGTAGAAATTGAGGGTGATTCAACATTGGTTATTAACGCTCTTAGATCTAGAAAAACATTAATTTGGAGGTTGAATTCAGTATTGGGTAGAGCACTAGAGTTGTTAAATCCATTAGAGGAAGTTACTTCTAATCAGAGAGAGAGAGGCTATTGGATGGGTAGATGAAATGGCTAATGTAGGAGTAGATCACATAGATTTCAAACAGGTGGGCTCACATAGTTTAGTTTCTTTATAATAATTTGCAGTTCTTCACATTCCCAGTTTTAAGTTTTTGTTTTCAAGAGGATGTTTAAATTATATTATAAGGGCGTCGGTGTGAGGGAGAGTGGGTTTGAATGGATTCCAGAGCTTAATAGATTAAGAAGTGTCAAGGTAAGAATGTTATTTTTTTATTCTATCTAGTGAGTGTTACATTTTATATCCAATTTTCAAATTTGTATTATGGGTGGCAAATCAAACTTTATTTGTCCACTTATGAAATGAGACATCCTTCAATAAAAAAAAATGTTGTTGGTAAATTGCTTTGTTCAAATTGACAAGATGTCATGATGACTTGAAATGGTGTATCTTATACTCATTTTTGTAGTAATTAATAACCTGTCAGTATGCAGGGAGTATGGGGCGATTTGATAGCTTGGTTTTAAATCAAATCTCAACAAGGATTTTGCAAAAGTTTAGGGAAATGATATGGAAGTGTTTTAGGTGGAGCTCCACCTTCCATAATAATGAATCAATGTGATTGAGGTCCTTGCCATTTTTAGTGAAGGTGAATAATGCAGATTAGTCATATTTTGTCTTCAAGATATTTTAGCAAAAAATGTAAAATGTAGATGGGTTTGATTTTTGGGGATAAATTTGTTGTTATGATAAATGAGATTGAAGGTCATAGGAGAGGACGACTCAATGCATTAACTTCACATGGATTTGCGAGTTAAAACGTTGGAAATAATTTCAAGAAATTATTTTCCCTATCTTTAACACTTTTCATTCATTTTATCACATTTAGCTCCAGAGGGTTTATTTTGTCTTTGTATTTTTCTTTCGCATTTGCCCTAGTTTGTAGGTTGGCTTCCTGGATCAGAGATACCCAATTCTTGTCATTGAGGATATGATCCCTTTCAAAGCAAGAAGATTTGAGATTCAACAGAATATAGATTTTTTTGATAAAATTGTACACATTACGGAAAAATAAAGGGCCTTCTTGGATTCGTGAATATATGGAGGAAAAGATGTTGATAGTTGCAGGAGTTCAACAAGAGTCTTGGGTGTCAAAAATGGAGTGTGGATTGTTGGAAAATGTAGAAAAGGAAGACCCAAATCCAAGGGCTATTGAAGAGTGTTTGCCTCATTGGGTTGCAGAAGCTCTTGGTCTTCATTAGTTGGATGGAGATATGCTTCTTCAAGGTTCTTCTCATGATACAGATCCTTCTAATGCCCAACAAATGATGTTTTCTATTTGTGCTCCTTCTCAGAATAGTGGTTTCAGGGGCGGTTAATCTCACTCCTTTGTTGTGTCCCTCTGGGCCTAGAGCTCTATTTCTACATCAAGGGTTTATTGATGTTCAAAACCTCTATTATAGTATTTTTTCATTTATCAATTACCAGTTTTAGAAGGTTGAAATAATGGTGGGTGGTTGGTTAAGGGTTTTAATTTTTGCATGGATATGGCTGGTTTAAAAAGTTTGAAATTTTCCAGTAATACTACCATATGTTTCTATTGTGGATATTATAGAACTATAGGGATTTGATGTTAGCTTTTATTTTTGTTGAATTTTTACAGAAACACTATTATATGTTATTAATGTGGATCTTATGGATCATTAGGACTTTGATATTAGCCTATCTACTTGATATAAGTTGGTATATAGTTTTTTTATTGTTAATCTAATACTTCGGCTCTAGTTCCTTATTAATTAAAAAAAAAATAGGATTTTTATTCTATTAAATAATTTATTTACTAGCATACCTATGTTTTAGAAAATATATATATAATAATGCTGAGAGATATCATTTTAAAATAGAATTCTTTGTGTTATACTACAAGAAGGAAAAGAAAGGATATTATTGAAAACACCCTTAAGATCACTTCAAATATTGATAGTGATTATCAACAACCCAAACAAATTTAAAAACCTATAATATTCATAAAATAAAATAAGATTTAAATAATTAAACTTCATAAAATAAAATAAGATTTAAATAATTAAACTATGAATTTCAATAAAATTCAAAAAATTATAAGCAAACCCACATATCCATTTTATGGTGTTAACAAAATCAGTAAAGAATATTTTAAATCAAATTATTTGATGCCTCATTAGTTCAACCAACTATAATTAAATATGTGAATTCAAATTTTTATGATGAAGATATGCTACCTTTCTATCTTAATTTTCATAAGCTTTGTAATGGGTCTTTCCCTATTGGTGTTTTCATCTCATTTTCAAAATTTATGGTTGACACTCAGATTGGAGACTTGTTGGTTGTTGTCAGACATGGCATGTAGGTTGAAACATTGTTGGGCCGATCAAAGAATTTAATGGAATCCAACAATTTTATCCTATTCTTGTTTCTGTTGTATTAGATTGATTCCTGGCATTATACACTTGTTGGCACACTCTGAGGAATGTGGTGGATTTGATGTTCTGGTTATTCCTTCGGTTTAGGCCTTGGATACCTTTGAAGGGGATAATGTTGTTTCTCCACCTCATGGCCATGATAATTTATCAAATGATGCTCTGCATCTCCAATCTGATTATGATCATTCAGACATGGATTCTTTGAGTTTTGTGTCCTTGGATGATTTGGGTGGTCACATCTCTCCATCTGAGATTGGTTTGAGTTTTCTATCACCCATAGCGATTCGGGATCCACTTCTGGATAACATTACTCTATTTCAGTTCTCTGGACAGAATCATTTTGTCTATAATTATGTAATTATGTGTATGCAAGCTAGCTTTATTCTAGTTTGGGGGTTGGCAGGTGGCTTCAATGTACGTTTTTTGAGTTTTCACTATATCTTTGGTTGGGACTCATACAAAAATAGATATATGCTCATCTTGTTTTTGCTTCAGGATGTTTTGTAAAACTTTATTTTTCTTATAATTAATAAAAAAATTTAGTGGCTTTCACCTCTTTTATAAAAAAAAAAAAATTATCAAAATAATAATAAATTATTTAATTATATAAAAAAAATTAAATATATAAAATAAAATATCAACATAGAATATTTTTGAAATTTAAGAAATATAATAACTCTTAGTTAAATACAAAATAATTTGAATATATTTAAAATTTAAATATATTATTAAAAAAATTAAAATTAATAAGGAGAAACAATATTTGCACTCTCCAAAACTGTCACATGCTCTTCTCTTGCTCAATACAGTACTAACAATGTCATGGACACAAAAATGATGCAGCTGGCCAAGAGTGGGAAATGGAGTTTTCAACCAGAAGGGGAATTTGCAGGCTGGTTTTCAAGCACAGCGACGATGGCCTTTCAATAGACAAGATCAAAAAAGATATAGTGATGCTTTGAGGGAGAAAGTTTTCAATGAAATAAGAAATAGGGCCTGGTCTATAGGAAGAAGGGATGGAAGGGGCTGGGAGAATGGGAAGTGTATTACGAATGACTATAAAGGTTTTCTTCCCATTGAAAATGGGTTCAAATTCCAGAAAATCTCAGAAAAGTTTTGGCGAAAAAAGCACCATGAGAAGATGGACAATAAAACCCAAGATCAAATAACAAACTTGAAGACACTTGAGGTGAGTGAAAATATATCTATTGCCAAGCCTTATTCAATAATAGTTCTTAACAACCCTCAATGGTTAGAAAACATTGCTTACCTGGAGAATAAAGCCTTGGTTTTGAAATGGTTAGGTCATGGCCATCCTTTAGTAAAATTAAGCAATGGTGTGAACAGTAGTGGCGAAGCTTATTTATCTCAATGAAAACTTTGGAAAATGGTTTCTACCCCATTATTTGCTCTTCAAGAGAGGACAAAGAATGGATTTAGGAAATGGACCCTAGTGATGGATGGAAAAGGGTTTTATATCAAAGAATGGAAAACTAATTTTAACCATGAGAAGGATACAGCAAAAGAGATCCCAATATGGTTTAGAATGGACAATCTACTGTAGGAATACTGGGGAGAAGAAACAATGAAGATTTTAGGGGAATCTTTGGGAAAATATGTGAAATATGAAGAGGTTTTAAATATAAAAAATTTGTCATCATTCCCAGAATCCTCGTGTGGAGATAGGTATGTTATGAACTAACTTCCCACATCATTATACACACAGACAAAGGCGAATGGAGACAACCTCTGATAGCAGAGGAACCAATGAATGATGCATTTATATCAATAGCCCATAATGACAGGTGGGAGAAAGGAAAAGGAACAAAAGATTTAATATTAGTTGATATCATTTTGCAAATGACAGAAGGTAAGGAGTCACAACTTGATACAATAGATTCCTTGGAAATGATCAACCATTATGATCCAGTTATGGACACTAGCTACAAACCTGCCAAAAGTTTTCAAAAGAAGGTGATTGATCAGATTTTTTCATTAGAGTCACAAGTGTGGTCAGAGAAATCCCAAGAGGAAGTTTCAACCCAAGTGGTATGTTAAACTCTCTTCTACATGTCTCAAATTAATAATAATGGAGTAGGTTTTGGAGAAATCCAGAGAGAAAATAATTTCTTAGATCCTCTAAATCACCAAACAACATATGAGGATGCTATGCAACATTTCATTACAAAGGAAGTAAGCCCACAACATAATTCTATAGAGATATGCTTTGTCCCATAAATATATCCATATGCAGACATGGAAATGGATGTCTCTCAATAGGTAAATGATAACATGAGTGATAATCCTCAAGTAGAACTAAACCAAGGAAATATGGATATCACAATTAAGCATATAGAAACATATGGAAATGCAGAGGAGAGATTGGATGTCAATGATGAAAGGATTTCTCCCATCATAAACCTGGAGAGATCCTTTGATGATTCAAGAGACAGTGGAGGTAATCTGATTAACTTGGACACAATCTATAGCTTATGGAGTGCAGATGGAGAGGAAGATGAGTTGGGCCTATATGAAACTCCAAGCATTATGGACCATAGAAGTCTGGACCAAACTGACTCAAAATTCAAAAAGCCTAAAATAGGTTAAAAGGGGAGAAAGTGAGCGAAAACAAATAGGGAAAAATTAGAAATGGTTGGTTGTGCAGCAAACTAAAGAAAATTGTTGAGATCAGGAAAAGGCTATGCCTTTCCTCAAAAGCAATGAGGCTCCTATCATGGAATGTCAGGGGTTGAAATGCCCTTGACAAGATTTGCTTGATCAAGAGAGGTCTTGATCAAGCAAGAGTAGATATAGTTTTATTGCAAGAGACAAAGTTGAAGGTGAATGATAACGAATCTTTTAAAAAGCACTTTAGTAGATGGAATAGTTATTTTTCAAAAGCAAGAGGGGCATCTAGAGGGCTATGCATTTTATGGGATAATAGTGTTGTGGAAGTGGAGCTTTTAAGTCAATTTGCAAATTGGCAATGGAAAAAAGTTACCTCAAAGCATCTCTTGACAAAATTTTATGTTTTTAATATCTATTGCCCAAATAGTCTAATAGAAAAGAAGGAACTATGGTAAGTCATTTCTAGTTTTTTAGAAGAAAGGAAAGATGGCCTATTCCTATTAGGGGGATATTTTAATGTCATTCTAATCCCAGCTGAGAAAAAAGGTGGAAGAGGATGGACAGGAAGCCGCCAAAGAGATTTTGCAGATTTTGTCATGAACAATGGACTGATGGAGATTGATTTTAGGTAGGGGACTTCACATGGACCAACTGGAGGAGTGGTTTTTTGAATATAGCATAAAAAATAGATAGATTTCTTCAAGCTAGGCATTGGGATAGATGCAACTGGTTATGTAGTGTTGGCATTCTTCCAATCTTAGGCTCAGGTCACTTCCCAATTTGTTGCAACATTCAAGAGGATATGACCCCTGAAACATTTCCCTTCAAATTTGAAGAAATGTGGTTTCGGGCAGGAGATTTTATGGAAAGAGTAAAGGACTAGTGGACAAATGCCCCTACTTGGGAAGGTAATAATTCATTATCTTCTATAAAAAATTACAATTTCTCTAGGAGCAATTAAAGATTTAGAATACAACTATTTTTAGAAAAAAAAAATTGCAGAAAAATTTAAACTGGAATAGAAATTGGCTTCTTTGAATGAAAAGATTATTGTTGAAGGTATGGATGAAAAAGTTTATGAGGAGGAGAAGGATCTTCATAGGAAATACAAAGAGATATTGGCAAGAGAGGAGACATTCTAGAAGCAAAAGTCAAGAGAGACTTGGATGAAAGACGGGGATATAAATATAAAATCCTTTCACAAATCTGTGAAAGTGAGAAGAGCCAAAAATAAAATATATTCTATTCAAAATGAACAGGGGATCATGTTTGTTGACGCTCAACAAATAAATTAATAAGTTGTAGACTTTAATCATAATATCTTTTATAGTAACCCAAAGGAGTTGAGGAGAACTGAGGACCTGATAAATCTTATACCCAACTACATATCAGAAGATCAGAATACCTTTTTAATGAAACCAATCTCTAAGGAAGAGGTAAGCAAATCTCTTTTTGGACTTGGTGGTCATAAGGCCCTAGGACTAGATGGATTTCCAGCCATTTTCTTCTAGAAAACTTGGGAAATTTTGGGAGAAGATCTTTGGGAAGTGGTGGAGGAATCCAGGACAGGAGGATTTATATTAAAAGACTTCAATAACATCTTCGTAGCTCTCATTCCAAAGAAGGCAGAAAGTATTACTTTTGATGATTTTAGGCCCATAGCTTTCTGTAACACTACTTATAAGGTCATAGAAAAGGTATTCGCTAATAGACTAAAGGCTATTCTTGAACCATTTCCCCAGAGCAAAGTGGATATGCCCCCAACAGATCCATTTTTGAAGGAATTGTCATAGCACATGAGGAAATTCACAGAGTTAGACAAGCAAAAGTGGCTAAGATGATGATAAAATTGGATATTAAAAAATCCTATGATAATGTTAAAAGAAATTTTCTGATTGGGATTCTTAGAAAATTTGGTTTCGGAGAATCTTGACTGAAATGGATTGCAAGTTGCATAAATACCCCCAGATTTTCTATTCTTGTCAATGGGAGCCCTCGGGATTTCTTTTACACTTCAAGAGGGATAAGACAAGGTGATCCCATATTTCATTTCCTCTTTATAATTATGATAGAAGTGATGGGAAGATTGATCTCTAGTAAAAGATAGGAAGGACAATGGAAAGGAATAAGGATTGCTACTGGAGTTGAACCCACTTCTCATCTACAATTTGTGGATGATAATTATCTTATGGGAGAAGCAACAGCTAGGGATTCAAGAGTTACTAAATCAACCTTGGATAGATATAGTGAAGCTCCAGGACAATGTGTGAATTGGAGGAAGTCTGAAATTTATTTCTTTAATACAAGTTTGGAACAACAAAGGTAGTTATGTAATATCTTGGAAATTAAATGGGAAAATTGCCAGGAAAATACTTGGGTGTGCCACTTTTTGAAGGGACTTGCAAGCCACATCTATGGAAAGATCTTATGGATAGTTCTTTAAAAAGAATGGAAGGATGGAAAAGAAAATGGCTAACATCAGCAGGAAGAATTCTCCTCTGACAAACGATCATCTCAACTATTCTTATATACTCAATGAGCTGCCTTAAGATTCCTAATAAAGTTTTATGGTTTATTGAAAAGAGAATGAGGAAATTATTTTGGAATGGAAATGGGGATGAGGACAAATGACCTTTTTTGTCTTGGAATAACATATGCAAAAATAATTCCAAAGGTGGTGTTGGTCTTAAGAACTGGAAAAGGATGAATCAGGATTTAGGAGCTAAGTTGGTGTGGAATATTTATTCCAATCCTCAAAGGCTATGGGTGAAGATAATCTGGGATAAATATCTAGACTCTCCAAACAATGAAATGATTCTCAGTATTAGGGACCCCTAGAGGGTCAGCCATATGGAACTTTATTTTGGATTGTAGGAAGGTCATAACAGATCACATCTCTTGGCAGATTGGTGATGGAAATAAAACATTATTTTGGAGAGACTCCTGGAATGGTTTACAAACACTAAAGGATGATGTTAAATATGATGATGTGAGGAAACTCTTAACAAAAAAAATGAGGAGAAAAATTATCTGATTACCTCACACTTATTGACATACGAGTAGGTCCTCAGTGTATTTGGAGAAGTTTATATGATGTTGGCTTTATTGAGAATCAAAGGATCATTATGGAAAACCTATTCCAAGATAGAAGTGTATTGAAGATAGCAAAGGAAGACAAAAATCATATGGTGTGCAGCAAGTAGTGGCATTTACTCAGTGAAGCTAGGATATAAATCTTTAGAAAATAACCAATCTTGTCATGAATGGTCGATCAAGCTTTGTTAGGATCAAGATTGTTTACCAAAGGTCCTGACCTTTGCTTGGCTTGCAGTGAATGAGCGAATATTAACAATAGAAAGAAGAAAAAGATTTGGATATTGTGGGCCAACTAAATGTGTTCTATGTAATTCAGCCTCAGAAGATGTGGATCACCTACTAATTCAATTTCCTTTTAATATTGAATGTTGGTCAATGCTCAAATCCAAATTACAATGGATAGGACCTATGCAAAATTAAGTGAAAGAGTTTTTTGAAAGTTGGCCTATCCCAATAAAAGCAACATCAATGACCCTTATTTGGAAAATATGCCCATCTATCATAATATGGGAGATTTGGAAGGAGCGGGACAGAAGGATCTTTCAAGGAAAAATGGAATCACTAGAAAGAGTTAAAGGCAAGATAAATGTTTCTATTGAGGAAGTAATGGGAGAAGATTTAATGAAAAGGGGGGCTCTAGTTTACTCTACAAATGATAGGAAAATTCATGTTGGATGGCCTTGTTTGAAGTTCAAAAATGGTTCTCTAAGGGGTGCTAAGGATATTCTTAATAAAGAGAAGAATGTGAAATGGAAAAAACTAGAAGCAAAGTGGATTAAGGTCAACTTTGACGGAGCTTCAAAAGGGAATCCAGGCCCATCTGGGGTAGGGGTGATTGTGAGAGATTGGAAAGGCAATTTAGTTGCTTTAGCAGTACAAAAATTGCATGATGACACTAACAATGTTGCAGAGGCAAGAGCGGCATTTTTAGCGCTCCAAGTGGGTTGTAGGCTTAAGGCTAAGAGGATACACATTTAACAAGATTCACAGATAATTGTGAATGTCATCAAGAATGGATTTGCTCAAGCATGGCATCTTTGGAATGTCATAGCATAAATTAGCTCTATGCTTCAATCATTTCTTGATTTTAAAATCAGCCATATAAGGAGAGAGGGAAATAGGGAGGCATATGCCATATCTAAATGGGCATCTAATTTGATGAACACAAATAAAATTTATTTTGAGGACTTTACACTAGGCTGGTGAATAAATTAAGGGCTTGCATAGTTTTGTCTAGCGGATAGTTAGATTTTGAATTTCATAATATGGTTCCTTCTCTTATAAATACATAACCATTAGCGCCTAAACATGATGTGACCACTAGTAGGACCATTAAATTCTTATGTTAGGATGGGTAATCATTCATTTTAATAAATGTGTCCTTGTCACCTATATTTATTAGATAGTGAAACTTGGCAGTTGTTTCAAAGATTAAAACTTGGTGAAGGAAACGACGGAGCTCGACTTGAAGATGATGAGGCCAACATGTTTTTTAAGTGATGGGATTAGAGGAAATGATTTCAAAAAAAGATAGCATATCATCCTTGTCATTAAGACATTAATTGGCTCTTTTTATTTGGAGAGACAAGGTGAAAGTAAATTGTTTCGTTATAGTTGCAGAGAAGGAAATAGATTTGTTAGTTCGCAGACATGGAGGCTTCATTTTCCATTGACACCAGAAAGCAACATAAATCATTTAAAGGGCCTGTAAGTAAGGAAAGGATGCTAGGGATGTTGAATATTAATAATGTCAATGTAGTAGAGGTGGCTATCAAGGTTCTTGGAAGCCAGTTTCAAGAAAAAAAACATAAATGGACAGCGGATGTGGATATTATATCAATGATCATAGCCTTGGATTTGGAGATAGGAGAACCTGAAGTGGAGGTTAATCGAGTAATAATAAATTTGTTTGATAATGATTTGTTGATAGACCTGGATTCAATCCTTGAATGGTTTGTTCCAGGTTTAGGATCTAATTATCAAGAATGCTTTGAAGATGAAGAAGAGGGTCGAGCTTATGTTCTAGTTCCTTTTCTACGCTAGTGGGGAAAGGCGGACAAAAGAGCTTATCGGGATGACATTACAAGCAAATGGGCGAAACTGAAAAAAAAAACTGGAGGATGTCTTTGTCAGGGCAGAGGGAAAAAAAAAGAGTCTTTCATGTAAACATTCCTTAGAAGAAGAAGTGTCAAAGGGGAAATTGGAAGGAAAAGAATGCATGAAATTGCATAAGGAATTTATAAATTTATAAATTTTGTTCCTTCACCGAGAGAAATGCGCGAAGCCTGCTACAGCCTGTCCGATTTTGTGCCAGCCTGACACAGATGCTAGAAGGAGAATGCAGCTGATAGATATTATAACCTAGAAGCTAAAACAAGGATTTTGAAAGATGAAGGATGGAGAGATGAAGAATGGGAATGTAGAGGAAAGACCAGATAGAAGTCGGAGAGCTAAAGAAGATGGCAGTGGTTTTTTTTTGCAAGGATGATGCTGAACCAGCATGATATCGAATGGAAGCTACTAATATGGATTAAAGGACTGGTATTTAGAATGAAGCCTAGTTTTAAATATTATTCATATTTACAAATAATGTTCATATTTACAAATATTGTTCATATTTACAAATATAAATGACAATTAGTGTATAAAGTATAAAGCAAGTAGATAAGCTAGATAAGGATGTTAGTCTTATAAAGTGTATGATGGCTGATGTAATATTTTATGAATTATAATAAAATAACCTTATAGATCAAAAAAAATTAACAAATTAAAACTAATATATTTATAATATATTCGCTCTCAATCATCTATACCTGCTATATTGTCAATCACTAATTTAATTAAACTTTGAAGTCTAATAAATCATTGCATAACCATTTTATGATATTAACAAAACCAATAAAAATATTGAATAAATTAGAACCTTTAAAACTTGTAAACAAACAGTTAATAAAACCCCCTTAAATTAGAACCTTTGAAATCTTTAAATAAACAGTTACTCAAATCATGAATAAATTTGAACCTCTAATTTCTTGAAACAAACCATTATTAAATTTATTTGGAAGGGTGTCTAAAAAAAATTGATATGTCTACCTTTTTAAGGAACAAAAATCTTAAAACTTCATTTTTTTTATTGTATGACCATAAAAATTTGTCAACTTTGTTGATCAGTTGTAATCTTTATGAAAATGCATAGTAATAGACGATGCTAACTAAAGTAAAAAAATTGTTGATATATATTTGTATAAAAGGTACACAAGCTTAACAAACTTAGCAAAGTTAACAACTACGATAATATGTATATCAGTAATATATCAACAAAAAATTTATAAAGAAATTTCTTGAACACTTAAATCTGAAGTATTATGTTACACTCAAAGCTTAATGGAACATAAAAGTAACTATTTGTTTTCCCAAACGTTAAATAAGTTATTTTTTATTTCTTTCAAATCCATCTATCAACCTCAAATGAATTGAATGTCCATCATAAACAGAGGAACCATAATGTATGGAATCTAAATGTTTACATGGATAGTAAGATAGTGCATTAATCATAATTTACATGCCCTTTAAGCATGTCCCTCAAAAAAAATTAAACAAAAGTGAGTTAAGAAAGAGAGTGTTATATAGGATTAGGAGTAGTGTCTTTCCAAACAGATAAAAAGTGAAAAATAGATAATTCAGAAGGAATTATGAAGACCATCATTTATATCACTAATAAAAATTAGTGAATTTTAGATCTAGATATTGGATAAACGTAAGTACACAAGGGAATTCCCATCAATAATTATTCTTGTAAAAGCATTTTCAGATTCTATAAATAAGAACAAATGATAATAAAAGTGAAGCTTGATATATCAACAATCTTCAGTTATATTGTGATCTTGTATGTAGTGTGGTAAAAATTGAGGAGACGGTCTGGGAGTTGTGTTGCTCCAATTTGGGAGAAATGATGAGATTAACAATAGAAAAAATGGGACACCAAATGGGAATAATAAAGGAATCAAATCTTGAGTACAAAGGAGATGGGACTGGGCATTGGCAAAGGAGAATTTTCTAACCCAAATATACAGCATGAAAGAAAAAAAAACTATAAAATAATTGAAACCATAACATACCTTAAAAATTGTCAATGGTAGAAATAATTTATAGATTGATGAAAATAAATAGTATTGATTGGTTTTGGTCGAAGGAAGGATGACTCTGCGCACGTGGTCTGCGACGAGCTAGGGCCTGCATGCCCTAGCTCGTTCTCAGCTCTGGTTCCTGTTATTAGTGTTCAATGAGGGGTTTTAACAGTTTGTAGGGGGGATTTTTTTTAGTTCAAGCCTGTGGACGAGCTTTTTTGCAGGTGTCGTGGGTGTAGTGTGGTGGCTCAGGGTTGTAGGCCATTTGCATCATTTTATTTGGTGGGTTTTTTTCTCATGGAGAATCGAGGGTTATCCTTTTCTCGAGAGATCTCTAAGGATTTGGAGATGGTAGACCCGTCCACTTTGGTGCATGCATGTGTTGGGGAGAAAATTGGTAAACCCCAATCTGGGGAAGGATTTTCTTCTTCGAAAGGGACTTTTTGAATTAAAAAGGTGAATAATTTCTTGGAGAGGTCCAAGGATCACCCAGTTTTGGTTATTCAACCTGAGAAAGTTTTAGGAAATGTTGAATATTGGTGCAGCCATGTCCTCATATGCAAATTCATGGGGCTTCGCCTTTCTTTACATGTGTTGGAATCCTAGGCACATCGGGTCTAGAATCTAGAAGGAGAAACGGAGATACTTTTGGCGGCTAATAACTATTTTCTAGTAATTGTTTCTATCATGTTGGATAGGAATAGGGATTTTGAAGGAGGCCCTTATTAGAAACACTAAGAGGGGGGGTGAATCAGTGTTTCTCTATTTATCTTTATTTCAGCAATTTGAAACTTTAAATCAAATAGATAACAATTGAAGCATAACACAATAACACATAACACAAGATATGATTACGGGGAAACCTTGATCAGAGGAAAACCCCGGTGGGAGTTCGTACCCACAAATGATAGTACTAGTCTTATGAACCTGTAAAGTTCCTTTGCCCTATTAGGAGCAGTCTTTACAATGCAAGTATAATGACCCTATTAGGAGTCTTTACAAAACCCTGTTAAAGGTGGTTGGCTCACTGCCAGAGCTCACTTCTCAATAGGATGAAGGCTACAACCTTCAGATAATAGATATACATTATATCAAAAATGAACTGTTGTAATGACACTGTTGTCTGATCAATTCTGTTTATGCACTGATGCTTTAATCGCTTGAAGAATTATACTTCATACTGATTTTCTTATGTTGCTCTTCTTAATATCTTCTCTTCTTATTTTCCATTCCACACATAATACAAAAGTTCATGTCTAGTATATATACATGCCTGAATAGACGCGATAAAAAACAAGACCTTAGTCGACCCAAAAACAACATACACAACACTTCCAAAAAAATTGGCTTAAGCGTGTTTACATGAGTGTTAAGGACATATTTACAAACATATTATAATAGGCACATGGTCATTAAAAAATAAAATATTATGCACTAATCCAAAATCTGAGGTCGGCCTCATGCTCTGTATTCTGAATTGCTCATGGCACTTTAACCTGCTGTAACTTCTCCGTACTAACATATCGTACCATGAGTGTATAGTCTAATATTAATAACATATCAAAAATCTTAAATATAAAGGCACATAGTCTGACTTGATTGTACGCATGTGCGTTGGTGCTCTGATCAACTACATATCTTTGTATTGCTCTATTTTCTATACTTAGCCAATTTGATCTTCAAAGTTTACTGTCAAAACTTCATATGACTTTGTTGCCATAATGACAACACAAAATAAGTCATATACACCCTGCATGTCAACTTTCCAACAATCTCCCCATTTGTCATTAATGGCAACAAAGGAATGTGGCCACGTTACTTAATCTTTGACTTAACAACAAAAAATTGTACATCATAATTTTGACTATATATGTCATACTCCTTATATACATACACTACTCCCCCTTTGACATTAATGACAAAGGTGTCAAATTTTTTAATTCTATAGGTACTTACTCAGACTACACATGTGGATATGCAATTTGAAGAGTCTTTATCTCTTGCTGCCAAAATGCCTTCAGTGTATCAACAGTCTGAAGATGGGTGCATAATGCATATGTGAGTTTCTCCATCTTTGTCAGATCCATGTAGGGACCTTGATCATATGTGATAATTGTTGCATCTATCTATTTTATGTTCTCATTCAAGACATCTAAGAAGAGTGCAAGTGCATTTCTTAGTTGTGTTTGCCTGGTCCTTATCTTGTTGATCTCTACCTTGGCCTTTTCAATCTTGTCTATCTATCCTTGATAGATGTTGTTGCGGATGTTGATGTCTTGGATGGATGTTTCAACTGATTTCTTGATGTTTTCAACCAAGATGTCTACTTCTTAAATATTATTGATGTGCTTAGAAGTGAGTTTTTCTCTGTCCATACAATTTTCTATCACCTTCCTTCCTTTTGCTGCTAATTATTTCAAAATTGTTTGACCAATCTTCAAGGAGTTTAGATCTAATTGGAAGTTCTTGATCAGATCATCTAATCTTCCTTTTTTGTACTCATCCTCTACATTTTTAGTATCTGAATCTACTAAGCTTGTAAATTTTGCTTTGAAGCAAGTCAATATGTTGTCAACATCATCCATTGAATGCATATTTGTCAATTTCTTGTCTGCTGGTACTAAGTTGTTCACAATGTTCAATGACTCTAGAAAGAGAGGGTTTCTCATAACTTGTTTCTCTTTGGCTTTCTCAATGGCTAATACACTAGTTTTAATTAGGTCTTCTTCTCCCCAAGCATCTAGGTTTGTTGAGTCAGGGGTCAAGCTTGACAACAATGATACTGATGGTTTGCTAGATGGAGTGAATATAGAATTTTGACTACCATCCATGCATTCAATTTTCACTAGTATCTCCATAGAGGGTGGTTCATTAGGTTCATCCTTTCTCTCTTCATCTTGACCTATTTTTCTCTAGTAGGAACTTGTTCTTTCTATAAAGAAGTTTTATCAGTGCATACCTTCTCAGTTTCTTCAGTACTTACAAATGCTTCCTCAAACTTATTTAAATCATTTTCTGAGGCTGACATGGTGATCTCAACATCATTTATCACAATGGTTTCATCTGATTCCTTGACTGTATCAGAGGGTGATGTAATTTTGGGGGCTGAATCTTGTGGACCTGCCATAGGCACATTTGGAATCACTGGTTCTTTATCCTATTTGGGAGGGAATGGAGTCACTTTAGTTGTAGGCGTCATTGATGGATACATGTATCTATCCAAAAATACTTTCTCAAATTCTCTTTCAGTCTATTTTCCAACGAACTCATACTCTTTGTTCATGATGTGAAGATTTCTTGTTTTGGTTATTAGATGAGGTTTTACCAAATCTAACAGAATTGCTTTCTCATCATGTGAGCAAATAGGGAGAAGACTTTCTAATGTTTCTTCTCTAATCCTTATATATTCCTCTATTGCTTGTCTTTTCAATAGGTCTAATATGTTCCATACTTTTTCTAGAATGGTTGTCTTGAGTTCCAATACTGACCTTTTAAACTTGATCATGTGAGAGATAATCATAGAATGTATTTCTAATTTATCTATCTCTTGGTACTTGTCATAAAAATTTGAAATTGAGTCAAGTCCTCCTTCATTAATGATTTTGTTCCTTAAGACTTCAAGACTAGATTTGAATCCTACCTCAGAAGGGGCTTGAGTATTCTTAACTTTACTCTGTGTTGTCCTTGAGGATGAGTGACTTGTGGAAACTTGTTTCCTTCTTCTGGTCAGTTTGCTTGGTACCGAAGGTGGAGAGGATTCCAAGTCAATATTATTTGAAGGTGCAGATGTACCTTCATCAGATTTTTTCTTCTTCTTCTTGTGGATATCATCTAATTTCTCTATCTTGACTTCTGTAGGTGTTTGTTTAAGCTCTCTTGCAATTTTAGCTTCCCTAGCTTTATCTATGTCTTCTTGTGTGACCCCATGAACCTTTAGGATGTTAGATGTAATCCTTGATGTCATTATTTTATTATTTGCACTGTATAGGACAAAATCTACTTGATTTGTCTTCTCTCTATATGTGCCCCATCTTGGCTCTTTTGGATCTTTAGGCGCAGATAGAAGAACTTGTGCATATCCTTCTAGAACATGTTCTTCTACTTCATAACCAAGTGGGTGGATCCATTTGGTTCTTGGCTCAAGTGCTTCCATGCAAGTACAGTTAGTTTCCACCATGAAACATATGGTGTCTTTGTACTTTTCAACTATCTTCTCTGGTATGTTGAACCTCTTCTGCATCTTGATCCTAAATATTTTGATCTACATGTCCATAGAATCCTTTACACTGCTTTCTGATGTAGCCTTTAATGAAATTTGTGACATAGTAGGTTTTCTCCTGTCTAGGTAAAGATTAGAGACTTTACCAACAATGTGGAAGTATAGGTAGATAATCAAAGAGCCAAATCTAAATATTTTTCTCTTGTCATGTTTGATAGATATAATGTTCTCAATTAGTTGTGTGCGCAATATCTCACAGAGATTATATTGTGTGTTATCTCTTGCCATCCTTATTGCTGCCAGAACAGTAGTTGCTGACACACTATTCAGTCTATTTGCATGCTTAAACTTGTAACCAAGTATCATGGTGAGGAGTTTGATGTCTTCTTCCACAATTGGATCAACAGTAATCACATGCCTATCACTTCTAGATAATCAAACCTGCTCAACCTATTTATTTACATCCTTTCTAGTAGGAAGAAAGGGTCTAACCTTGGAGAGTCCAGACATCTCATGAATGAGGTCAGCAGTAATGCAGGCAGGAACTTCACCAATCCAATACAGATCATCATGTATCCTACTAAGTAGAATTTTAACCCATTCTGGTTCATAGAACTCATGCACATTTGTATACTCAAAAATAGGGTTATCAGTGAGATGCATGTATTCATCCTTCAATGAGTAATTTGGTTTCATCATTGATGCCATGAGCATTGTTATGCTGTTGTCACCAAAAGACTCCTTACAATAGATGTAAGTGTGAATGTCCTCTACATGCACGAATCCAAGCGGAGTCTTGGAGAATGCCCCTTCTACATCATCTAGCACAAACTTGAATGGATGCTTATTAAACACATATCTCTTTTTCTTAGAGATGTCAAACACTGTAGGAGTAGCCATTACTTACTTGTAACTTGCTTAAGTAAGGTTTCATGAGATTTTGAAATGATGCGTCTGCTAGGGTTCTGTTTCAACTTCAATTCATCTCGCTAACCAACCAACGGTTTATCCTTCAACACTTCAATGCTAACTTCTGTTGTGCTCTCTGAATGCTCAATCTTGAATGCAAAGTGAGGATAAAGATCTTTTACTAACTTATATAAAAGGTTATTGCAATTAATGCTTGTTGTTGTAATGCAGTTTACATTGAGAATTTCAATCTTTTCTTCAGTCAAAGTTCAAGCTATGTGTCTATGCATACTTCCTCATTTCTTCATCAATTACATGAATCCATAGGCCCATACTCAGAGGTGAGTATACTAGCCACGGAGGGCTTTAGAGATAGAATAGCTCCCCCCTATTACCAAGAAGGTCAACTTAACCAGAAGTAGAAGGTGCGTCCACTATGGATGCATCTACTACTTTGTTCTCATCATTATCTTTCTTTACTTCAACCCATATTTTACCTGAATCTTCTGTAGCTTTTACAAACTTGACATCACCATATTCTTCAAATAATGATTCTTTAGGCTTTTCTTGTTTTTGAGTTCTTGACCTACAAAACCTTGAGATATGTCCTACTTTGTTTCATGAGTGACAAATGATTGGAGGTCTATTGATATTATTTATCATGTTGTACTGCTTGGCTGTGTGTCCATTATAATTGCATATCTGACATGTAATATTTTGATAGTTTCTCAAAGGTTGATTTCTCTGATTGTATTGATTCAGATTTATTTGGTTTTGTTGTGATTGATTTCTTTGACTTGTTCTGTAATGAATATCCCTATGACCAAATTTATTATAGGAATAACAATACCCATTGAAAGGTCTTACCTCTTTACAATCTCTTGCCAAGTGTCCATGCTTGTTACAAGCATAACAAGTTTGGTTAATTAGCTTGTGTTCATCTTTAGGAGGTTGTGTATCTGCAAGATTCTCAATTTTCTTTGCTTATGTGGATTCTTCTTGTGCTTTCTTTCTTCCTTGCATTGTATTGATTTCAATTTGAGCTACACTGTATCCAACACCAGTAGTATCACCTTTTAGCTTCTGTGCTTAAAGTTGTGATTGAATTGATTAGAACTTGTGTGTACTTTCTCAATTTTATCTCTTGCTTATGATAATTCAGTTTCAATATTTTTCTTGATGTTTTCCAACTCCAAGATCTTCATATTTTCTTGCATAAGTTCATCATCTAATTGTTTAATTTCTTTGGTCTTTTCTTCAATAGAAGTTAGGCTATTAGTAAGCTGTTCATTCAAATCTTCAATCTTGTCCTTCACAGACATGTTTTCTTCATTCAACTTTTTGACGATTTTTCCCAAATCATTTGTAGAGCAATCTTTCAAATCTTTCCTATATTTTTTTATAAGCATTTGGGAGCCATCAACTTTTATTTTAAGTTCTTAATTTTCTTTTTCAGATCTGTCAAGATCATCAAGGGTTGCTTCAAGATTCTTTTTCAGATGTTTCTCTGCTGCTGAATCCATGATCTCCTCAAGTGGTTAAACTTTCTTTCAAAGGACCAGAGCTCTGATACCAATTGTTAGAAACACTAAGAGGGGGGGGTGAATAAGTGTTTCTCTATTTATCTTTATTTCAGAAATTTGAAACTTTAAATCAAATAGATAACAATTGAAGCATAACACAATAACACATAACACAAGATATGATTATGGGGAAACCTTGATCAGAGGAAAACCCTGGTGGGAATTAGTACCCACAAATGATTGTACTAGTCTTATGAACCTGTAAAAGTTCATTTTCCCTATTAGGAGTAGTCTTTAAATGCAAGTACAATGACCCTGTTAGGAGTCTTTACAAAAACCTATTAAAGGTGGTTGGCTCACTGCCAGAGCTCACTGCTCAATAGGATGAAGGCTACAACCTTTAGATAATATATATACACTATATCAAAAATGAACTGTTGTAATGACACTGTTGTCTGATCAGTTCCATTTATGCATTGATGCTTTAATCTCTTGAAGACTTCTACTTCATACTGATTTTCTTATGTTTCTCTTCTTAATATATTCTCTACTTATTTTCCATTCTACACCTAATATAAAAGTGCATTTCTATTATATATACATGCCTGATAGACGCGACCAAAAACAAGACCTTAGTCAGCCCAAAAACAACATACACAACGCTTCCAAACAAATTAGCTTAAGCTTATTTACATGAGTGTTAAAGACATATTTACAAACATATTATAATAGGCACATGGCCATTACAAAACAAAATATTATGCACTAATCCAAAATCTGAGGTTGGCCTCATTCTCTATATTCCGAACTGCTAGTGGCACTTTAACCTGCTGTAACTTCTCCGTACTGACATATCGTACCATGCGTGTATAGTCTAAGCTTAATAACATATCAGCAAGCTTAAATATAAAGGCGCGTAGTTTGAATCAATCGTACGCATGTGTGTTGGTGCTTTGATCAACTACATATCTTTGTACCGCTCTATTTTCTATACTTAGCCAATTTGATCTTCAAAGTTTACTGTCAAAACTTCATATGACTTTGTTGCCATAATGAAAACACAAAATAAGTCATATACACCCTGAGTGTCAACTTTCCAACAACCCTTATTTCTTCAACCAAGTGGGGATCTTTATTAAACCTTGGCATATTGGCTTCAACTTTGCTGAGGAACTCCCCACTTGAGTGCCTGTGTGGGATTGACTGTCGAGTCTTCCACTAGAGTTCTAGAGGGAAGACATTCTCCACTCAATCTCGCTACTTCTTGGAAAACTTGTGGGTTCGGCTACACAAACTCGGGATCAAAACGTAATTTCTTATTTGTGCATTGTGTAGAAGTTGAATTAAATAACCCTTAGCCAGACTCTATGGAAATTTGTTTGGGATCATCTTCCTAGATCCAATAGCTGGATTATAAGACTTTTCCATTTAGATACAAAATTTGTCATGAATATGATCATTTACAACAAATATGTCCTAGAAATAAATCTTCCCCCTCTGCAGTTTCTACTCCTCCCCACTCTACTCCTAGGGAGGATAAGGGGAAAGCCCCTATGTCTTTTGGACTTGCAGAAAAGGAGGGATTTGTTCCTGTTAAGTCTTTTAGTAAGGGTGGAGGATAGAAGAGAACTGGATGGATAGACTAAATCATGACACTTTTAATAGGTTTGATGTTCTTGATGACTTGGTCCAAGAAGAAGGGATTCTAGTTGAACTTTCTTCTGGGGATAAGGTTCAATGTGAGGTGTGGGATGAGGACGCAACACAAAGAAAGAGGATCGGGATTTATCTTCAGGGGACCAACAAGATGGACAAATGATTATTGATTTGTCTTCTCAAGTTAAGGATATTAGGTCAGTGGGTCACAGGTTCTAGAGGGTGCAATGGTGGTGGCTTCTATCCCTCTTCTATGGTGACCTCAGATTTTGTGAAGAGTAATAAAGATTCTCCTTCCTTAGGCCTATAGGAGAAACCCCTAAAAAATGGGCCTTTAGACAAACCTTCAAGGAGTGGATGAAAGAGTGATCAAGAGAAGGTCAAGATGATCACCGGTGATACATTGGTTGAGTCAAGGTATGTGAAACCCATTTATTCTCATTTATCCTAACCCCATAAATGTTTTTTTATCATGGAATGTAAGAGGGATGAACAACATCCCTAGACAAAAGGTTGTTCATAGATTAATTTAATCTTAGTCTCCCGATATAGTCTTTATTCAGGAAACCAAGCTAATCGTGGATTGTTTGGTCAACTGCGCTCCTCGTGTCTATCTCCATGGTCATTAGTAAGGAATGGGTTCTCATGGTAGTTCAGAGGGAGTTTCTTGCTTCTAGAACCCTAAGAAGGTTAACCCCTTGTGGTAGATTTATAGTTGTTCTTCTATTTCTATGGTTTCTTCTAGCTTTAAGACATGAGAAAGGTGTCTTTTCTCTAATATTTATCCTCCCACTGATCTCCTAGGTAAGTCTCATCTTTAGTCTCACATCAATTTTTTTTTATCCTTGGATCCTTTTCTCTTGGATTATGGTTGGTGATTTTAATGTTGTTACTAGTTTAGAGGAAAAATGAGGTGGGTTAGTCAGGTTGGACTCTTCTTCAAATTTTCTTAGAAATAATATTGGATTATTGAACCTCATTAATGTGAAGCCAATTAATGGTGTCTTCACATGGAATAATAGGAGAAGTGGTGTTGAGGCTATTTCAGAAAGGTTTGATAGATTTATGGTCTCCTGCTATTGGGTGAATGAAAGGAGGTCTACCAACTTTGAAATTCTTGATTGGAGGGGCTCAGATCATTGGCCTACCATTTTTTCTACTATCTCATATAGAATCTCCAAAACCCTTCTTTCAAATTTTAATTGATGTGGTTGGATGATCAGTCTCTACATGATATTATGGTTGATTGGTTGTATGAAGGGATGTCTTCCCATGGAAGGTAATAGAATTGACAAAAGATGAATTCCCACAAGCCCAAAAATCACCTGCATGCAAATAACCTGTTACATGAAGAAACTCAAAAACATGGAAGTGTTGTGAAAATATGAGAGATTTTATTATTCAGAGAGGGAATGAATATAATTCAATGAGATCAATCCTTATAAAAAGATATTTAAGAAACCCTAAAGGGGTGCATTTAGTAATTATAATAATTATTAAATGCATAACTAAGTTAATCTTAAGAAAGGAATAAAAGGTGACTTAATTAAAATAATTAAGTGAAATAGAATTTACTCTAACACCCCCCTCCCCCCCCACCCTTAAGATGAACTTAAGGAGAAGCTACAAACAAAGTGCGTGAAAGCAAAAAATGCAACTACAGTGCTAGAAATCAAACTTGGGTCCCGACAACAAAGCCATGTTAGGTACTCAATCACAACCAAATCTCTATAAAGTAGAGAAAAAAATAAAAAAACATTGGAAAAAATCTTCTCCCAAAAAGAGATGACCTATTGCAAAGAAGAACTGGAAGAACACTAGTGGAGCAGCACTAGAATCCCTAATCAGGCAAGCAAGAAAAGATAGTTTTGTTTACTATAAACCATATGAGAGTCATCGAATCAAGTATAATCAAGATAAAGAAACAACAAATCCAATTCCAAGGAACACTGGAAAAATCATAAACTGGCACAACCCTAGAATTTATGAAGCAACAGTAGATGAAAAAATGATTCTCCCCATAGTGGGAATGATATGATGAAAGAATCTAGAAGCTATGTGTATCTTGATGTTGATGCCAAACTATGACTAAAACTGATCCATAAGAGCAAGTACCTTGAATATTATGGAACATTAGCCATAAAATAGATGGCCCTCAAACTAAGATGTGACCTGATGAGAATCTGATGTGATTCAGGATCATTAACCATAAGCTCTCAATCTAAGATGTGAACAAAAAAGGTGTCAAGTTATGAGCAATATGTGGCTAAAAGAAATAATGGAATATAGATACAACTCATGTGATTTTTCATTGATATGACTATGGGATCAAAGTGCATGCCATGGGACTACACTCTAAATATATTATTATGCAAGAAACCCCCTTGATGGAACTTTATTGAAGTTAATTTATTACAGTACCCCAAGATTGTAAAAGAAGAACATGAAAATCATGTAGAAAAAAAAGCAATGTAAACCTAATGCATGCAAAAAATAAATTAGTGCATGCACAAATGAATATTCACATCTGCCTCGATGAGGGAAAAAAATATCATATGTCTTTAACTATGTAAAAAGACATGCAAACAGTAAAATAGTAAAATGATACCAAAAAAATAAAAATAGGCTCGGAACCAGCTTTTAGATAATATCACATTTGTAAAAAATGGAGATCGTATGAGCAAGTTATGAGTCTTGAAGTTCCATAAATGGCGACTGCTTAGAGTCACGGGTGAGAATATGAAATTTATGCAAAATCACGACACCAAGACCAAAAAAAGATTGCACGGATGCAAGAAGCATGAAAAAATAGCCCAAATCAAAAGAAAATGCTCAAGAAACAGAGTTTGTATGAGTGAGATCAAAGCATTTGAAAACTGCCTTAAAATCTGCAACTGACAATGGTGAGGGGGTATTTTGAAACATTGTGATCAATATTCAGCAAAATATATGACCTACATGGAAAAAAATAGAAATGACCCAGATTTTATTTTTGTGTTGCGAACAAACCCAAATGATGGATTTTCTTAAAACCACACAAAAAATGAGGATCTATTGTAAAATGATGCTCTCAGCAGCCAAAAAATGACCCCAAAAATGAAAATGCAACTTGCAAAGGCTCAATCATCTATCTAATACAAGAAAAGGCATGATAAAACCTTCAATTATCACAAGATCTTCATAAATCCTTTTTTATTCTCCAGATTGTATGAAAACATGAACAAGAATCAGCGGGTCTAGAGCTCTGATACTATGATAGAATTCATAAAAGATGAATTCCCACAAGCCCAAAAATCACCTACCTGCAAATAACCTGTTACATGAAGAAACTCAAAAAACACAGAAGTGCTCTGAATATATGAGAAATTTTATTATTCAGAGAGGGAATGAATATAATACAATGAGATCAATCCTTATAAAAGGAGATCCAAGAAACCCTAAAGGGGTGCATTTAATAATTATAATAATTATTAAATGCCTAAAATGCATAACTAAGTTAATCTTAAGAAAGAAAAAAAAAAGGTGAATTAATTGAAATAATTAAGTGAAATACCTTTTATTCTAACAGTAGGGCTATGTATACTTTTGGGAAGAGGCTAGAGCATGTGAAATATATGCTTAAGAGGTGGACTAGACAATGTTTTGGGAACCTGCATGCTTAGAATATGACAACTCAGTCTAAGTTGTATAATGTCACATGTCAGATTAGTGATCAAGGGATGACTTCTGACCTTAGTAAAGTTGAGTCCTTAACTCTCAAGGAATTAGAAGAGTGGGAGTTGCGTGAGGATATTTTTTGGAAGCAGAAGTTTTGAGTTTACTGGTTGCAGGAAGGAGATAGAAACACATTTTTTTTACATAACTTTGACAAGGCACAGAGGTATGGTAATTCTATTAATTCTCTCATCTCTTCAGAAGGGGCTTAATTCTCTTCTAGCAAATAAATTTCCAGGGAAGTTGTCTGCTATTTTTCAAAAAAAGTATCGCCAAGGATGTTCCCGCAACTATGGTAGAGGAGAGGGCCATTTGGAGTTGTATTCCCCCTCTAGCCTCCATTGAGATGAATGATGCCCTCTTGCACCCCATTTTGATGCCTAACTTGAAGGAAGTGATGTTTCATATGAACAAAGGTAAGGCTCCTGGCCCATATGGGTTTCCAATTGAATTCTTTCAGGAATTTTGGAAGATTATAAAATTTGATCTTCTAGAAGTGGTTTAGGAATCTCATAGGAATAAACAAATGTTAAAGTCTATGAACTCTACTTTCTTGGATCTCATTCCTAAGAAGGAAGGGGATAATAGTTTGGATTAATTTAGGCTATTGCATTATGTAATGTGATCTACAAGATTATCACTAAATTGATTGTTGAAATACTCAAGTCATTCCTTTGTGCTTTGATCTCTAAAGAGAAAGGTGGTTTTTTTGGTGGAAGATAGATTTTGGATGGTGTTGTGATAGCAATGGATGTTATTCATTATGGAAACCTCTAATGGGAAAGATATGTTTATTAAACTTGACATGGCTAAAGCTTATGATTGGTTGAACTAGGATTTCTTTGGTCTTTGGCTTTAGAGAGGAATGGGTGAATTGGGTTCTCAGTTGTGTGACTTATACCTCCTTTTTAGTTCTTATTAATAGGGAACATTATGAGTTGTTTATTGCCTCTTGTGGGCTTTGACAAGGGGACCCTTTATCCCCCTATTTATCCATTATCATGGCACATGGACTTGATAGATTTATTAAATCTTAGGTGAGGCATGGTCTTATTCAAGGTTGGAGTTGGAATAATGCTCTACCTACCTATTCTCATATTCAGTTTGTGGACGACACTGGTTTGATGGGGCATGGCCAAAATAAATGAAGCAATGTATTTTAGGAGAGCCTTGGATGTCTATTTGAAAGCCTTGCGTTAGAGGATTAATGAAGATAAATCTTCCATCTATTTCTTTAATAGTCCTCAGCTTATTCAGAGAAGGATTTCTAGGATCCATGGATTTCATTGGTTCTCTTTCCTTGATGTACCTTGGGATTCCTTTGGTCTTGGGACCTCAATATAAAGATTTGTGGCATGGAATTTTGGACAAATTTTGAAGTAAGGTTAGTCATTGGATTTGTAGGTGGATATCTTCTGCTGAGAGAGTGATTCTCCAGAAGCCTTTGGTGCAGGATTTCCCCATATATAGGTATTTTGTGTAAGTCCCCCACTCCAAATTTGTGAGAGAATTTGATGCTCTTTCTTGCCAATTTCTTTGCTCTGGCAGTCTTCTTTCTTCTAAGTGGATTTTAGTCAAATGGGAGTTTGTTTGTAGACCGAAGCATGCAGGGGGGCTCAGTCTTTGGTCTATTGTTCTGGTTTGCAAGGCTTTGGCAGCCAAGTTGTATTGGAGGTGGTTCAACAATCAGGGCCGTGATTGAGCCAATATTCAAACCTACAATTACCTTCTAGGTGCTAATAGCCATGATGTGTCATATCTTGATTTGACAGGTAGGGGATCTTGTATTTGGGACACTCTTTAAAAAGGAGATCAGATTATTAAGGATGACATTTTCAAGATCTTTAATAGAGGCTCTGAAAGCTCTTTTTTGGAAGGACTCTTTGGATAGTCACCCTGTTATTCTTTATAGCTTCCCTTAGCTTCAATCCCTTTACAATATTTTCACTTATGTTTGGTGGTTAAAGGTGGAGAATTTTAAATTGGTTAGGTATACAGGCTAGGTGGAGGTGACATGCTAGAAGGATCCACAAGAGTGTCCCCTGGGTAGGTCTATTGAGGATCATACTGAGGTGGCTAAAATATTTGAGGGTAGGTTATGTAGTTCCCTTAAAGAGAGAGACAATCTGGCTTGGGGTCCCAACCCAAAAGAAAAAATTTAATTTACTAAAGTTTATGCTATGTTAGATAGGCAATTGCATGGTCTAACAGGTGTGCCCTAGTGGAAGAAGGTATGGAACAACTCTTCTTGGCCCAAATGTATTTTTTTCTTGTGGTTGGCTACTTAGAGGAAATGCCTTACATGGGAGAATCTTTGTAGGAGAGGTTTCCAAGGACCCTCTATTTATTTTGTTTGTTTTCACAATGAGGAATGTAGCTCCCATTTATTTTTTTATTCCCTAGAGAGATTGGCATAGGTGGTGGGAGGCATGGAACCATGCATTTATTCATACTACCTCCTCAATTCAATTTTGGGAGAGTTTGGGAAGACCTCTAGTGAAGACATCTTTTCTTCAGGTGGCTTGGGCTATTGGGTGTGCTTTTATTATATGGAACCTTTGGTTGGAAGAACACTATAGGGTTTTTTGTGACTCCAAATTGGGGAGTTTTTAGTTGTGGCAAAAGATAGTTAGCAGGCTTAAGGAGACTATCTTTGTAAAGTGTGATATGTCCAAAAATGTTGATCCTGGTGATTATGCTATTATAAGGAATTTGAACTTGGGGGATTATAGAGTGGGTTACACTGCTAACAAAAGACCCTAACATATTAAGTAGGGGATTTATAGAAATGGGAGGTGGACACCTCCTCCTAGTTGGGTATTGAAGATTAATATAGATGGATCCTCTTGTGGGAACCCAGGACATGTTGGTGTTAGAGGTATAGGTAGATTTAATGATGTAGATGTTTTTTTTCTTCTCTATTTATAAAGGATAGCACTCTGATAATTTGATGGAGGCTCTTTCTATTAATATTGCAGTTTAGAGAGGTTATTCTCTAGGATGGAGGAGGATTATTTGTGAGTCAGATTCTCAGATTGTTGTGGATATGTTGAACAAAAAAAATTGGATGATGTTAGTTGGAAATTAACCTCTGTCATTAGACAGATTTTAAGCATGTGCAACACCTTGGAATTTGTCTCCTTTTTTCATATCCCTAGAGAGTATAGTAGAGTGGCTGATTGCTTGGTGAAACTTGGGCTTCTAAGAATGTAGATGGTTGGGACATTGGAGGGATGGATGGTTTACCTTCTAATTATCTTGAGACCTTAAAGAGGTTAAATTTGGGCAACATGAATATGCAGTTTTGTTGGTGGTGGTGTCTTTTGAGAACTTTTTGTGTTCATGTCTTCATGGGCTTGAGGCCTTTTCTTTGTATCTCTATTTTGATTGAGTAAATCTTTGCCCCTTTTTTTCAAAAAATATTTTCAATGGTAAATGAGCCCATTGTAGAGATTTGTGAGATCCCTCATCATATCTATAAAGATGGGGTGTCTCAAATAGCTTGGCATTGTCACCTCAATATCCATTCCCTTGATTCTCTCTATATCAAAATCCAAATTCAAAGTCCTCATGGTATCTTCACAAATCCCTATGGAGCGTTGTGGCAATTCAAAGCCTGAGAATTGTGATTGGAAAAAAGGATGCATTTACAGAGGCAATGTACTAATCCATTTCAACTTCCCTCACTCAAACAATTAGTTGTGCAACGTCCATCCATCTATGAAATATTTTCTTCATTGTAACTCTTGCGAGTATTGTTGGGTACTCCATCTCCTATCTTGCCGATTCATTTTATAAAACATGCAAATGACTGTCATTTTTTTTTTCAAAAATCAAAATTTTTACAAACAAATTTGTTGTCACTATAGGAAGCCTCTTAGCTTAATAATTTTGATAATATTCCATGTACTATATTAAATAGTGTGGAATTTTAAGTATGAATTTAAGTAATAGAATTGATGTTTGTAGACATTTCAATATAAATAGGATTAGATATTGTATCATCCTAAAAATTAAGCATTTGATTAGTGTACATTTGAGGACAATTTTGCACTCATTTTAGTGTATTTTCTATAATGGGACCTTATCTAGACACTTAAATTCAAATCTAGGTCCTCTCTTTGCTCTATCTTTCTTAAAATCAAGATTAACCCTTATTTCTAGGTGTGATCCTCTTTTTTTCCTCCAATCACCTAAGTCATTTCATCACCTAGGCCTGATTGCATTAACAACAACCTTTTACTTATCTCCTGACCCCAGGACTGGTTTTTTTCTTAGGGCCTATACCCTAAGGCTACCTGGTACACCCAACTTAATTTGGCCCCTTTTCCTAGGGCGCACAATGTTCCAAACATTGTGCACCTAGGTGCAAGACATTTCAAATGTTCTGCACCTTGGATTTTGGTCCCAATTTTGAATTGGAACCCAGAGTCAACCTTTTGGAGGTATTTCCCAATATACAGTCGGCCCCCACATCCATATCTCTTTGATTTTCTATAAAATAAATTTTTCCACTTCATTTACAAGATAATAAATCAATTGCAAGGTGAAGCCCCAATTTGAATCTATCTCGTGAAGTGAAGACTTGTGGAATAAAAGTTATAGCAGATCTTCATCAAGCAATTGAAGGCAATTCAAGTGCAAGAAAGCTACATCAATAGTCAAGACCTAGTATCCATTATTCCTCTCAATCATTCAAGTTGATCTTCTCCATATATTTAGCTTCTTTCCCCATTGGTGGCCAAGTAAAGGAGTTTCTATCAAAGGAGGACCCATCAACTTTCCTATATTTTTCTCTTTCTTCTGCTCATTTCAACATTAGTGAATTTCAACATCCATCACACAAGGTTTTGTCTTTTCATGATTTCCCTTTGGTTTTTATGTTAAGTCAAATCTATTGCATAAACATATTTGATTGCATTCAAAGAGGCATTTGTGTCACAAATGTATGATCCACTTCATTTATCATATCTTATCACTACTCTATGTCTACATACTTTACTTTTTCATTTCATTTCAAGGTTTATTCTTAAACAGGGGTTTGGTTGAGACAAACCTCTATATTCAACCTTCTTCCTCATATTTTTGTGTACAGGTACAAGTCAGGAAGTTATATTTTTAGATCTGGGCTCTGCAGGTCCCGACATAGGTATTTGCCAAATCTGGGACAAAATCATAGGAACATAATGTTCCAAATTTTTTGCACCCAAGTACAAAATGCTCCAAATGTTTTTCACCCTTAAAAAATCAGTGAAAAATTCCAGAACAACGGGTTATAGCTCCAACATCTCAGATCTGCAGTTACAAGTTCTTGTAACATAGTGATAGTCTAGAAATCAAATCTGAAGCTCTATCGTTTGTATTTCATTTCCAAGTGTACACATTTCATTTTAATTTTCCCTTTAGAATTTCTATTTGTAGATTTAGGTGATTTAATTCAACTATTAGTCCTCTCACATTTATCTTCTTTCTCAATTTGAAAGAAAAAAAGGAATAGAAGCCCCTAAGACCCGAATTCGGTATTAGTGTCACTCCATCTTTTCTTGTGGTGTTGATCTGATTTGACTTGAGGAGGCTTCATATTCTAATGTACCTTATGGAATTAGGTAGAACTTAGATCTTATTAGTTGATCCCCATTTTCCATTGTACATTTTTTTGATTCTATCTCTTCTTACATATGTTTGATTTAGGTGTTGGATCTCCTTTATATACTAGATTTTCAAGTTTGGTGTGAATTGTTATCTACTTTTCATTAAATTTCAATTTACCATTGTTTTTAGACATTTCCACTTTTTATTTGATGTTTATATCTCTTTCATTGTGGCATTTTAGGCATTTAGTTCTAATTTTATTGTCTTAGATGCATTCATTTTTAAAAAGACAAAAAAATTGTATATTGTTGTTACTTATCTCATAGTTTCATTTTTTCATTATGTTTTCATATTTTAAAACATTAAAAACATAAATAAATAAAAAATATTAAAAACCCAATAAAATATCTCTTTCATGATTTTTTTTGTGTTCAAATTAGTTCTTTGTTTCTGTACATTAGTTTATTTCATTACAAATGACTTATTTCTTTGTACAAAGTTTCACTACATTTGATCATCCATTTAGTAGTGAAGGCTTTGACATGATGGATGAAGTCCTTGTGTTAGGTTTGGATAATACTAAGAGGGGGGTGAATCAGTATTACTGAACTTAATTAAATTCTTCAACTGATTAAACATTAACCATAAGCTTGAAAAAATGATAAGAACATAAGCAAATAACACAGTACTCATAACACCATTATTTGTTGTCGAGGAAACCCTGGCCAAGGGAAAACCCCGATGGGGATGATACCCACAAGCATGCACTAAAGTATAGTGTCCCTATTAGGAGACCTAGCCTTGTTAGGAGCTGAATATTACATAGTACATTTCCTTGTTAAAGGAATTACAACCCTGTTAAAGGCATACAACACCCTGTTAGGGGCCAACTGAGCATACAACTCTACAATAAAATTATGTTACAAAATGTTCTCAGTAAAGAAAAATAACAAGCATCTCTAATGCTTAGATAGTTCCTATTTATAGCTCATCAATGATCTATGTCATCCTCTACTCTATCATTTGCATCTATCTCATAACATATCATCTATCCATGTATATTCTACTTCCACAAAAATATATTACATACATATCTTTCTCTTTCACCAAGCCAGCTCTCAATGCAAATATTACATAGTTGGCTTTCAATACAAAATATATTTAATAAATTAAATATCAGATGCATAGTCAGTGCTCTTACATAGTCAAATTATAGGTTATAATCAACCATAATCCAACTCCGATTGCTAGGAGTCCACGTCATACTCCCTTAATCATCGCTACTGTCCAGCTATTCTGTATTACTAGTCTGTTGCAGTTTGTCTATCTTTAATTCTCTCTAACTTGTTGTAGACATTACCAAAAAAAAATTGATCTTAGGTGGAGGTCACACATACCCCATACTATCTTCCTCTAAGCTCACATGTCATGACTCATTGATCTCGATCTTCAATACCCAAAATACTTATGTATCTCTGCTTCTGTACTTAGTCAATTTCTGAGTTAGAAAACCTTAACTTTATAGGAATCGATTTGTAAACCAGATGTGTTGCCATAAATGATAACCAAAAATTGAATAACTTTACACAAAATTGATCACTTGTCAACACCTTGATGACTTCATCTCCTCTAATTTTCCTCTCAACTTCCTAAACTATCTTTTTCCAAAGGTTTGCCAATCTGATAGAATGATTTAGGGTTTATAACAATTCCCTTTATGAACCAATCAATGACTTCTCTCCAAAATTTATTCTCCCTCATGACAACATATTGATGCAAGAAGATTCTTATACCACATCTCTCAATGATCTACCTCTTTGGGATGAGCCATTGGAAAATGATGTTGATTATTCTCTTGATATACATCTCACTCATGAGAGTACCTTTGTACAAGAGGATGATTTTGTAAAAGAGGGTAATATGATTAACAATTCCCTTAATGTCAATTCCCCTCTTATCCATTTCAATCATCACTCTTATATAGATGAATAATTAATGAGTTATGTTTGTCCTTTTCCTGAAGTGCTTCTTGAAAATACCTTAGAAGAAAAGGATGATATCCTTGATTCTCTCCCTTTTCCACATGAACCTTTTGAGCATAAAGAAGCTAATCAATTTAATATAATTAAAGATACCCCTCAAAATAAACCACTGATTATTGCAAAAGGTGTTACACAACTTGATTATTATGCAGTACCATACACATATAACAACAATTCTCAAGAGGATAACATCCCTAATGTCCTCCCTTCTATAAATTAAACCTTAGAACATAAGGATCCTAATCAAGTCAAAATTGTTCAAACTCCACCTCCTTTAATTCTTTCTCCAATACAAAAAAGTATACTGTCAATTCTTCACAATGTTGATTGAGGAATTTTAGACTTTACACCCACCTTCCATGTTAAAGAAAAAATCCTTGAATTTGAGACTCAAGGACCTTATTCTAACATATGTCTATATTTTGATTTAGCCTCTTTAAATTTCAATCCAATTCCCTTAAGATTGATTGTTCAAACCCTTATGATGGACATGGTATAGGATGTTTACAAAAAATAATTCAAACCCATGAGAAATATACATCAATTTTTTCCATAGAATCTCTAGGTACTCAACCTTCTCATTTGCCTAACCAATCTATACATTTTTATCCTAATTTCTCATCACAAAAAGAGATTATTTTGATTGAGCTTTTTAATTCCAACCATACAATAGGATATGGGAAGCAAAAGATAAGAGGAAAATTACTCCCAACTTCACAATTTTCACATTAGGAAGAATGGATATCCCCACTAGGCTCAAGGGTTGACTCAAGCTCTTAGTGGTAATAAGGTTTGTTCTTCCTTGAATGTGGAAATGATAAGTGGAATAATGATTGAAGGATGCAAGAGATCTAATCCAGAAGATGCTAAAAATTTGATTAAAATAGACTAATAAAAGTTGATATCGAGTTGAAACTGACGAAAATAGAAATCAAAAGACAGAATTGACCTGACCCAAAAATTTCAGTGAAAATGGCAGGAACAGGGCAACTAGTCAACCTGTTCCCAGGAACACAATGAGCAGTTGACCTGTACCTAGCACTTTCAAATGAATTTTTCATAGGATTTGCAATTATTCTTGTACTACTCAGGAATGTTATGATGGCTCTATAACTTGTTCCTATAGATTGAAAAGTAGGTAAGAAGTTTGGAAAAGGGGTTTGCCTTGGTCAAGCCCCTTGTTTAGGAATCAACCTTGAGATGAAATGAAAGGAAAAGTGTGTTGTCATATAACAAAGGCTAGATCTAAAAAATGAAGCATATCATACCTTGTAGATACAATTAATTCTTTAGATGTGATCAAGAATGTTAATTCAATAGCTTTGACTAAACATAAAAACCCAAAAGGAAACCATGCAAGAAAAAAACTTATGAAATAGATGTTGTAATTCGCCACTATGATTGTTTGAGGAGAACAAGGAAGATTAATGGATGGATGTATATTTCTCTTCTTGATATAAACTCATTTTCTTGGCCTCTGATGGGGGAAAGAAGCTAGATCTATAGAAGAAGACACCTTGCTTGCTTCAGAAGAATGAAGGCTTGAATGCTTGATCTCGATGGCTCTTGATGGCTTGATAATAGACTCACAAACGCATAAAGGATGCTTGTAATGCTCACAATAGATAATGGATAGCTATAGTGAACAACTAATTATCAAATAAGGAGAGATAATGGGTTTATATACATCTCACATCATTTTGGGGAGTTAAAACTGAGCAGGTTGACCATGGGTCCTTTTTTCCCTCTCAAACCCTGACATATGACTCCAGACCAAATTTGGTCCCAATCTCCTAGGAACACATCACCAATAGAGATTTGTACTTGGGAGAATGGTCCCATATTTGGTCAAGGTGTTAGGGAAATGGATTATGTGTGGTAAAATAAAGGACAACTCACCTCGAGGTCAAAAAAAGGTCGAAAATCCCAAAAATAAATGAATAGGTCCTAGGTGAGGAAATGAATTATGGGATTGGATGAAAAATGGTAAAACATACCTAGAAGCAAGGGCCAAAATTGAGTTCAAGCAAGATTGAAGGAGGTAGATGACCCATATTTGAATTTAGGTACCTTTTAGTGCCATATGAGGTCCTACCATAGGAAATACACTAAAGTAGGCAGAAATTGATCCCAAAATTGAGCACAAGTTAAGTGCTTATTTTTAGGACTATACACCAGATTAATTACTCTTCCTATAAGAAACAAACATAAGAAAAATAATTCTTCCATTTGTATGTAACATAATATTCGTAGCCATAAGACTAATGAATGTTATGATTTAAAGTATAAAATTCAATAATTCATTGATTGTGGTGTGATTAAAATGACACATCACAACAAATGACATATTTTTCATGATCATTCTAAATAACATCTAAGATCCTATTATATTTCTCCTCACTGTGTGACATTGCTAGCCTATCCTTTGGGGGGATCATTTTCATTATGGTGATGCAATTTTAGGTGCATTCATTATTTATGAGCAATGTAATAGTCCTTCTTATTCATTATCTCCGCACTTGGGGGGAAAGGGGTGTCATTTAATTCTCCTATTCAAACGACCCATTTTCTCCCTTTCTTGAGTTGTGTCTTTTATAACATCATGTCCTTTCTTGCATAGAATTATTTATTTACATTAGGATATTCTCTTCTTTAGAAGATTTACATCCCAAGTTTACAACTTATTCTTTGCTAGAAAGTGTATTTTTATTATAAATTAATGGTTGACTTAGGGTGCACAATGATATTTCCTATCACAAGTATTCCCTTACCTAGAAATAGGGAAATGGGTGAATACTTGGTCATTTGTCCTCATTTTCTCTCCCTTTCAAGGTGATATGTTATCCCTTTATGTACTTTATTATTTTATAATGTGATGTCTTTTATGGCATGGATTTGTGGTTTTACATAAGGATCTTCTCTTTTTTAGGAGATTTACATCATGAGTTTCAACCTTATGCTTGCTTGAAAGTGCATGTCTATTATAAATTATTTATCACTTAGGGTATATAACAGGTTATCTTCATCCTTGTCTTCACCATTGGGGGGCGAGCAAGGTTTCATTTCTCAACCTCTTTTTCCTTTCTAAGGATCCACTTTCTCTAGGTTACGTGGTCTTTGTTTATCACATGATATCCTTCATGGCATAGAGTTGTTTATTTACATAAGGATCTTCTCTTTTCGAGGAGACTTACATCCCAAGTTACAACCTCTTCTTTTCTTATAAAGTGCATGTCTATCCTAAACAAATAGTCTTCCTTGGGGGCTTAAATTGTGTTATCCTTCATCAAGAATCCCTTTCTCACATACTTGTGAGGGGGATAAATAGGTGCATTCATGTTCTCCTCCCCTCTTTATCTTGAAGATGTTTTCTTTGTTCAACACCTCCTCTTGAAGGTAGATGTCTTGTACCAAAGATCTCTTCCTTTCAAGGGTCTCTTACCACTTGGGGATATCCTATCAGGATTATCTATTTCCTTAAACAACAATGGTTTTCCCTCTTTGATAAAGGAATTAGCATGCATTGTTCACTAAGGATATATTCTTCTTATTGGAAGTAGGTATCCTTGTTTTCTCTTCCTTATGATGGTTTCATAGTATTATGTCACCATCATAAGGATGGGGCATAAATGAACCTCATTTGTACATTATGCAATATTATCGATCCTTTTATTGATCACTTTTCATTTTTCCTTAGACTGACTGCTCTTATTGATCCTTTGATTGATCATTTTTCATTGGTCCTTAGACTGACCTCTCTTATTGATTCTTTGACTAATTTATTTTAGTCCTTAGACTGACTTATTTTTATGGATCCACATGGAGATAATTCCTTTCCACAAGACTGATCCAAAGCCACCTCCTGTAAAACTGAAGCTTCCATTGAGTGCAAAACCTTTTCAATTCACCCTGTACGTAGAAACAAGTTGCCCTCTGCGCAAAAAAAAATTGTCCTGTGCGCAAATCTTTGAAGGTGGAACTGACTAGCACTCCATAGCTCGCTAGACCATCAATTATCCTTCCATCTCTCTCTCTTTGGATGAGTGGAACTATCATAATATAACTTTCTAGCCTTTCCTTCTTCATCTTTTTTCTCCCATGTATCACCTAGCATTGCATAGCTTTCTAGTCTGTTAGATTTGTAGTTTATCTCTCTCTTTCTTCTCCATGATCTCATAGATATGATAGTATATTATATCATAGACTCTATTCATCTTTTGTGATGATCTTGTCCTTTCTATGTGACCACTTATGCTTCTACAATGACTTTCCAAGCATGATATTAGCAGTTGAGACATTTGGTCATCAAGATCTCTTCGACTAGTTGACTTGGATCTTTAGTTAGATTTGTTGGAATAATGGAAGGGTGTGTACTGAGAGGGGAGGGGTGAATCAATACCCTTAAAAAATTTTACACTTTAAGCCTTAGTAATCATTGCTTGCATAACCAACCATTATTGCTTTACTACCTCATGTATGTAATATCATAGCATAAATGTAAATACATGTAAACAAACATAGAAACATTCATGAAATTCATTTACACATGACATAAGAATTGATAATGCAGAAAACCTCTGTTAGAAGGTAAAAACTACGGTGGGGATGAAACCCAAAAAGCTTCACTATCTGCAGAATGGAAGGTGCAGGTTAAGGTTGCAAGATGTGATCACTTCTGATGATCTTACCTTGTTAGGAGTAACATGTTAGAATTTTTAGGTCTACTCGGTTAATATATTTTAGCAACACATTGTATGTGTAATATCAAAAATAGAGGTCACCAAAATGTAAGATATAAAATAGAGATGATGACCTAATGTTACATTTAAAATTGGAGTGTTTATTGAAATATATGGGATAAATTTAATATGTGTGAAGAAGATAAGATTTCCCTCCTAATCCCAAACTTCATAAAGGGAAGATCCAAATTGATTAACCCTAAAGAAAGGGTCAATGCATAAATGAATCAACCTATTAAGGATAGGGATAAAGAGAAAAATCCTAACTCTTGTTTTATAGGAGAGAGTGTGTGATAGATTTAGAAAGATTGATAACCTTAATTGAAATGGATAGGAGAAAATTACTCACCTTGAAATATTGCAGATCTGAAGAATGCTATTTTTGGGGGTCTACTCTTAGTTTTTGGAAAATCTGAGATCGGATCTGGAATAGAAACACAGAGATGAACAAAACCCAAAAATATTTTTTTGTGTAGACATAGCTCCGATTTGTACCCTCAAGTCAATGTCACCATTGACCCAGAATTTCTGATTCTGATCTAGGGAAGAATCAACCTAAAAAGTCTCAGACTAAAAGTTTGTTTTCAGATCATGAAAGTTTTCCGAAAAGGGTATCTAAATCTGTACTCCAATCTACTATTCCAAACTTGTACCTGCAAGAAAAATGGATTTGTTTGTTGGGGGGGAAGGGTTTGCCTTAGTCAAACCCCGATTTAGGAATTAAAATTGAAATCAATAATTGAAATAAAGAATGCTAGCAAGTAGTAGAAGTAAATCTAATAATGAAGCTATGATATTCAATAGATATGCAATTGTATTTTGAATGTAAACAAGTATGTAAATATGAAAGCTTGGACTCAATTAGAAACCATAAACCTCCATGATTGTATTCTTGGAATCCACCTTGAAAGGAGAATGAATGAGTCTTGAGGATGCACAAAGGATCTTGAAGGAAGATCACACCACCATGATGGATAGATCTAGAGGTTGAATGTTGAATCTTGAATGTTTGAACCAAATCCCTTCAAAGGCTTGAAAGCTTGAATCCTTGATCTTCAATGGAGAACTTGAATTATTGAGAAGAATACTTGAACACTTTGAAATCTTGAAAACATGTAGAACAATGGATTCTTGATGACTTCTTTCTTGATTTGATAATTTGTGCTTAACCTTGCTTTAGCTTTCACATGACTTAGAGAAAATGAGAGGAGAAAACTTCCTTATATATGTAACTAGGGAACAATCTTCTAGAGAGGCATACATAGGAGAATTAAATTCCAATTAGACCCATGCCCCTAGAAGAGGACCTATATTAAATATAATTTAAGAATTGTCGCTTCAAAACCCAAAATAGCTGACCCAGAAGTGGGAAATGAATTTTTTATGACCTCCGATAGCCGACAGACTTCCAGATTTGAAAGGGGGACTCAGGTCAAGGTCAAGGTCATCCTCGACCTAGGTCGAGGTCAAGGTAGACCTTGACCTAGGTCAAGGTCGGGGTCAACCTTGACCCAGGGAGTTAAGAACCCCTTGAAAACATGTCAGATGGGAGGGATGGTGCCTAAAGAGGCCCAATCAGGGTCCTAAATAGACACATAAGTAAGAGAGGATGCAGAAATGAGGGGACAATATGATAGTAGTCAAAAACACCCCCTGAGGAGGGCTAAACATTCCTAACATGGAAGTGCTTCCATTTTAAGACGATACATTAAGCCCTCACTTTAGCGGGAGTATGGAAATCAAACATACTCGCGGTAAAGTTAGAAGAAAGACTCCGGTGAATCGCAATGAGGTAGAAAATCACTAAGTCAAGGACATGAGCCCCTAGACCAAGGATTATAACTCAACATACATGCATAAAGATATGAAAGTAAAGAGAAATTAAACATAGAAAGCATACATGACTACATAAGAAAGACAAGAGCAACACTATAGATAACATAGCTTCATGATCTGATCCTACTACCATGAAGGTGAAAGAGAGAAAAGAGAAAGTGATTACCTCACCTAGTAAGAGGCCCACCTTTCCATGAATCACCAAGGAGAGAGAGCCCAATAGGTTCACCCATAAACTGTACTTTGTAATTGTAATGCGTCTTCTGATAGCTTTTGAAATATCCATCGACATACATTCTTGTATCACTATGGAATATAAAATGTGTGTCTTTTCAGGATTTAGCATATTGTAAAATTTAAAATGTGTATCTCTTCAGGATTTAGCAACTTATGTGCATTACCTTTTGAGGATTTAGCAAAAATAAAAATAAAAATGTGTGTCTCTTCAGGATTTAGCAACTTATGTGTGTTACCTTCCGAGGATTTAGCATGTTGTAAAATGTAAACTATAGTATAAGGGAGACCCTATATATGCCCCCTCCTTATCATGACTACCCACTAGGTAGGATAAGGAAGAGAAAGAGGATACCTACTTCACAAGGTAAGGAGATATCCAACTTAACAACAATATTCACTATATCCTTAGCAAAGAGTATTGACCCTTACCTCTAAGATCATAGATAATCGTAAAATGGATATGTCACATATGGAAAAAGGATCCTCAAGGAGGAAGATATCTTATCATCAAGACCCCCACCGTAGAGGAGTGCTTAGGATAAAATATCATCTTCCAAAGAAAAGAGGGACCAAAGATTCAATCATCAAGCCCACTATGATGAAGAGGAAGAGGAATCTCTGAATGAAGGAAACAAACTCTAACCCAAAGCAAAGGCAAGAGTTTATAAAGAAAATAATTTTCAAAATAAAGAAGAGGTGATGACCTAGGACAATCACCTCTCTTAGAAGAGGTTATCCATAGCCAAAACATAAATCTTTATAAGGAAATATTGTTGTATGATAAATAAATGCCACTAAGCTAAGGAAAGCATATCCTTAGATAGAGGAAGAAGGAAAAAACCTTGCCCCCCAGGGATGAAAGCTAGGGATATATAAAATTATATTAATAAATGTTGTAGCAAAGAGATATCTTTACAAAACAAATGTCCTAGAAAAGATATCATGAGTGATTATGAATGAAGGAAGTATGTACTATAATAGAAAATTATAGGGAGAGAATATAGAAATAATAACCAATTAAACTCAAAAAAATACATGCTAAGAGTATAATGGATCCTAGAAGACTGGAAGGAAATACCTCTTGCCCCCCAGTTAAGAGACAAGAGGAGAAAAATATTATCTAATTTATAGAAGAACGAGGGGAATTCCCTATATCAAAAATATGAAGAAATTGTAATACTGCACGGGAATGAGATATAATTCCTAAAGAAGCTCTTTCTCTAACATATAATTTTAAATGCACACAATCAAAAAGTATATGTGTATTACTATAATGAAAAGGACATCTGTATTTAGAAAGAGAATTTTTTGGTATGGGTTTAAAGATTTCTTTCTTAGAATTCATTAACAGGACATACACTTTCTTAGCCACATCTTGAGGAGTATCAGGGTGATCTAAAGAAGGTGTTGGAAGAAGGACATGAATATGAGGACAATGGTTAAAATCAACCACCTTGATGGATAGATCTACGGTTTGAATGTTGAATCTTGAATGTTTGAACCAAATCCCTTCAAAGGCTTGAAAGCTTGAATCCTTGATCTTCAATGGAGAACTTGAATGCTTGAGAGGAAGACTTGAACACTTTAAAATATTTAAAACATTTATAAAAATGGGTTCTTGAACTCTTTGCTTGATGACTTCTTGCTTGATTTGATAATTCATGCTTAACCTTGCTTTAGCTTTCACACGACTTAGAGAAAATGAGAGGAGAAAACTTCCTTATATATGAAAATAGGGCACAATATTCTAGAGAGGCCTACATAGGAGAATTAATTTCCAATTAGACCCATGCCCCTAGAAGAGGACCTATATTAAATATAATTTAAGAAATGTCACTTTGGAACCAAAAACAGCCGACCCAGAAGCAGGAAATGAATTTTTGATGACCTCCGACAGCTAACAAACTTCTAGATTTGAAAGGGGGACCTAGGTCAAGGTTGAGGTCGACCTTGACCCAGGGAGTCAAAACCCCTAGAAAACATGCCATATGGGAGGGATGGTGCCTGGAGAGGCCCAATCAGGGTCCTAAACAAACACAGAAGTAAGAGAGGATGCAAAATTGAGGGGACAATATGATGGTGGTCAAAAACACCCCCTAAGGAGGGATAAATGTTCTTAACATGGAAGTGCTTCCATTTTAAGATGATACAATATGTGTGCACTTGGTTAAGAGATTTACAATAAGACTGGTAAGTCCACCTTCTTGAAGGATTTCTTATGTTTGCTACAATTGTTAGAGAGTAGACAAAAAATTTATGACCTGATAACTTGCAATCTTGAATTGCTGATTATAGATCCATTAAGTTTACAAAATAAATGTATCACCTATTGTGATGGATAATACCTTCGTTCTTCTTGATAGCCTTGAATCTAGTTCTTCATAACTAAATTCTTCTTTATTTGTTCTTCTGAATGAAACTCTCTGTCTGATCCATAGATGTCCTTCTACGGCTACAATCATCATGTTCTTGATTGATTACACATCTATATATACAATGTATTGACCTAATAAGGTTTCACGGTTTTCTAGAATAACTCTAAGATCAAAGGTTTACAAATTGACCTTGATCTCCTATTTTACATGAATACAATCATTTAAACTGATTAAATCCATCAATTACGCTTTTATTGATCTTCAAGAAATAGTTTTCCAACTAAGCAAAAAGCTAATTTAAAGACTAAAGTGATTTAGCTGACATGTAGCTCAGATCCTCTTTTCTCAGTGTTAAAACTATCTCTCGATTAGACTAGTTCTTGTTGATGTCTCTTCTCAGTTTTATCTCTATAGACTGATGCTCGGTTGTGTCTCTATTCGATTGTATACTTTCTCAGTGTACTAATAATTTCGGTGACCACTGTGTTTGATGAACACTGCGCTCGGTGATCACTGTCACTCAGTGAATGCTGACACTTGGTGAATGTTGACTGACCAAAACTGTCTGCTTTGTATACTAATGACAACTTCTCATCCTTTAAATATTATCAATCTCCCCCTTTGGAATTAGTATCAAAAACTGATATGTACAGTATATAAACCAAGTATGTTATACTTATACAATGACTCCCCCTATGTTCATGCTCTCCCCCTATGTGTATGCCTCAGTATGTACATGTTTCCCCCTTTGAAATGAATATACATGTTTTCCTTTTTACATGTTTTCCTTGGTACATTTTCCCCCTTTTATGAATATAATTAATGTACATATATTTTTCCCCTTTTTTGAAAATAATGACAAAGATGTATAACTTACAGCTTGTCAACAATGTGTTTATGAGATTGTTTGATGTCTGTCATCAGCTTGTCCCATTTTTCTTTGAGGTGCTCAAGGGGCATGTGCTCCAAAGTGATTTGAGCGTGCATGTCATAGATGCTTTTAGCTACTGACATCTCTAGGGTGGCAATTAGACTCTTTGTCATAGTCAAATGTGTCATCAGCAATGTGAGATTCAGTAGTAACCAAATTTGCAGCTCAGTTACTTCATCTCTAATTTTTCTTTCTTCCTTTTGTATCTCAAGTCTTAACCGTTTGGATTCAACTAGATTTTCATAATGCAATTGGAATGCATTTGGCTCGGTTGAAAGACTTTTTGCACTATCTTTTAGATCTTCATTCAACTTAGCTATTTGTGCATCATAATCGGTGGTGAAGTTTGTAATAGTACATATACTTTGAACTAGTGTAACTAACTCTGAAATAACAGGTTCTAATTGAGTTACCAGTTCAAAAAGTTTCACCTTGTTTATTGTCACTTCTTGCCTGATTTCTCTATGAGCTTGTAGTGATACTTCTCCTCATATCTTTCTTCAATGACCTTCTCAGCATCTACATTCTGATTGGTGATTGCCTTCGTCATAACTGCTAGTTGATCAATGATGGGTGCATTTTGATCAATCTGTGTATTAGGAACTACCTACAATAGTATTTCCTTTGTTGATTCTAGGACTTGTGTATTCCTATGCTCCAATTTGAGTTTGTCTTGTTGAACTTTCCTTTTTCATATCTCCCCATACCTTGCTAGTGACTCGTAATCAAGTGTTCTCAGATCACAGTCAGGTATTTCTATTATCTCCTCTAGTGTTACTGGGGCTTTTTTCTTATTTTTCTTCTTCTTCTTCAGAATGTTGCTGATAGTAGGGGAATTTGGTACAATAGAAAGAGCCTTTTGTTTCTCTATTTTTGTCATTGATTACTCTAGAGGTGTGGTGCCTTTTCTAGGTGGCTCGATCAATACTTGTTGGTCGGTTGTAGACGTCTCTACATCAACCTTGTCTTGACTTGCAGCCTTTTCTTCCTTTCCACTATCCTCGGTGGGTTTATCACTTAGTTTCTCTCCACTGTTATCTATCTTTTCCTTTTTCCCTTGCTCATTACCTTTGTCATTCGGTGTGTCTGATTCAGGCTCAGGTGTTTTCTCCTTAGCTTCAGTGATTATATTGATAGCTTGTATCAATAAAGGTATGTTACCTGGTACATTTTTCTGTGCAACATTTATAGTGTCATGTACGTTTATTTGCTCGGTGGCAATAGTTACATCTTCATCAGCCTTTGCATTATCATCATAATCACCTTGAGTTATATCTTTTATAGTGATATCTGCTATTTCTCCTAATGATTGCAATATCTGAGGAATGTCATCCATGGCCTTACTTGCCTCTGTTGTCAAATCAATGGGATTGGCATCCTCAGTGTCATTGATTAAAATGTGCTCGGGGCTCGGTGTTGCCTCTTCCTCATTGTGAGATGTCTCAGTTAGAGCCAGTACCTGTTTGGGTTGATTAAAGATTTGTGTCCAAATCTTATTGCTTTCTATATCAATCTCTTCTAACCTGTCTTTGAGTACTGTGTATGCTCTTGTCTTTGCAAAAAACTTCTTGGAGTGCTCCTGCATGGTTGAGTCAATTTATTCAACTGTGGACTCAGGCATGAATGTATGTAGGGATCTCTCCCTCATCTTTTCCTCTGTGTGCAATGCATATGTCCACCTGGCTGATATCTTATCATTTAGCTCTTGTGGAATATGAATTCCAAATTGTAGAGGTACATACTTTTATACTACCATCATTTTAATGATTGCTTCCTCTAATTTATTCTAATCCTTGGTATACAGATGTACCCATTGTCTAATCTTATTATTTGATATACTGCCTGTATTGATGATTGACTGTGCAATTTCATCAATTGTCATTGGAATTTTGGCCTTCTCTACTTGTATTCTCTGTTCTCTTTCAGCTTCTACAATATCATCCTTGTCCTCTCTTCCTCTTACATATATTTTGTGTTTTATCAGTGTTGGGTGCTCGGTTGGGGCTTTTCTTTACATATAAGTTTTCACTGTACCTTTCTTCAATGGTGGTGAGTCTATCTTAGCTATTTTTCTCCTGGTCCTAGATGATGTTGTTACATTAGTAACCTTTGATTTCTTGGCCTTTGGTGGCTCTTCATCAGATTCGGTAGATTCAGAGTCACTCATCTCTTTACCTTCATCGGCAGGTGACTGTTCCTCGGTGATATCCTCTATTTGTTCTAACTCTTCATCGGTTACCAAGAGTTTCTTCTCGAGTGTCTGTCATGCCCCAAAATTTGGGCATTCAAAACTTAGCTTATTGATCATATATTTCTCTTTGATCATGTTATATTAACTATAGGAGAAGTAGACATACTATCTTTCTAAACCTTCGCAAAGTTTACAAATTTAAATCAGTTGAAATTTTGTCATATATATATTTTAACAACAACATTTGAAGTTATAAACCTTAAGATTTCAATCTCTCTTTAAACCTAATAAGCAGCATCATTCTAACTGAAAAACAATTTAACCAATCATTTTACTTAACAACACAGATTAAAATTTCTCTCCTTTGTATTCACATAAATACTTCTCTAAAATATAGTTGATTTTCAATTTACACAAAAAAAAGGATTACTTTTACAAAATACCCTCTTACTCAAAACAACTTTACAAGACTTCATAATAAACATTTTTGGCTTATAAACAAACCCATCTATAAGGGTAGATCACAAGACCACCAACTGTGGTTTCCCATTTAGAATATCAACACAAGCCTTCCAAAATCTTCAAACTGAACCTGCATATAAATCTTTGGTTGACCATGGAGGCTCACCTCCCAACCTAGGCCTTTGCAAGGCCACCCCTGAGCTAGGGGATCCAGAACTGAACCGAGATACATACATACATAACAACCATGATTCTGAAAACATGAACACAAGAAAATACCCAATACCCAAGGATATACATAGGTCTCCAAAAGACCTGAAACAAAGGGGTGAAAGAGGACTACCACAAGAGGAGAAAGCCAATAAAACAAAAATACCTACACTAAGAATAGGCCACACATGGGCTCAACATTCCTAAGTACCATATTTTAATCTTGTCCCATGGCCACACATGGACTCATGAACAAATTTCTAACCTTCTCTTCCAAGCCCTATGATGGCAATTGGAGTAAATTTTACCTTTCTTTCACAAAACAATTCATGGCTTCAAGCCTTCCAAATTTTCTTATGAACCCCAAATTCCTTGGGAGTTCTTGGCATCATGGGCACCCATATACCCATGTACATCCCATCCACACATGGGAGACTCTACACTACTTGGGTAGATCACTAAATTTCACCCCACCAAGGTTACCCAACCCTCCCAAGGGTGAATAAGCCTTGAAGAACCCCATAAACAATTAGTCACAAAATAAATACAATACTCAACACATAAACTCCATGAAAACCCATGAAGCTAAAAACAATAACATAAACTACATTCATGGATTTCTCAAGCATGTAAAAATGCAACAATAACTACTCCTAACTATGCTAATTAGGAAACTCACCTCAAATCCAAGCTATGGTAAATGTAAGGTGGTTTGTGAAGAGCTTCTCCTTCTCCTTCTTCCTCCTTCTCTCAAGTCTTACTCCTAAAAATTAATTTGTCTCTAAAAGTAGAGAGTGGGTGTGTACCCAAAACTCCCTCTAAGGCCTTACTTATATAGGCATTCTTCCTAAAACATCAGGAGTCATAAATGGAGGGGAGACCCTAATCCATCTACTCTCCCCACTTGCCTTCTCCACAAAAGGAGTTAAATGCTTGCGAGGAAAGAATGGATGGCTTAATCAAAGTCTTACAACTCTTCCAATTCGCCACTTCCCAAAATGGATACTTTAGGGGAGCCATAAATGAGTTTCAAGACTCATAATGGGCTTAAATTGACCCCTTACCCCTAAGGTACCAAGTGGGGTAGTTAGTTTTTACCCTAGTTGCTCCCTAAGAGTCCAAATGACCCTCCTAAACTTCACCCAAGGTTAACTCTCGAAAATCCAACCCTCAAGAATCAATCTAATCTCTCTTGACTCATCATTATCTTCCTTGACTCAATCTCATCTCAATCTTATCTTCCTAACCCTTAGGGTAAGCATTGGGACTATACTAGGTATATCTTGGGTAAAGTTAAGCCTATGCTAGTCACATTCACTAGCCATGCCAACACACAAGGTGCACATGTGTCAAGTGACACAACAATTTTACATGAGCATGACTTTTTACACATTTACTCAATTAAATAAAATACAATCATACACCACACTTTACGAATAAAAATACAATACAATGAGGTCCATGTCTCTTTTTATAGACAGGGCCTTAGCATCATGGTTTTCACACAGGTCCATTTCTTAATCCCCGATTAGTACCATGGTCAATTTTCCTGCACACTCATTGCACACATCAGTAGGTCCAATAAATCAACACATAAAAATTATAGAATACATAATGTAAATTGAACACACATTCACTCACACTTGCATCAAAGATTCATTGAACTTAACATTATCTGCATCTATTCCATATGCATAAACATACTCTTAATAAATCTGCATCTTGATTACATCTAACATCCACATACTAATCCAATATACAAAATCATCAAAACTAAGTCCTATAGGGAAATATGCATCACTTACACAAAGTATCACAAAGATTCCCTGATTACATAAGCAGGTGTTGCATACAAGAAAAGGATTCAACATATCCACAAAGTAATACATGTGTCCAAATAGTCCAACTATAACAAAATATGTATCAACGGGAGAACATATAAATGAGAAATAGTGCTAAGATTATTAGAAAGATAGTATGTCTACTTCTCCTATAATTAATATAACATGATTAAAGAGAAATATATGATTAATAAGCTAAGGTTTGAATGCCCAAATTTTGGGGCATGACACTTGGTATCATGACCTTTGGTGGCTCTTCAACAGATTCGGTAGATTTGGAGTCACTCATATCTTTACCTTCACTGACGGGTGACTGTTCCTCGGTGATGTCCTCTATTTGTTCTAACTCTTTGTCGGTTACCGAGAGTTTTTTCTTGAGTGTCTTTACCATTTATGTTTGCTTCTTCCCTATCTTCTTGACTACTAATCCAGTCTTTATCCTTGACTTGGCTTCTTCATATGTGCAAAATCTACTTATAGATTTGTCAATTGGTTCATTTAGTAGGGCTTCAATGGCTTTTGTATCCTAATATATATTAATTTCATATTCAAGTGGTGGTAACCATGTTGTTCTAGGGTTGACATCTTTGATGAGTGTAGTGTCAGTGTCAACTACAAAACATATCTCATCTTTGTATTTTTCCACTAGTTGAGTAGGGATTCTCATTCTCTTCTCCATCCTAGTCTTGAATGTGGCAAAGTATCCATCCATTAAAGGTGTGACGATATCTCCTAGTGACTTAATTAAATCACTAATCTGTGTTGTTATTGGTCAATTTGTGTCCCAAGTGACATTACCGACTGGAGGAAAGAAGTTTTGAAAGTAAAAGAATGTGAAAACCAATAGAGAACCAAACTTCCATGTATTAGATCTGGCTGATCTAGTGGTTCTCATGTTTTCTTCCAGTTGCTTCAGTAGCAGCTCTGCTAGGTCTAGTTGCACTCCTTTCTTCACAATTTTGTATGTTGTGTCAACAGCTCCACAAGCAATGTTGTTCATTTTTCTTACCTGAAATATCTTGTATCCGACCACATATGCATCAAACTTCAATTCAAGGTCGGTGATTGAGTTCACTTTTAGACCTCTATTATCTCATTCGGTTCCAATTAAATTTTCAATCTTGAGGTGTGAAGGGTGCCTTAGGGCTTTTGTCTTGTCAGTGATCAGGTATCTCATGACTGTATGAATCACATCCTTTGTGATTGCCTTAGGTTCATCCAACTACATTTTACTGTCATGTAATTGGCTGAGAACAATGCATATCCATTCGTTCTTGAATTATTTTGGCAACATTAGGGCATTGGTTAACCCTTTCACTTCGATGTGTTTGTACTCATCTTTCAATTTTTTGTCCTTGCATATCTTCTGGTAAGATTCTTCAAGCTCAATGACTCCAATTTCTACAACCTTGTAGTGTATGTATGCTCGGATGTCTTTGACCAGCAACACCCTAGGTGGGATACTCGAGAATACTCCCTTATTATCAAGTTGTGAAGCAACCTCAGGACAAAACTTGTAATTTGGTTCTTCACAGGTCAAGTTCTTGATAAGAGCAACCTTCTTATCTTTTGTTATCCTGATTTTCACGGTCAAGGAAGTGGATTCCATTGTTCATGAAATTAGGGCTTCTTTGCAAATGAACTGTGAACTTGGTAATTTTTGGTACTTACTGGATGATCGTGGTGAGTGCTTGAAATCTGTTGGATTTGCTTTGAAATGACTGTCAATTGCTCTATAATGTGATCACTGGGAATCGCTCTTCTCACTCTGCAATCTACTCATAAACACTGGGTGAATGAATGAGCTCTTGTTTTTCCCTTTTTATAGTAAAATATAACCTAAGTGATGCATTAAATGCTTCACCTTCCACTCGGTTGACAAAGTGTATACGCTTAGTTAACACACCAAAGACTTTAGCTTGGTGAGTATTCAATACTCGGTACAAGGTGTCAACTCACTTGTCTCCCACATATTTACCGATGATGCTCGGTGTATAGTGTCAACTCGGTTATCTTTAATATATTTACTGACATGTAGTTTATTCTCAGTTCATATTAACCGACCAGACTAGATTCACAAAACATAACATGCAATACCATAGTGGTTCTTCATTCATGCTAATTTGGAATATACTCAATGAATATAGGAACTAATGTAAAATACAACTTTGTAGAGTACAGTTCCATACTTACTTGTATTTCTTAGGTGGGGGTGGTGGAATCACCTGATCCATTAGATGAGGTGTCACCAATTGTATTGCTTGGTCCATCATTATCATTGTTTGAAGCTTTCCTCCACATTTGATTTCTCATTCTCTTGATGTCTTCAATAGTATTTCCATTTTCAAAAGTGCTTGACTCTATCACTCAATTTCTACAGTCCTTGCTTAGGCGACTGACCTTATGACAGTGTAAGCATGTCATTCCAGAGTTAGTCCAGTTTCTAGATCTTCTTATCCATTTCCTCATACATAATACAGCTATCTGTCCATATCTACCACATGTTGTGAAGTTTACCCATGTGTTGTAATCCCATACATATGAATTACCGACTCTTCTCAGTTGATATGCATTTTCTTATTATTTGGGTTTCCATACTTGCTTTATCCTTTTTCTGCAATCATGGAATGTGTGGCCATGTATGTTGCAAGTAGAACAATGTTTTTCCATGTAAGATTTCTTCTTTGGCTTGTTCTGCTTAGATCTACATTCATGTGCTTTGTTTCCATGCTTGTTACAATTATAACAATTACCTATTAATGTAGAAGTGGTTTTAGGAGTACCTTTTGCCTTTCTCTTGCAAACATTTGATGTGTGGCCTAGTTTTCCACAATGATTACATGAACACTTATTTGGTCTTGGATTTGAGTAAGCATTCCTTTGATCAGCTCGGTATGATGATTCTCCATGCTCGGTATAACCCAAACCAATATTGTTGTTGAGTCTTCTTTGTCCATTTAGAAATTCATCTATTCTTTTTGTACTATCTTCAGCTTTCTTGATCATATCATTATGTTGTTGTTGAATCTTCATTTCATGCTTCAGTTTCTCATTTTCTTCTTTTAGTTCACCAACAACTTCCAATTTTCCATTAAGTTCTATGTTCACTTGGTTGGCCTCATGACTCATAATAACTATTTGATTGGTGATCTCAATGTGATGTTCAGTAATTCTCTATATCTCAGATTCTTTCTCTTGCAATTTCTCAGTAATCTTTCTCCTGTCATCAATAGCTAAAGTTCTTTCTTATTCATCTTGTCTTGCATTATTCATAACATTAATCATTCTTATCATCTATGTCTCTTGACCGATCTGCAGTACTTTTACTTGTTCAGACAGATGTTGATTGATTTCATTTAGATTTCTAATGCTTCCTTCAGATGTGTCAGATGTATTACTAGATCCAGATCCAGATGAATCAAATAAATCAGGTATCTCTTCTTCATGATAGTCAGTTTCATTGTAGCGAGATGCGATTTTTTTTTTTTGCATCCAATAACTCTTTCATCTTGTTTCTTTCTTCTTTGTATTGCTCAAAGAAAATTCGTATCTCCAACTTTTGATTCTTGATATTTTTATCAAGCTTATACCTTTCCATTGTATGATATTTTCTCTCACGTGATTTAAACTTTTCCAAATAAGAGATCTAGCTCTAATACCAATTGTTGGAATAATGGAAGGGTGTGTACTAAGAGGGGAGGGGAATCAATGCCCTTTAAAACTTTTACACTTTAAGCCTTAGTAATCATTGCTTCCATAACTTATCATTGTTTCTTTACTACCTCATGCATGTAATATCATAGCATAAATGTAAATGCATGTAAAAAAGCATAGAAACATTCATGAAATTCATTTACACATGACACAAGAATTGATAATGTAGAAAACCTCTGTTATAAGGTAAAAAATGCGGTGGGGATAAAACCCACAAAGCTTCACTATCTGCAGAAGGGAAGGTGTCAATTAAGGCTACAAGTTGTGATCACTTATGATGATCTTACCATGTTAGGAGTAACATGTTAGACTTCTTAGGTCTACTCGGTTAAGATATTTTAGCAACACAATGTATGTGTGCACTCGGTTAAGAGATTTACAATAAGACTGTTAAGTCCACCTTCTTGAAGGATTTATTTTGTTTGCTACAATTGTTAGAGAGTAGACAAAAATAGTTATGACCTGATAACTTTCACTCTTGAATTGATGATTAAATATCCATTAAGTTCCCAAAATATATGTATCACCTATTGTGATGGATAATACCTATGTTTTCCTCAGTAGCCTTGAATCTAGTTCTTCATAACTAAATTATTCTTTAGATGTTCTTCTACATGAAACTCTTTGTTTGATCCATAGATGTCCTTCTGTGGCTACAATCATCATGCTCTTGATTGATTACACATCTATATATACAATGTATTGACCTAATTAGGTTTCACGATTTTCTAGAATAACTCTAAGATCAAAGGTTTACAACTTGACCTTGATCTCCTAGTTTGCATGAATACAATCAATTAAACTAATTAAATCCATCAATTACGCTTTTCTTGATCCTCAAGAAATTGTTGTCCAGCTAAGAAAAAAGCGAATTTAAAGACTAAAGTTTTTTAGGTGATGTGTAGCTCAGATCCACTTTTCTCGGTGTTAAAACTGTCTCTTAGTTAGACTAGTTCTCGGTGATGTCTCTACTCAGTTGTGTCTCTGTATACTGGTGCTCGGTTGTGTCTCTATTTGGTTGATATACTTTCTTGGTGTACTAAGCATTTTAATGACCACTGTGTTCGGTGAAAACTACGCTTGGTGATCATTGTCACTCGGTGAATGCTGACACTTAGTGAATGATGACACTCGGTGAATGCTGACAAACCAAAACTGTCTACTTTGTATACTAATGACAACTTTTTATCCTTTAAGGATTATCAAGATTTAGGCTTTTGTCTTTAATTTTTGTACCCTTGTGCATGGATGTATGATTTAGGATTCTTTGTTTGGGGGCTTGTGTCCTTAAACTTAGTGAACTCTCTCTCTCTCTCTCTCTCTCTCTCTCTCTCTCTCTCTCTCTCTCTCTCTCTCTCTCTCTCTCTCTCTCTCTCTCTCTCTCTATAGTGAGCATGAGGTTGTCTCATGATCCTACTAAAGTGGGGGATAAATGTACCGTAAGTAATAACTTGATTAATGTACTTTTTAAGGACCATTTTTCACTCATTTTAGTGTGTTTTATATGATAGGACCTTATGTGGACACTTAAATTCAAATCTAACTCCTCTTCTCCTCTCTCTCAACTCTATCTTGCTTAAAATAAAGGTTGGCCCTTATTTATAGTTGTACTCTATTTTCCTCCAATCACTTAATTTATTTCATCGCCTAGGCCCTATTGCATTATCAACCACCTTTTTCTTATCTCCCAATCCTGGAACTGGTTGTAGGCTTGGGGCCTATATGTTAAGGCTACCTGGGACCCCTTGACTTAATTTATCCCTTTTTCCTGGGGTGCCCAATGTTCCAAACATTGTGCACTTAGGTGCAGGACATTTCAAACATTCTGCACCTTGGACTTTGGGTCCAAATTTGAATTGGAACCCTGAGTCATCCTTTTGGAGGTATTTCCCGGTCTAAAGACACCCCCGCATCCGGATATCTCTAATTTTCTATAAAAGAAATATTTCCACTTCATTTTCAAGATAAGAAATAAATTGCAAGGTGAAGCCCCCATTTAAATCTATATTATCATGAAGTGAAGAATTGTGGAATCAAAGCTATAGCAGGTCTTCATTAAGAAATTCAAGGCAATTAAAGATAATTCAAGTGCAAGAAAGCTACATTGAGATTCAAGGTCTAGTATCAATTCTTCCTCTCAATCATTCAAGGTGATATTCTCCATAGATCTAGCTTATTTCCCCATTGGTGGTCAAGTAAAGGGTTTCTATCTAAAGAAGACCTATCAAGCTTCCTATTTTCTTCTCTTTCTTCTCCTCATTTCAACATTGGAAAACTTCAACATCCATCACACCAGTTATTTTATTTTCATAATGTCCCTTTGATTTTTATGTCAAGTCAAAGATATTTCATAAACATATTTTATTGCATTCAAAGATGCATCTATATCGCAAAGGTATGAGCCACTTAATTTATCAATCTGATCACTACTCTATATTTGCATACTTTAATTTTTCATTTCATTTCAAGGTTGATTCCTAAATAGGGGTTTGACTGAGTTAAATCCCTATATTCAACCTTCTTCCCTGTCTTTATGTGTGTAGGTACAAGTCAAGAAGCTATAGTTTTAGATCTGAGATCCACAAGTCTTGACACATGTCTCTGCCAAAAGTGGGACAGAATCATCGGGTACATAACATTCCAAATGTTTTGCACCTGGATACAAATTGTTTGAAACATTTTGTACGCTTAGAAAATTATTGAAAATTCCCAAAACAACAGGTTACAGTTCTAAGATCTCAGATCTGCAGTTGGAGGTTCTTGTGGCACAATGGTAGTCCACAAATCAAATCTAAAGCTCTATCATCCCTATTTCACTTCAAAGTGAATACATTTAATTTTCATTCTCCCTTTAGCATTTCCACTTTCATATTTAGTTGATTTAATTCAACTATTAGTCCTCTCACATTTATCTTCTTTCCTATTTTCTAAGAAACAACGGAATAGAAGCCCCTAAGTCCTAAATTCAGTATCAGCATCACCTTAGATCCTATTAGGTGATCCCCATTTTCCATTGTATAGATATACATAAATTAAAATTATAAGTGAGAATAAGAATGCAAATGTTTGCATCATAGATTTAATTTATCAAAATATGTGAACATAGCAATATGTGATGATCAATTTTTTTTTATAAAGGTCTAGATTCATAGCTATCTTGATAAATCAATTATAGTTTTGCTTATAAATATGAAAATAATTGAACGTCAACTCTAGATATATGTGAATCTTATTATTCCTTTATTATTAATATAAGGAAATGATAGTTTTCTTTTCTTTTCCTATAAACAAAGGATAGATAGTTTTTTTATGCATTGTGTGACTGAGAATTCCCAAGGGAGGTGTGTATTTTGTGTATGCAACTACTTGATAACACTAGCTAGTGCATTAGAGAATAACATCTAGTTTGCTACCAGAAATTATATTTTTCTTTTCATTTTTTTACCTATAAAAGGGAAAGGACAATTTTGTTCGAATGAAATCGTGGTAGTGGTGTGATTAATTCTTTTCTATTTTTTTGTGTTGAATTTTATGGATGGGTGTCGAATATAGAATACCAGGGAAGGATAAGTAATGGATTTCTTGTATATAAGCACATCTACTAGGTAGCTAACTTAATATATGCTTTGGCCAAAGAGATGTTTCATATTTTGATACCGTGTATATGTTTTTTTTACTTTCTCCCTACTGCCTCATTATGTAGATACTACATTGTCATAGGTGAAATGTAGATAGGTCACAATGCTACACTAGATTCTATCTGACCTCCTAGTTCCAATTTTCTAGGTTCCTTGAGCAGGGTAGGGTTCTCATCCTTTTATGCTGAGCATCGAAGGAGATAAAAACTATGTGGTTGGATGGAAAAAGTACCTAGACCTCATTCTTGTCTCAAGTACAACAGATGGAGATAAATCTACACACGTGGTGTATTTGGTCCATGGGGTTTTGTTTTGATCACATTTTTGGGTGGGAGGGGGTTTTTAATGTAACTATTTAGGGCCCGAATGGTTAAATTCTTAGAGTACAACATGCTCTATATAGTACTTTAATGTGAAACTTTATTTATATCTTAATATAAAACTCATTTTTACTAAATAATCAAAAAAATCAAAATGGACTGTCAAACGCAAACATCGCTTCCCAAAACATTTTCTATAACATTATGAACAATATGTTTTAATCATTTTTTTTTAAATAAGTGTCTGGTAAAACTTTTAACATGACTAGTGACATTGGCACAACACGCTCTTTGATTCCATGGGAAGAAATTTTGACCTGGAGCTATGAACCAGTGAGGCCACAAATGAGGAACCTCATACCCTTATTACAAAGTTGAGTCACAAACCCGTGAGCACATTGGATCAGTAAAGGCACAAGCCCGTGATTTAAATGGCCCAACGGGGGTTTGAACTTGGGTGGGGACAACAACAACACCACCACTTAACCAACACACTAAGTGGTGAACCCAATATATTTTTATCATTAAGAACCATATAAATTTTTTATTATTTCATTTAGATATTTTAATTAATGATACATTATGTGATAGATATTGTCACCCTATTAGCCCAAAAAAAAATTTAAAAATTGTTCCCTTCTCCAAGCCCATGTTTTGGTTCACATCGTGTTCATAGTTAAACCCTCTATCATATTTTGGTTAATTTTTTTCTTAGTTGGACCTTTGTTGAAATTATCAACCAAATTAGTAAGATCTTGAGTTTTTTAACCTAACATACTTGGTACAAATGTTCCTAGATATGTCAAACCATGCAATGGAAGCAAATCTTTAGGGTTGGTCATGTGTACGTAAGAAGTGTTTGTGTCAGATGATAAATCATGTTTTGAACTTTTGTATTCACCACTTGTTTGGTTTGTAATTTCATCAATTTGTTGGTCGACAAATTATGGTGTCGTGTCATAGTTCATATGAGTTAATGGAGCCTTTTCACCAACCATGCAACTCTATGAAATTTATCTCTTTTCAAGACATAATTTTAATTAGAGATTGCAAAAGTACAACCCCTTAATGATATATTCGATGGAAAAAGAGTGTTGAGGTTGTTGGAAATAAGTTGAGTAACTAAAAGGGGAGGGGTGAATCAGTTACCACAAAAACAAATCCAAGTCCCTTAGATGTCTTAGTTAAACTTATCACTGTTACTCAGTTAACATAGATATTCTGTTGTCACTCGGTTAACAAAGAAAACCTTTAATATATTAACTATAATTGTCCTTTAGTGATTAAGTGTACAAACATAAAGCATAAAGTAAATAACATGTACATAGATGACACCAAGATTTAATGTGGAAACCCAATTTGGGAAAAACCACCAATTGCAACTAGTTACTATTTTTCACTCTTCTGAAGTGAGCCCTGTTAGGAGCCAACCCTGATAAAGGTTACAATACACACTGTTAGGTGTGACCCTATTAAATTATTTAACCACCCTGTAAGGAGTGGCCTTTTTAGAGGTCTTCAAACACTTCAATGTAGAAATGTTTCCTTGTGAGAGGATTTACAAAAAACTGTTAAGTCTACTCTGTAAAGAGATTTTGATCACTGTTACAATTGTTAGAGAGTAACAATGGATTGACTTGTTTGTCCAAGCAACTTTCTTTGCTGATTTAGATCTCTGTTATGGTTTAACACTAGATCCTTACTAATCAAATATTCTATTGCATCTTTGTCTATTTTATCCTTAATCAGAATCCCATATGATTTCGCCTCCACACTTCATATCACAAACTTTTCTTCTTCTTACATCTTACACGTATTCAATCCAAACTTGACCTTATATATATGATAAGCCTTGTCAACTTTGCTTGATTAACCTTCCAAATAAATAATAAAACTTAAGTCTGTCGGCTGCATATAACCAATTAAACATAAAATGTAAACTGTTGTTAGTTGGCTGACACTAAAAGCATAACTTGGTTAACATTGTAATCCTTCAATGCTCAACCAATACTGTAATGCCTGAGTGAACTCGGTTAGAACTAAAAATCACTTTGGTCTTCTTCAATGCCTGAGAGAACATGAAATACACTGACTGTTCTCGGTTTAGGTATAGACATTTGTGTAACATCACTTCATTTGTGTAAACATTAATGAAAATACATAATTGAATAATTGCCATCAACAATCTCCCTCTTATGTCATAATACAAATAATTATAGAGAAATAGTAACAAGAATAAAATTTTATTAATGTCCTTAGCTTCATTCTTATCCTCATCCAAAAAACTCCTTCTGTCTTCACAATCACCAATATAAAGATTTCTCCCTCTTACATTAATCTCTATTTCTGATAAAATTTCTCCCTTTGTCATCAATAATCTCTCCCTTAATAATCTTTCTTTTAATAATTTCTTTGGCATGACATCAATAATCTCTCCCTCTTTGATAACCAATGCCAAAGACATTATCCAATGAATTGTAGTGTACCCGATGTATTGATTCATATGCAATAAGCTCTGACAATCTGTATCAACATGTTAAATCTATTTTGTAGCTTGGTTGATGCATCACTAATTTTTCCATTAGTGAGACTCAGTTAGGGTAATCACCCCTAGATTTCCTCTAAGATACAAGAATGCATCCTTAGGTAACAGTTTTGTGAATATGTCTGCAATTTGTTCTTTAGTATTCACATATTCCAACCTTACTTCCTTGTCTTGAACCAATTCTCTTAAGAAATTATACTTTATTGCTATATTCTTAGTCTTAGTATGCATCACATGGTTCTTTTAAATGTTAATAGAACTAGTGTTGTCACAGTAGATAATAACTAGTTCTTTGATTTCCTCCTTCATACCTGACAACAATTGTTTGAACCATATGATATTTGAACAATTTACTACTGCAACAACATGCTCTGCCTCTACTGTAGACTGAGAGATGCAATTTTGTTTCTTACTGGTCCAAGAGACTAACCTCTTACCAAGGAATAACACTCCACCACGTGTGCTCTTTCTGTCATCAACACTTCATGCCCAGTCAGCATCAGTAAAAGTATTCAAATCAAATTTTCCTCCTTTCTTATACCATAATCCATACCCTTCAGTACCCTTAAGATATCTCAGAAGCCTTTTGATATCCATCAAATGATTCTCTCTAGGATTAGCTGGAAACCTTGCAACAATACCAACTGCTAATGCAATATCAGGTCTAGTGTGAACAACATATTGAAGTTTACCAATCATGGATCTATAGGTAATCTAGTTTACCTCCTTTGAGTCATCATCCTTAGAAAACTTATGTCCAGCAGACACAGGTGTCCCAACTAGTCTGGAATCTTCCATTCCAAATTTCTTTAGTATCTCTTTGATGTATGTAGACTAGGTGATGTAGATACCATCCTTCATCTGATAAACTTGTAAACCAACAAAGAATTTGATTTCACCAGACATAAACATCTCAAATTCCTTACTCATAGCTTCGAAGAATGCTTTGCATAAATCATCATGTCCAGTAAATAGTATATCATCAACAAATATCTCTACTAATAGTATCTTATTCTAAGGTCCTTCTTTGATGTACAAGCTACTATTGTCAATAGTTCTCTGAAATCCAATACTTATCAAGTAACTATGTAATCTTTCATACCAAGCTCTAGGAGATTGCTTCAATCCATACAAAGATTTGTGCAATTTTCAAACCATATTCCTTTTGGTAGGATCAAAAAAACCTTCAAGTTGCTCAATATAGACTTCCTCTTCCAAGATTCCATTCAAGAATGTAGATTTTACATCCATTTGGTATACCTTGAATCCTTTATGTGTAGCATATGCCAGAAGAGTTTTGACTCCTTCAAGTCTTGAAATAGGAGGAAAAGTTTCTCCATAATCAATACCCTCTTCTTGAGCATAACCTTTACACACTAATCTTTCTTTTTTTTCTGGAAACTTCACCTTTTTCATTCATCTTGTTTTTGAAAACCCACTTAGTACCAATCACATTCTTGTCTTTTGGTCCAGGTACAAGATTCCATATTTTTTTCTTTTCTATCTGCTAGATCTCTTCATTCATGGCTTCTATCCAAATTTCATCATTTAATGCATCTTTAATGGATCTAGGTTCAATTTCACTAAGCAAACATGTACCTTTAATTTTTTTCCTTGTCATTATACCTTCTGTCTGATCTCCAATTATTTGCTCAGGTGCATGATGCCTTCTGACATATTTTGCAAGTACAGGTTCCTTCCTCTTTGATTCTTGGCTTGTTCCACTTGGTTCACCATGTTCAAACATTTTGTTCTGCTTCCAACTGATAATTGGGTTCCATTGTCTGAGACTCGGGTGCCTCTGTCTGAGACTCGAGTGCCTCTGTCTGCGACTTGATTCCCTCTATTTGTGACTTGGTTTTTTCAGTTAGCAACTCGAGTTGCATAGGTTGCAACAATGTTTATGCTGATGAATTTAGTGGTTGACATGGTTTTTGTCCAATCACCATTGCCTGTGTCTTAGGTATAGTATGAGGTTCATAATACACAAAGTTTATGTAGTCCTCGAGCTCTTTAATGTTATGTTCTTCACTTCTCTCTGAAAACTCATCAATCTTTATATGTACACTTTCTATGATTTTATGAGTAGTAAGATTCAAACATTTATATGCTTTTCTTTTGCAGGAGTAACCTAGGAATATACCTTCATCACCTTTTACATCAAATTTTCCATTTCTTGCTTCCTTCAAGATGTAACATTTACTTCCAAATACTTTGAAATAACGAACATTGGGTTTATAGCCATACCATAATTCAAAAGGTGTCTTCTCAGTACCATTCTTCAATTGAACTATGTTCAAGGTGTGATTTTAAGTGTTGATGGCTTCCTTCCAGTATTTGGTAGCAACATTCTTTTCAATCATCAAGATTCTTGCACAATCCATAATATATATGTTTCTTCTTTCTGCTATCACATTTTACTAAGGTGTACCTGGGGTAGATACTTGTCTCTTGATTCCTCTTTCATTGCAAAATTCATTGAACTCGTTGGAAATGAATTCACCTCCTCTATCAAATCTTAAGCATTTAAGCTTATTTCTTGTTTCCTTCTCAACTCTGGTAAGATACCACTTAAACTTCTGAAAAGATTCTGATTTTTATTTGAGAAACATAACAATCATCATTATGGAATGGTCATCAACAAATAGAATGAAATACCTCTCTCATGTGTAACTTGTTGTTCCAATTGGTCCACACAAATTAGTGTGCACTAACTCCAAGACTTCTTCTGTATTGTAATTCTTGCTCTTGAAACTAGTTTTTCCCATCTTCCCAATTTGACATTGTTTGTATATTGCTAATTTAGGTTTCTTCAGAATAGGAATACCTCTTACTCTTTTGTTCTTGCTTATGTTAACCAAGATATCAAAATTCACATGACACGACCTTTTATGCCATAACCATCTTTCTTCTACTTGTGCAATAAAACATGAACTTTCAGTGAGATCAAGATAGAATAGATTACCTTTTGTTTGCCTGCCAGTTCCAACTAGGTTTCCCTTACCATCCAAGAGCTTGGCCTTACCATTCA
>MU217316.1:153890-188956 GCA_018584345.1 Thuja plicata | reverse complement strand
AAATCAAACAAGTCTTGGGTGCACTTATTTTAGCTCATCGGAGGTTGTAGTGAAAATTTAGTTGTGTTTCAAGTTCTTTACATGCTTTGATTTATTAGTATATCTTGTGTTTGCATGTTTTGACTTGCTGTGCAGCTGCAAGGATTTTCATTGCATACACACACTTAGTAGATTACACCTTAGTCCTTCAACCCAATAAGCATTATCACATTTGATTCCTTCTGGTAGAGCAATACAACCTTTACCTTTCATATAACAAGGTTCATCATTCCTAAAACTGACACTCCCACCGTCATGGTGCTTAAGATGTTCAAACTTAGTTTTATCACCATTCATGTGGTGAGAACAACCAATATCAATTATCCAAGTGTCATTCTTGCTAATATGAGAGTAAAGTGTTATCTTTTCATTGTTTGACTCATCCTTTATAACAATCTAAACTATTTAATCTTTATCTTCATCACTATCAGAATCTTTTGCAATATAACAAGATTTCTTACCTTTGTCCTTGTAGCTTTTGTAACTCTTGAAATATTTCTTGCCTTTGTACTTGTTGAACTTTTTCTCATCTTTATCTTCTTTGTTTGGATACTTAGCAGCAATGTGACCAACCTCATTACATGAAAATCAAATCAATGGTATTCTTCCTTTGTACTTTCCTTTGGCAGCTCTCTTTGCAAGTAATGCTTCAATGATTTCCAAATCCTCATTATTAGAATCATCATCACTATCACTGTCAATCTATTTTCCTTTTGAGTTTCTATCCATCTTACCAAGATTTAATTTAGCTTTGAATGCGGACTCAAAATTGCTAGGATTAGGAGAATAATTGTCAAAATTGTCAAACTCAAAAGTTGTAAGCATTCCAACCAATGCATCTAGATTTATATCATTACTGTACCTCATCTCTTGAATAGCTGAAACTCTAATAGCATAGATAGGAAGTAAATTTCTCAATACCTTACTAACCACTGTTTTGTCTTTAATTGTTCCACCGGCAACTCGGATGGCACTGACACTTTTCTTGATTCTTTCACTGTATTTTGTAATGTCTTCTCCTTCTTTCATTTTCATCTGATCAAACTGACCTAATACTTTATGTTTTTTCTCTCTTTAAATTTTCATCTCCTCCATGTATATCATGTAGTTTCTTCCACATATCATAGGCAGTAGGGCACTCCTTGACTTCATCAAATTCAGAATAGTTGAGTGAAGAAGTTATATCAATCATCATTATGTTATGATTCTTCATGTACATCATCTGATCCAAAGACATAGGTCTCGGTGGTTCCACATACTTGTGATTCAAGAATTGCAAACCAGTATCTCCAATAGTAGATAGATGTAGCCTCATCAAATATTTCCATGCAACGAAGTTATCTTTGTAAAGCTTTGGGATCTCCCTTCTGTAAGATAACTCTGATCTTTAGCTTAGGCCTTTAAACCTTCCCTGAAAGCACCAAATTCTTTGATACCAATTGTTGGAAATGAGTTGAGCAACTGAGAGGGGAGGGGTGAATCGGTTACCACAAAAACAAATCCAAGTCCCTTAGATGTCTTAATTAAACTTATCACTGTTACTCAGTTAACATAGATATCCTGTTGTCACTCGGTTAACAAAGAAAACCTTTAAGATATTAACTCTAATTATCCTTTAGTGATCAAGTGTAGAAACATAAAGCATAAAGTAAATAACATGTACATAGATGACACCAAGATTTAATGTGGAAACCCAATTTGGGAAAACCACCAATTGCAACTAGTTACTATTTTTCACTCTTCTAAAGTGAGTCCTGTTACGAGCCAACCCTGTTAAAGGTTACAATACACATTGTTAGATATGACCCTGTTAAAGGATTTAATCACCCTATAAGGAGTGGCCTTGTTACAAGTCTTCAAACACTTCAATGTAGAAATGTCACCTTGTGAGAGGATTTACAAAAGATTGTTAAGTCTACTCTATAAAGATATTTTGATCACTGCTACAATTTTTAGAGAGTAACAATGGATTGACCTGTTTGTCCAAGCAACTGTCTTTGCTGATTCAGATCTTTGCTCTGGTTTTACACTGGATCCTTACTGATCAAATATTCTATTGCAGCTTTGTATGTTTTGTCCTTAATAATAATCCCATCTGATTTTTCCTCCACACTTCATATCACAAACTTTTCTTCTTCTTACAGCTTACACACATTCAATCCAAACTTGACCTTATATATATATGATAAGCCTTGTCAAGTCAGATTGAATAACCTTCAAAATAAATAATAAAACTTAAGTTTTTCGGCTGCATATAACCAATTAAAAATAAAATTTAAACTATTGTTAGTCGGCTGACACTAAAAGCATAACTCGGTTAACGTTGTAATCCTTCAATGCCCAACCGATACTGTAATTCCCAAGTGAACTCGGTTAGAACTGAAAATCATTTTGGTCTTCTTTAATGCCCGAGAGAACATGGCATACACTGACTGTGCTCGGTTTAGGTATAGACATTTGTGTAACATCACTACATTTGTGTAAACATCAATGACAATACACAATTGAATAATTGTCATCAACAGAGGTATTGGCATGATTTTTAAAAATAAATTATGAAGTTTCTCACTTTTTGTGATAATTTTATTTGGAGACTCAAAAATTACACCCTTGTTAATGATAGATTAGATGACAAAAGTGCGCAAAGATGTTGGCCTAATTTTTGAAAATAAATGGCATTGCTTATCTCTACTAAAATTTAATGAATGAAATGGTTTTTTCTATTAATGAAAGGTGACAATATTTTTGAATTTATTGTTTCTTTGGAAGTGGGCCATAAAATATGCAAACTAACATATTGATGACTCTATTAGAGAAGTAGGACTTCACAAATCCTTATATTTTGTCTTCGAGTTGCTAGAATTGGTATTTAAGATTGATTATCTGCTCTCTCTAAGTTAGTATGGTGATCCCTTATAAGGATTCACTTCCCTTGGTTCAACCTAATTTTATTTGGATTTAAAGAGAGAAAGAATACATTGTTTCCAAGTTGAATACAGTTGTGTGGTGATAAAATACTAGTTACTCCAAATATAAGAGGACAAATTTTATTCTGGAGAAAGAGGAGAGACAAGAAGAAGTTCACAATATTCTCATGGAGAGGAAAATAATTGCAGCAAGAAACCTTGCGTCTAGGGTGAAGTGACTTACCACTTAGTAGAAGTGTGTAGTCATGTAGGAGTAAATATAGCTATTGATAGAAATTAGAATGGGGTAAGATGGTTTTCCTTGGAGAGGGTGTTGCTCCTATTGTTTATCCTGGTTTGGAATTAGTTAAATATCTACAAGAATATGTCCTTTCTAGACTGACAACTTTGGCATGGAAATGTACATGAAGCTTGGAAAAATACATAACCATTATTTTATTATTGGCTAAAGAAGAAGAGAATGCAAAAAATGTTGGATGCCCAGTTTCAAATGATGATGGTAGCGATGAGAAACTTTGTTCCTAAAACTAATTAATATTGGTTTGCTTCATAGAACCATGACTAGTAGAGGGATTGTAGGACTAGGATGATGAACTATAACTGATTGTATGTTTGAATTCATTTTGTTGATGGTCAACTGAGTTACAGATGTGATGATAAACATTAATCAGTTAATGTACTGTCATTGATGTCAACTTATTTGAGTATCATGACGGTGAAAAACATCTATTATGGATTGAAGATCTAGAACAAACAAAGTTTATGTGGTCGGTAATTGAAGAGTTCTGTATACACCGATTACCAGTGAACACTGAGTAAATTCAGTATATACCAAGCACAGTGATAACTAAGCTAGGGATCACTGAGACATCATGGTATTGACTGAGTAATTGAATCAAACTGAGGCCAACTAAAATGATGAGCTAGAAATTTATGATTTCAAGGTAAATGATAAAATTTGTTATGATGATCAAATGACTATGAAAATTCAAGGAAGATTGGACAACGAAGATTGAAATGTATTTTTTACACAACTATCGAAGAAGGTTTAAGCGAAAAAACCAACGATGAAGATTAAGTGCCAAAATCTAAACTATGGAAATTTAATGAGTTATGATGTCTATATAAGAGACAAGAGATTCATTATGAATCAATGATGTTATGATTTGCATACATGCAAATTTCATGCATGACTGATCAAACTGGTTAAAGACAGAACCGAGCATTTTCTACAGACAACACCGAGAGACAGAGGAAAGAGCATTAACCGAGCATAATAATGTATGAAGAAATAGATGAACTGAAGTGAACAAATTGATCAGAGGTATTATGTACTTAGCATAGATCTTAAAATCTACAAAATAGAGTTGTATTTGAATAAGATCATTACTGTATCAGTTTAACCACTGTTACAGATAAATCTCTTAACCAGGTAGGACGTGAAAGTCTTTATTATGACATTCAAATGAATATTGAGTGTTTTCTTGTTGACCCCTTAGTGAATGATTGGTCAAAAGAGAATTGTTAGTTTTAAATCCTCTAACTAGGTCACATTTAACATTGTGCATTGTAACCTTTAACAGCATTGGCTCTTAACCGAGCTCACTTCAGAAGAGTGAAATATTTTGGATTACCGATCCCAGGTGGGTTTTTCCCTTAGCAGGGTTTCCACATTAAAAATCTATGTGTTAATGTGTATGATTATTGTGGATTGTTTTGATTAAGTAAAAGCGGGATTTGAAAGGTCCCAAAACCTTGTACAAAAGATCAGAAGATAGGCATAGCTGATCAATCAACAACCAAAAGATGAAAAAAGGAAGATGCTAGGGCCCGAGGCCACACAAGATAAAAACAAAGCGCTTAGCAAAAAAGACAACAGACAGGGAGAGCACAAAAGACAGCAACTAGCTAGTTTCCATCAGTTCTTTGGCCTGCTCTACGAGAAGCTCCATGTTTCCCACAGAGATCCTGAGGTCATCAAGCTCTGTGTCTTTCTTCTTAATACTTTCTTGAGTGTGGATGCTAGAGCCCACACCCTCTTTGGGCTCCTTGTTCTCCTCCCCCCTATTAACCTCGATCATGTCCATTAAGCTCTTTCACTGTTCAATAGAGACTTTCAGGATATTGAAGCTTTGTTCACTTATCTTTTTTAACATCAGGTCCATTTTCTCCACTTTCCCTTCCAGAGTAGAAATGTGAGCCTCACTATTTCTAATATCTGCATCTTTGCTCATATTATTGATCTTTTCCTCCATAATCAGCACTTTAGTCCCTAGCTCCACAAAGCTTCCCCTTTGTTGATAGCTTCGGTCCAATTCTTTAGACTGGTTTCCATTGGTTCCTCACCAAAGGTTGCAACTTTAACCATATTCACAATCTTCCCTTGTTCCTGAAGCTCGGCCTTCATATTCATAGTATCTTGTGCAATGGTTGCCATGAACCTGCCAAAGGAAAGAATGATGTCTTTCTAACCCATGCCAATATTAAAGTTGTCCTTTTTATCCATAGTAGTAGAAACTTTTTCCTTCCCCTGAGTACTATCATCTTTTTCCTCAACCTCGCTCTGAGTGTTATCTTCATTCTCCATATTTGTATCCTTCTTCTCCTTGTTTTCTGGGCTCTCATAAGCAGGTTCCTCATCATCATAGGAAATAAGGATACCCTTATTCTTCTAATTCCTCTTAGTAACAAGGGTTTTATCCTTGAAACAAGCTTTCATTTTTTTGTTCTTCATAGGGTTGTTGTCTTCGTTGTCAATTTTGAAACCCTCCAAATTAGAGTCCATCTCAGCATATTCCATTTTTTTCTTAGGAATCCTCTTAGAAGAGCTACCCTTCATGCTACCAACCCCTCTGCTACTAATGTTATTCATCTTGTCCTCAGTGTCATCTTCAAATTTTTCTCCTGAGTCTTTGTCCTCGGTTTCCACATCATTAAGAATCCTGCCCTTAAACATAGTTTTCTCAATTTTCCTCATTTTTAACACATCATACATCAAAACCTTCAGGCCCTGATGAGATGCGTGATCCCTAAAAGGGTATTTCTAGAAATCTCTCATCGTAACATTCAAATATCTCATGAGATAAAAAGGGATGCTCATATCCTCATTATGTCTAAAATGGTTCAAGATAATGAAATGATGCCCGTAGGCTCTAGAAAATATCCCATCAAGGGTAAGATAACTGATAGCAGCATATAAAAAAAAATGCCAAGGATGACTGATATTAGTAGGACTTAAAAAACCTCCTACCTTCTTGGCCAATCTGTCTGCCTCTTCATCATTCTCTGGGAATCTCTCATAAGCTTTGTCAGAGTATCTGCAGTCACAGTAGAACTTCATCCTGTCCACAGGTAAGCCCGTGGCTTCTGTGAAAAGTTCCTCATTAATGAAAATCCATTGATTATTGAAGTAAATCTTCCCTTTCTTCCAATTTTGCATGAAAAAACTGGTAATAGTAGGGTTACACCCGCGCAACTTATCCATGTAAGTTGCAAAATTCCCCTTCTAAAGAATTTCCCAGACTTTCACATTTTTCTTCCACTCGCTGCAGTCTAAAGGCTCATGTATTTTCTTACTTCCACCCATTCTATTTATACTAACCTTATCTCTCTTATTTTTTCTATGCTTAGTTTCACCTATTTTCTCCTTTCTTATAATGTGATCCACATTTTTTGAAAACACCCATAATCTGTGTGAAATAGCATGTCGACAGCAAGTAGCATTGAAGAGGATGAACACATCATAATTAGACCTTACAACACTCATATTAGTTGTAGTCATTTAATTAATTATTTTTCACTTCTCTGAATTTCGTAGATTATCTCCTTGTGCATAAGGGATTTGATATCGTACGACAAGCTGATTTCATTCTACCATGTAAAGATATGATTATTTTTACACTCGTAATTAGCCACCCAGTCAGCGCTTTCATTACCTTCATGGTACATATGCGTAATAATACATTTATTCATGGTCTTGATTATAGATTTAGCATTATCAATTATATTGCTAATCGACCAAGAAGGGTTAGATATATTATTAAGGGCCTTGACAATATTCAGGGAATCCCCTTCAATCCAAACATTATTGCTTTTGTGTTCTTTAGCCAAAAGAAGACCATTGAGAGAAGCCAAAGCCTTCACCATATGGTTATTTTGAACACCAATTGGGATAGCCCTCATCTCTTTACAGTGTCCTCTTTCATCCCGGATGACCACCCCACATCCCACAATGCCAGGATTACCTTTTGATTCCCCATCAAAGTTGATCTTAGTCTATCCCATCAGAGGGCATTCCCATATCACCACCTCTTTGTTTTTGTTATGATCTTCTTCATCCAATTGAATTCCCCATCTTTTAATAGTAGCACAGTCTTCTTCCCGTTTTGAATCACCTTTAATCTTCATGATTTTAAGATTCTCAATTATCATACTCTGAATTTTTCTGTATAATATTTTATAAGGAGTAGCATTTTCTCTGAAAATTATTTCGTTTCTTTCCTTCCATATCACCCAAGTAATGTGGGGGGGGCTATATTCCATATCTTTCTAATACAATCATTCTTGTTATTGATTTCCCAAAAATTGAACATATTCTGAATATCAGAAGGTAAGACCTAGTCCATATTAAATGCTTTCATCCAATATGACCAAATCTCATTAGTATAGTTGCAGTGAATAAAAAAATGGTTAACTGATTCTTCCTCCTTCCTACATAGTACACACATGTTAGTAATATGCATCCCTTTACTCTTGAGGTTGTCAAGAGTTAGGATTTTTTTTTGAATCATAGTCCAAAAAAAGATATTGATCTTAGGAGTAATCCCTTTGATCCAAACCTTAGCCCAAAAAGGTTTTTCACAATTATCATAATTGATGTTATAGGTCATTCCCACAGTAATACAACCATTAGGAGTATATTTCTAGATTAAGGAATCTTCCTTAGAATTAATAATCATAGCATTAAGGGTATTATTAAGAGATAGAAGAGCATCATCAATAGTAGTTAAGTCCCTCCACTCCCCATTACTTCTATAGTCCATGACCTTAGTTCCAATTCTATTTTTACATATTTCAGCAAGGGGGGCCCATAAAGGATTCGTAGCTAGAGCCTGATTGCCAATCCAAATATCATCCCAAAAGTCCACTTTATCCCCCTTACCCACTTTCCATTTAACACCTTTCCTAATGGTATTTTTGGCTTTTATAACATTCTTCCATATGCAGGATCCCACCAGGAAGTCTTCATAATTAAGAAAATCATTGATAGAGTTAGAGTTCCTATTATATTTGTTGTGCCAAATAGCATTCCATTCCCCTTTCAGGGTGAAACCCCTCCATCCAAGTTTAGCAAGGAGAGCTTCATTCATACTTTTAATTTTTCTTATTCCCAGACACCTTTACTTTTAGGCATGCAAACTTTGTCCCAAGAAATAAGAGCAAATCTGTTAGTTTTTTCCACTCCATTCCAGAGAAAATGCCTTAGGATTTTCTCTATAGCCTCAAAAAATTTATTATGTATTCTAAATAGGATAAGAATATAAGTAGGCATGATTTGAAGAGAAGATTTAAGGAACTTAACTTTACCAGCCTAACTTAGCATAATCCCTTTCCACCCTGCAAGTTTCTTATGAAATTTATCCACAAGGGAGCTCCAAAAATAATCAGGAAGATTAAGCCCGAGAGGGAGACCCAGGTAGGTAGTAGGGAGCTGGCCAATTTGGCATCCCATAATTCTTCTTATTTTGTGATGTCTGTACTTAGGGGTATTTATAAAATAAATAAAACTTTTATTCCAATTGATGAACTGACAAGTAGCCTTACCATAATTGTTGAGGATCTTTCTAAGATTCCAAGCTTCATTTATAGTAGCTTCACCCATAAAAATAGATTCATACACGAATTTATGGTGGGTGAAAACATGATTGGAAGAAGAAGGCTTTATCCCTTTAAGATCTCCATTTCTAACAGCACTGTCAATATATCTCCCCAGGCACTCTGCAATAATCACAAACAAAACCGGAGAGAGGGGATCTCCCTGCCTCAAGCCTCTGGAGGATTTAAAAAAAGAGGAGGGGGCACCATTCACTAAGACAGAGAAAGAGGGAGAAGTAACCAACTGCATGAGAAATTTGATACATTTGGGGCTGAAGCCAAAGGCCATTAGAGTTTTCTGTAGGAAATTCCAGTCAACTTTGTCATAGGCTTTGGAGATATCAATTTTCAGGATAAATCCTTCTTTTCTAGCCATAGTCAACGAGTGGATATTCTCATGGATAGTGATGATTGAGTCTAAAATATGTTTACCTAGAATAAAGCTAGTTTTTTTAAGAGCTATGATCTTAGGAAGAAGATTCAAAATTGATCGGTAATCACGGTATTGATTTACTGCCACTTGGTAGATGACTAGACAACATATAGGACTAAAGTTTGAGATCATAGTTTACATTTCACCGAGTTGATTTATATGTTTGGAATTGTTATTATATACATCTGGGAGAATTTGGGACTGTAGGATAATTGGGAGCTAATTGATTCACCCCCCTCTCAATTATTTTAACAATTGGTGTCAGAGTGTACATTGCTTAGAATGAAAGTTTTAAAGGACTTAAGCTAAATATCACAAGATGTATAAGAGAGACACACCAAAGTTGAACAAGGAGAAATTCTCAACATGTAAGCTCAGAATGAGACTATACCTATCAAGGATTGGAGATAATATAATGCTATACCTGGATAATGAATTCATCCTACCTATTGGACCTTTGACTGTTACTTAGATCAAAGAAAAACATGAACACAACACTATGATGGTATAAATTGCTTCTTCACTCACTGATGTTGAATTTGAGGATATCAAGGCATGTACATCAGCCAAGCAGATGTGGGACAAGATTACACTAGTTTATGGAGGAGATGCAAATGTACAAAGAGCTAAAGTTGAAAGACTCCGAGGAGAATTTGATGACATGAGAATGAAAGAAGGAGAGAACATAACACAGTACAGTACCCAACTCAAGGAGGTTTTAAATTCTATTCATGGAGCAGATGGAACTATTGATGAAGATACTATTATGAGTAATATTCTTAGAATTTATTGCCTATTTATCCTATAAGAGTCTCTGCAATACATGAAATGAGAGCATCACCTGGAAAAAACATTATAGTTGATAGCCTTATTGGTAGGCTAATTTATTTTGTGCTGAACAATTTTGACAACAGTGTTGTACCTACTATAGAATCTACATTTATGTCTTCTCTAAAAATTAGTAAATCTGGTAGCAAACCCATGATAAGAAATAATAGTGATAATGACAGTGATGATAAATAACTTGATGAACTTGAAGAATTAATGGTTAGAAGATTGCACAAAGGTAAAGGAAGGTATAAAGGTAAACTACCTTTGATATGCTTTAATTGTAAACAAATTGGACACTTTGTTTCTCGGTGTCCTAACACAAAGATTGATGAAAGAAATGAAAAATTTAATGACAGAAAAGATAACAGAGAATACAGAAGTAACTGACAGTATGATAGAAGGAATAACCAAGATTACAAAGATAAAGTCAAGAATGCTTGTTACATTGTTGAAGATAAAGATAATGACACTGATTTTGACACTAATGAAGACATTGAGACAGTATATGTAGCTTTGAAAGAAGATTTAGAAGAATATGAAAGGTATGTTGAAACAACACTTATTTATAAAGTTAGTAAGCATGGAATTTGGGTTATTGATAGTGGTTGCACACATCACATGACTGGAGATAAAGAAAACTTTTAATTTCTTGAGCATTATAATGGTGGATCTGTTATAATGGGATATGATACACCTTGTCAAGTGAAAGGAAAAGGTACTATATTGTTGAATAATCAAATCAAATGTGAGAATGCATATTGGGTGAAAGGAATTAATTATAATCTATTGAGTGTTTCATGGTTGAATAACACAAGTCACCGAGTTGCATTTGAGAACAAAAAAGATAGAATCTATGATGAAACAGGAAAGTTGATCAGCACTGGTGAACAATCAAAAGGTAATCTATTCTATCTCGACACTGCTGAAACTACTTGTTTGATGGCTAAGAATGAAGATGTATAGTTATGGAATACGAGGATTTGTCATGTAAATTTTGACAGCATGGTTAAGATCAGTAAGAAAATAAAAGTTAGAGGCTTACCGAGCTTATCTAAACCTGACCATGTAATGTGCAAGAATTGTCAAATGGGAAAAATGTCAAAATATAGTTTTAATAGAAAAAAAATTTCATATAATGATATTTTGGAGATAGTTCATACAGACCTATGTGGACCAATGAGAATGCAAAGTTATTATGGTGACAAATACTTTATTTTATTTGTTGATGACTACTCTAGAATGATGATTGTCATGTTCCTAAAAGAAAAATCTGAAGCATTTAAGATGTTCAAATGTTACAAAGCTAAAGTGGAAAAAGAAATTAGTAGAGAACTGAAATGTTTGAGATATGATAGAGGAGGTGAATTTATTTCTGATGAGTTCCCTAACTTTTTTAATGATTATTGAATTAAGAGACAGGACTATGCACCGAGGACACCATAGCAGAATGGAATTACTGAAAGAAGAAATAGATCAATTGTGGATTGTGCTAGAACACTGATGATTGAAAAGAATATTGCATAAACATACTAGAGAGAAGTTTTTAGTACTATTGTATACACACTAAACCAAGTACAACTGAAGAAAGATACAAACAAGACACCTTATGAATTATAGTATGGTTATACACCTAATGTGAGTTATTTATAGGAGAAAGATTAGTTACTTAGATAAGTAAAAAGCAAGGATGATAGAAAGAGCACTACTAGTGGAGAACTATTTATAGGAGAAAGATTAGTTACTTAGATAAGTAAAAAGCAAGGATGCATATCTCAGTCAACTGCAGAAGCAGAATATGTTGTTGTTGTTGTTGAAAACTTTTCAAACATTGCATGGATAAAACAACTTTTGAAAGGTATGAATGAAGAGATCACTGACCTAGTGGTAATTTATTGTGATAATACTAGTGCAATAAATATTTCAAAGAACCCTATGATGCATGTAAAAACAAAGCACATATCTATCAAATATCACTACTTGAGGGAACAAGTACAAGAGAAACAAGTGATACTAGAATATATACAATCAAAAGAACAACTTGCAGACATATTCACTAACCCCTTACCAAAGTATACATTTGAGTACTTGAGGAGTAGACTAGGGGTTCGTCCCTTATCTATCAGTCACTAAGCTGACAAGGAGGTTGCATCAACCTACATGTAATCATAATATCAATCATGTTGATGCAAAGATGAACTAGACCGACACAGACATATCAATACATTGCAAGGTACTTATTTTATTGAACCAAAAACCAGAGATATTTTTTTGGCTACTGAAGAGCTGTATATTTATTTTTTGCATTGTTGTCAAATGGAGAGAATGATCAATGAAATATCTATCCATTAAAGGGAGAAAAGATTCTACAGAGAAAGGGAGAGAAATGACATGTCTATCTACAAAGATATTCAAGAACAAAAGATTCAAATCTGGAGGGAGAGTCTGCATGGTGAGTTTTTAATGCTGAAACATTTTATCTATTCAATATAGGGAGAGCTGCAACATTTTGCAGTTGTAGAATGATATTTTGGTATTTTATGGCATTTTCATATTACATATTTCATATTGTGTTTCCATCAATGCCAAAGGGAGAAATTGATGAACTACAACTGATTGTATGTTTGAAGTCATTTTGTTGATGGTCAAATGAGTTATAGATGTGATGATACATATTCATCAGTTAATGTATTGTCAATGATGTCAACTTATTTGAGTATCATGACGATGACAGACATCTATTATGGATTGAAGATTTGGAACAAACAAAGTTTATGTGGTTGGCAATTGAAGAGTTTTGTACACACCGAGTACCAGTGAACACCGAGTAAATTCAGTGTATACCAAGCATATGATAAACTATAACTAATTGAATGTTTGATGATGTTAAGTTGATGATAACTGATATGCACAAAGTTAATGCAATACATTAAATCAATTAATGTATTGTATTGTCATTGATGTCAACTTGATATAATCTGATTAGTTATATACATATAGTCAAAGACTTCAAAGAAACAAAGAGAGAAAGGTTATTTTATCAATAATGCATAAAAGTTCAATATACATCGAGTGACAACAAACACCAATGGACAGTGCACACCGACGGACAGAGAACCCTGAGAGAAGAGTCACTATGATACCCGAGCAAGAAACCCGAGCAAGCATTACCGAGCAGAACCTAAGTGATACCCGAGCATAACTAAAAGTCACAATGTTTCCCAATGAATTTATAACCCCGACAGACAGACAACCCCAATGAAAAGAGATGCCCGAGGACAAATGAAGTCAAGACCGATCAAAGAAGGAGTTAAACACCGATCAAAATTGAATTTTAGAAATGACAAAAGACTTAGTTGGCATGAGATAAAAATGGAGTTAACTGATTGATTACATTATTTTCATCTACCAGTTAAAATCCAATGATAAGCTAGAGTTTTAAAGATAGTTTTATTCCAGTTGTCAAAGAGAAATCTGCGGGATAAAACTAAAGCAAGCTTTAAAGAAAGAATGGCGAGATTTGCGGATCATGTCAAGAACAAGAAAGACAAGAACTTAGAAACAGTAAAATCATGTCTATAAGAAAGACAAGATAGTTCATTATGAATTAGGGTGGAAGAATAGAAGAGGGTGTTGAAGAGAATACTGGTGAAGAAAGAAGTCTTCATACTATCCTGATCAAACAAGCTGAAGAATAGAGCTAAAGGTTTCTGTAGACATCGATCAACAAAGAAGAAAAAACATCATCGAGCAAAAAGAAGTAGAGAAAAGGAACATAAGGGAAACATTGAATAGAAAGGTATTATGAGCTTATAATAGATCTAAACATCTGCAAGAATAAGTTGTATTTATGAACAGATCATATACTATTTCAGTTTAACCATTGATTCATAAAATCTCTTAACAGAGTGGGATTTAATTATCCTTTATGTATTGAGATACATCCCAAGGAGTATCAAAAAATTTATCGTGAAGATAGCATAGTGAAATGCCAGATATCAAGTGACAAGCTATTATATTTAAATCCTCTAACAAGGTTGCACTTAACAGTGTGTTTGTAACCTTTAATAGGCTTGGCTCTTCATCGAGCTCACTTCAGAAGAGTGAAAAATTTGGGTTACCTGTCCCAAGTGGTTTTTCCCTTAACAGGGTTCCCACATTAAAAATCCATGTGTCAAATGTGTTTATGGCTCATTACTTTAATGTTTGTCTTTACACATTACTAAAACAAGATTGATCGGTAAACACTAAGTTATTTACTGTATTTCAGTAAAGGCTAGACTGCTATTTGGTAAAGCTTAAGAAAAAGGATTAACAGTGAACTCCGAGCAATAGTTATTTGATAAGATTGTTTAAAGGCATACATCTTGTAGGACTGAAGATAACTAGAGGTTTATATTTGTGGTATAAATTTTTTGGGTTGATTTATTGGATTAAAAATTGAGGCCAGTAATTCACCANCCCCCCCCCCCCCCCCCCTCTTAGTTATTCTAACAATTGGTATCAGAGCTTGTGTGCTTAGAAAGGGAGTTTAAAGACTCAAGCAAAAGATCACAAGATGAGAAAAAGGGATGTGCCTAAGTTGAACAAGGACAACTTTGCATCATGGAAAAGTAGGATAAGACTCTACCTATTTGGTATTGGAAATGATGTTACTCAATACTTGGATACTAAATATGTGTTGCCTACTAGGCCTCACATACTTGATCAATTAAGATAAAAGCATGAGCACAATTCTATGATGATAGAAATTGCTTCCTCTCTCCCTAATGTTGAATTTGAAGATGTCAAAACATGCACCACTACAAAGCAAATATGGGACAAATTGAAGCTAGTACATGGAGGAGATGCAAATGTGCTAAGAGCCAAGGCATAAAGACTAAGAGGGAGGTTCAATGACCTAAGAATGATAGAAGGAGAAAATATCACTCAGTATAGCTGTAGATTCAAAGAGATAGTCAATGCTATCTGAGGATTTGGAGGTGTACTTGAAGAATAAACAGAGGTATGTAAAATCCTAAGAACCTTACTCCCTGTTTATGCTATTAGAGTATCTGCTATACAGAAAATGAGAGCAATAGAAAATAACAATGTCACTCTAGATAGTTTCGTTCATAGACATATTTCATTTGAGATGAATAACTTTGACAACAATGTCTTACCATCTATTGAGTCTGCATTCAAATCTTCTTTGAAAATAAGTAAGTCAAGTCATAAATACACTATGAGAAATGATAGTGAAAGTGATAGTGATGACCAAGAACTTGATGAGATTGAAGCACTAATGGCTAGAAGATTGTAGAGAGGCAAAGGTAGGTACAAAGTTAAATTACCATTGGTATGTTTTAATTGTAAAGAGATTGGACACCTTGCTGCTAGATGTCCTAACAAAAGAAAAGAAGATAGAAATAATGATAGATTATATGAAAAGAAGTTTGACAGAGGTGATGATAGAGATTACTGAAGCAACCAACAATCTGACAGAAGAGATAACCAAGACCACAAGGACAAAGAGAAGAAAGCTTGTTACCTAGCTAAGATCAAAGATGAGAATACTAACACTGAATCTGATGAAGCCATTGAGGTAGTATTTGTTGCTATTAAGGATGATTTAGACAAAGAGGAAAGGTATGTTGAGACTGCACTCATATCTAAGGTTAGTAAAAATGGTGTCTAGATTATTGATAGTGGATGTACTCACCACATGACTGGAGATAAATAAAATTTTAAAAATTTTGAGTATTATAATGGTGGATCAGTAAGAATGGGTAATGACTCGCCTTGTCCAGTTGAAGGTAAAGGAACCATAATGTTAAATAATTTGATCAGATGTGAAAATGCATACTGGGTAAAAGGAATTAACTATAACCTATTGAGTGTTTCACATCTGAATAACACAGGTCACCGAGTTGTATTTGAGAACAAAAAGACAAAAAACTTTAACGAATCAAGAAGGTTGATCGGAACTGGTGAACATACAAAAGGTAACCTATTCTATCTTGATGATATAAAAAAAACACTTTTTTAATAGATAGAAACAAAGACATATGGTTGTGGCATAAAAGGTTATGTCATGTAAATTTTGAAAACATGATTAGGATAAGCAATAAAAGGAAAGTAAGAGGCTTACCGAGCATGTCAAAGCCTGACCATGTCATGTGTAAGAATGATCAAAAAGGTAAAATGACAAATTCTAGTTTCAAGAGCAAAACCTACACATCTAATGCCATTATAGAATTAGTCCATACTGATCTATGTGGACCAATGAGAACAAAGAGTTACTATGGTGATAGATACTTCATTCTCTTTGTTGATGATTATTCTAGAATGATGACAGTTATGCTTTTAAAAGAGAAATCAGAAGCATTCAAGATGTTTAAATGATATAAATCTATTGTAGAAAAACAAAGTGGTAAGGAACTAAAATGATTAAGATCAAATAGAGGAGGAGAATTTATTTTTGATGAATTCACTAACTTTTGTAATGAGCATAGAATTCAAAGATAGGTTTCTGCACCAAGAACACCACAGCAAAATGGGATTGTTGAAAGAAGGAACAGATCCATTGTTGATTGTGCAAGAACACTGATGATTGAGAAAGGCATCACTCAAACATTCTAGAGGGGATCTGTCAGTACTACTGTCTACACATTGAACAGAGTTCAATTGAAGAAAGACACCAATAAGACACTTTATGAGCTATGGTATGGATACACACCCAATGTAAGTTACTTCAGAATTTTTGAAAGTCAATGCTATATTTTGAAAGATTAAAGAAATGGAAAGCTTGACTCCAAAGGTGAAGAAGGAACATTTCTAGGGTATTCTACCAAAATCAAGGCTTATAAATGTCTTAACAAATCCTCTAACAAAATAATTGAAAGTACAAATGTCAGGGTAGATGAATTTGTAGAGAAAAATGGTAAGGAAAGAAGGAAAGAACTGGAAGACTACAATAGGTTTGTCTATAGTGAAGAACCTGACACTCTACTCGAGAAATAGTGTATCACTCTCGAGCGACAGAACAATGCACCCGAGCATCAAGCTGCAAACACTGAAAAATCAATAAATTGCTCAAAATGATGTCCCGAACAATGGAGATCAGAATGAAGGTCAAGATGATGATAAGAATGATGAACAAGGAGCTAAACTAATACTTGCCAAGTATGTCAGAAGACACCATCCATAGAACCAGATCATAGGAGACAAAAAGGATGGAATGAGAACAAGAAGTAAGTCACTAAACACTAGATGTTTAATTTGTGATTTTGAGCCTAAATCTATTAATATTGCACTTTAAAATGAAGAATGGGTCAGTGCTATGAATGAAGAGATAGAACATATTGAGAAGAATATAACATGGACATTATTACCTAGACCGGATGACAAAAATGTCATCGGTACCAAATGGATATTCAGAAACAAGCTGAACGAGAATGGAGAAGTCACAAGGAACAAAGAAAGATTAGTATGCAAAGGGTATGCACAAGAAGAAGGTATTGACTATGGATAAACCTTTTCACTCATTGCTAGACTAGAAGGATTTAGAATTCTACTTTCTTATGTTGCATTCAAAGGATTCAAGGTATATCAAATGGATGTCAAATCTACATTCCTAAATGGAATACTAGAAGAAGAGGTATACATTAAATAATCATAAGGGTTTGTTGATCCTAACAAGAGAAACATGTTGTGTAGACTACATAAATCCTTTTATGGATTGAAACAAGCACCTAGAACATGGTATGAAAGAATTCACTCCTATCTCATAAATATTGGATTTGTAAGAACAAGTGAAAACAGTAATCTGTATTTAAAAGAAGATATTGATGATAACATTTTGATTGTTGAAATATTTTTTTATGATATCATATTTGGAGGTAATGATATGTTATGTATATCATTTTCTACTGAAATGAGAAAAGAGTTTGAGATGTCAATGTTTGGGGAGATCAAGTTCTTTCTTGGTCTACAGATTCGTCAACAAGATGCAGGCATCTATATCACTCAATCCAAATACATCAAGGAAGTGCTGAAGATATTCAAGATGGAAGACTCCAAGCTAGTTGGAACACCTTTGGCAACTGGATGCAAGCTGAAAAAGAAAGACAAGTCAACTGAGGTAAATCAGACCCTATATAGATCAATGATTGGAAAACTCATGTATGTTGTTCATACTAGACCAGATATAGCACATGCAGTTGGAATAGTTGCAAGATTCTCTGCTAATCCCAAGGAATCACACATGACTATTGTCAAAAGAATTCTGAGATGTCAAAAGAATATCAAGGACTATGGCTTATGGTAAAAAAGAGAATGAAAATTTGAGCTTCAAGTCTATACATATGATGATTGGGCTAGAAACTTAGATGACAGAAAGAGCACAATAGGAGGAGCATTCTTTATGGGTGACAGACTTGTCACATGGGTAAGTAAGAAGCAAGGATGCATCTCACAATCTACTACAGAAGTTGAATATGTGGTTGGTGCTGCAAATTGTTCTAACATTTCATGGATCAAGCAATTACTAGAAGGTATGAATATGAAAATTCTTGAACCAGTGACTATCTATTGTGATAATACCAGTGCAATAAACATATCAAAGAACCTAGTCATGCATGCTAAGACAAAGCATATTGCTATAAAGTATCATTACTTAAGAGAAAAAGTACAAGAGAAAGAGGTGATATTGGAATATGTTCAATCCAAGGAACAATTAGCAGACATATTTACAAAGCCATTGCCTAAATATACATTTGAGTACCTGAGAAAGAGATTAGGGGTTTGACCCTTGTCTATTGGTCACTAAGCTGACTAGGAGGCTGCCTCATCCTACACATTATCAGAAGATCATTCATGTTGATGCAAGCAAAGAGATGGACTAAAATCATCAGTACATAGAAAGGTACTTATCTACACCAAATACCAGAGTTATTGTATTGCTGATGGAAAGGGAAATTCAAGGAGTATATTATGAAAAAAAGGAGGAAGGATATAGTTTGGCATTGTTGTCAAAGGGAGAGAGATTATATATCCATATGAAATATCCATCATGATCATCCAAAGGGAGAGAAGTATCCTAAAGGAGAGAAAACATTAGAGAAAGATTCAAAGCAGCATTCATCTAAGGGAGAGAAGATTCTACAACAAAGGGAGAGACAAAATCCAAAGTTGCTACATCTATCTAGTGAAGGGGAAAAAAATTGAAGAAAGTACTCTGCAAGAAACAAATTTGAGCTAGAAGAGCTTATCGAGAGTCGGACATTTGTTTTGGTTATAGAAAAATAAGTTTGGTAGAGATTGATGAAACTACAACTGATATATTTCATATTGTATTAGTAGTAATATAGTATGTTGCCATCAATGCCAAAGGGAGAGATTAATGAACTATAACTAATTAAATGTTTGAAGATGTTAAGTTAATGATCACTAAGATGCAGAAAGTTAATGCAAGACATTAAATCACTTAATTTATTGTATTATCAATGATGTCAACTTGATATAATATGATTGGTTGTATACATATAGTCAAATACTTCAAAGAACCAAGGAGAGAAAGGTTATGTTATCAGTAAAGCATAAAATTTTAGTATACACCAAGTGACAACAAACACCGACGGACAGTGCACACGGATGGATAGAGAACCCCGAGAGAAGAGTCACAGTGATACTTGAGAAAACATTACCAAGTAGAACCTAAGTGATACCCGAGCATAACTAAAAGTCACACTATTGCCTGATGGACTGACAACCCCGATAGACAGACAACCCCGTTGGACAGAGATGCCCGAGGAGAACTGAAGTCAAGACCAAGCAAACAAGGAGTTAAACACCAATTAGAATTGAAGCTCAGAAATGAAAAAATACTTAGCTGGCAGGAGCTAACTATGGATTTAATTGATTGATTACATTGTTTTCATCTACTAGTTAAAAGCCAAAGATAAGCCAGAGTTTTAAAGATAGTTTTATTCCAGTTGTCAAAGAGAAATCTGTGGGATAAAACTAAAGCAAGAATGGAAAGATTTGCGGATCATGTCAAGAACAAGAAAGACAAGAAATTAGAAACAGTGAAATCATGTCTATAAGAGAGACAAGATAATTCATTATGAATTAGGGGGGAAGAATAGAAGAGGATGCTGAAGAGAATACTGGTGAAGAAAGAAGTTTTCATACTGTCTTGATCAAACAAGTTGAAGAACAGAGCTAAAGGTTTCTGCAGACACTAAGCAACAGAGAAGCAACAACATCACCGAGCATAAAGAAGTGGAGCAAAGGAACAAAAGGGAAACATTGATTAGAAAGGTATTATGAGCTTATAATAGATCTGAACATATGCAAGATTAAATTATATTTATGAATAGATCATATATTGTTTCAGTTTAACCATTGATTCATAAAATCTCTTAACAGAGTGGGATTTAATTATCCTTTATATATTGAGATACATCCCAAGGAGTATCAAAAAGTTTCTCATGAAGATAGCATAGTGAAATGCCAGATATCAAGTGACAAACTATAATATTTAAATCCTCTAACAAGGTCACACTTAATAGTGTGTTTTTAACCTTTAATAGGGTTGTCTCTTCACCGAGCTCACTTCAGAAGAGTGAAAATTTTGGGTTACCGATCCCAAGTGGTTTTTCCCTTAACAGGGTTTCCATGTTAAAAATCCATGTGTAAAATGTGTTTATGGTTCATTACTTTAATGTTTTGCTTTACACATTACTAAAATAGGATTTATTGGTAAACACTAAGTTATTTATTGTATTTCGGTAAAGGCTAGATTGTTATTTGGTAAAGCTTAAGAAAAAGGATTAACAGTGAACTTCGAGTAGTAGTTATTTGATAAGATTATTTAAAGGCATACATCTTGTAGGACTGAAGATAACTAGAGGTTTATATTTGTGGTATAAAGTTTTTGGGTTGATTATTGGATTAAAAATTGAGGCCACTGATTCACCCCCCCCNTTCCCCCCCCCCCCCCCCCTCAGTTATTCTAACAGCACAGTGATAACCGAGCTAGGGATCACTAACACATCATGGTATTGACCGAGCAATTGAATCAAATCGAGGCTGACTAAAATGTTGAGATGGCAATTGATGATTCTGAGGTAAATGATAATATTTTTTATGATGATCAAATGACTATGAAAATTCAAGGAAGATCAGACAACAAAGATTGAAATGTGTTTTTGACACAACTATCGAGGAAGGTTTAAGCGGCAAAACCAACGATGAAGATTAAGCAGAAAAATCTAAAGGATAGAAATTAAATGAGTTATGATGTCTATATAAGAGATGAGATTCATTATGAATCAATGATGTTATGATGCACATACATGAAAATTTCATGCATGACTGATCAAATTGGTTGAAGACAGAACCAAGCATTTTCTGTAGACAACACCGAGCGATAAAGGAAAGAGCATTAACCAAGAAGAACAGAGTATGAAGAAACAGATGTATTGAAGTGAACAAATTGATCAAAGGTATTATGTACTTAGCATTGATCTTAAAATCTACAAACAGAGTTTTATTTGAATCAGATCATTACTGTATCAGTTTAACCATTGTTACAGATAAATATCTTAACCTTGTAGGACGTGAAAGTCTTTATTATGACATTCAAATGAATGTTGAGTGTTTTCTTGTTGACCCCATAGTGAATGATTGGTCAAAAGAGAACTGTTAGTTTTAAATCCTCTAACCAAGTCACATTTAACAGTGTGCATTGTAACCTTTAACAGGGTTGACTCTTAACTGAGCTCACTTCAAAAGAGAAATATTTCTCACTTCAAAAGAGAAATATTTTGGGTTACTGGTCCCAGGTGGTTTTTACCTTAGCAGGGTTTCCACGTTAAAAATCTATGTGTTAATGTGTATGATTTTTGTGGATTGTTATTTTACCTTACACATTAATTGGTAATCAAAGTATTGATTTACTGCTACTTGGTAGATGACTAGACAACGTATAGGACTAAAGTTTGAGATCACAGTTTACATTTCACCAACTTGATTTATATGTTTTAAATTATTATTATATACATCTAGGAGAATTTGGGATAGTAGGATAATTGGGAGCTAACTGATTCACCCCCCCCCCCCTCCCCCCCTCAGTTATTCTAACATAGGCTCATAGGCTCTAGTCGGTAATTTTTGTTTTATTTTGTATTAACTTTTTAGTTTCTCCTTACAAATAGTCATTTTGAAAGAGAACATTATTGTAAAGATAATTGATAAATGTTAGATCAAGAACAGTGAATGCATGATCATTTTTTTCTTGTTTTAGAATACTTGACTATTTTTTAATAGATATTGATCACAAAAATCCGAATGCAGTTATATGGATTGTAAACTTTGTGTTATGGTTGATGAATTTTTTTATTATTCTTATGTTTAATACTTTTTTATTTGGATTATCTTATGTTAGTATTTATTGAATGGTTTATGAAAGTTTTATGTAGACATTACTATGGATGTTTGGCTTTAACAATGATGTTTTGGTTGTTATAAATCTTAGTATTTTGGGGTAAAATGTTTATATTCTAATCTATTATAATTATGTTATGATTTATTTCCTTTTAAGGCTTCTTGATTAAGAGGCGTGACTAATTTCTTTCTGGTTAAAAGCATATGGGGAGTTTATTCTCTATATATTGTTAGAAGGTAGCAGTTCCTTGTAAAATAAGTAGAGATCAAGTGTAGAATATCATCACAGTTAAGCACTAATTTTTTTTATAAATTAAGTTAAAGTCATAGTTAACTACTTCTAAAAATCCATAAAAATCTATAAGTTAATGGCAACTCGAGCTCAGAGCTCATTGGCATTTATATTCACAGTCCTAAAAATTAGGAAATAGTTGAAACAATTTTGATGTTTGTTCAAATTTAAATTAAAGCAATTAGTATAATGAATACATCAACCATAAATAAAAATTAATGATTAGAAATGGTCGTTAGTGTGAACATATCTTAGTTGTTAACTTCAATAGATTGATTGCAGTCAGTAATTTGTTGGGTGTTTGAACACCATTGACAAGATAGTCCATCATCATACCTATATTTTGTGGTTCAAAAGTTTGGAAACCCTATGTTCCACCCAACTACCTTGATATTTTTTAATCATCTAGAATAGATGCCCTTGTTGCGCCTCATTTAAAATGTTTGTCTTTGTAGTTATCTATTTAGGGTATATCGGGGCATGCATGCCCGTAGTTCACATGGTTTGAGGGTTTGACAAAATAGCAACCACCCAACTCTATGATGTGACAAATCTAAAAGGTAACAAATATAAGTTTTTTAATACATTAAAACTTGAATTAACTTTAATACATTAATTGCAGACACTTATGGTGGATGTTGCAACATAATTGCTGAGTAACAGAGAATTAAGTCAATTAATGCTTGAGATTTCCTATAATTGTTGGCTCTATCGTGATTTGATTATTAGAATCAAACGCGATTAAGTGATCTTGGAAAGTGTAAATTGTAGAATGTTAGTGTGATGTTGGCTTGAATAGATTGTCTCTATTAATTAAGATCTCCCAATAATTTAAGTGTTCCTCAATGTTACTTATTCATGTGTGGTTAGTAGCCTTTATGTTGGCTAGTTGAGCAATATTTGAGCCTTCATACCTCTTGAGTTGTTTAGTTCGCAAGTTCCCAAATTATGCGATCACTCAACTAATCTTCAATGTGTCTTGTCATCCCTCACTTGTGTGGTGTTGTCTAATTAGTTGGCCAATCCAATGATTTTTAAATTAATGAAATGAATTTATTTAAATTCTAAGCAATGGTTTCATCTCTTACAATTGCATTGACCGCAATTAATGAGCGACCCAAGCAACCTCGATTTGTTTCATTTGAACATAAATTTTTATTAACTATTGTGTCATTGCAAATCATATCCCTTATAACTTCACACTAATTTTTTGTTCACTTTGGTTTTTGTCCCTTATGCCAGCAATTCATGCTTGAGATTCCCTATAATCATTTTCTCTATAGTGATTCGATTATTAGAACTAAACTTGATTAAGTGAGGATTTAAAATTGTAGAATGTTAGTACGATGTCAGTTTGAATACACTCTCTATTTATTAAGATCTCCCAATAATTTTAGTGTTCCTCAATGTTACAGGTTCCTACATGCTTAGTATCCTTTGTGTCGGTTAATTGGGTAACTTGTGAACCTTCATATCCTTGAGTTGTTTATTTTGCAAGTTCCTAAATTACATGATCACTTGACCAACCTTCAATGTATTTTCTCATCCCTCATTTGTGTGGTGTTTTCTTTGTAGTCAACCTCTTAGATGATGTTTGAACTATTGTACATGTCGATGATCATTTTTCAATAGTTCAGAAAGTTGTCGATAACCTAGCTTAAAGGGATTTCTCAATTTCCAAGGCATGACTATTCCAAGGTACTAGGGAGTAGGGTGTCTTAATTATGATTGGTGAGGTGGTGAAAGATATGCAAATATATTGGCATAGTTTTTTAAAAAGAATGAAGGTACTCTGACCACCAAAATTAAATGAATTTAATGCTCCTCTTTAAAAAGGGTGTATCATTTTGTAAGACTCATTTCATATTGAGGATCTACCATAGTGAATATTCAATTTTTGCACCAAAGAATTTGTTGGCACACATACAAACAAGTTAAGCTAAATATTTAGTTCATTTTTTACTATCTTTTTTAAATTATTGTGACATTGCTATTAGGATTCGACTGTGTAGTTTTTAAGTCAAACTCATTGACCCATGTTTCATGAGTAGTGGTTCATAAGAACCCATCTCTCATAAGAATAATGGAGTACTTAGCAATCATTGCATCTAGGTAATGCTCACAGAGGTGAAGCATCGAGACTTCCCAAGAGGTCACTGATCCCATTACTACTCCAGCTCAAGTGTGCTTAACCATGGAGTTTCCTCCAAGGTTAAACCCAATTTTCTTGAAAACCCATTTGCAAAACCTTCAACAAGTATTATGCCTCATGAAAAATTCATTATAAATCCCCTTAAGCTATTCAATTTATAAGTAGGATAAATTTTCCACTACAAGTCAAATTGTGATATTGCTATCAGGATTAAACAGTGTAGTATTTGAGTCAAAATCATTGACCCATGTTTTATGATTAGTGGTTCACAAGAACCCATCTCTCATGAGAATGAATAGAACACTTAACACTCATTGCATCTAGGTGATGCTCACAGAAGTGAAGCATCAATACTTCCCAGGAGGTCACCCACCCTAGTATTACTCCAACTCAAGCGTAGTTAGATGTAAAGATTTTTTAGTACTTAGTTTGTGTGGTAAATTGGTGAGTACCTCGTGAGTATGCTTTGTGACATTATAGGTTATAGTCATCATTTTCCAACCACAATTGCAGAACCCTTGATAAATTTCCTTTTATGCCACCGATTTCAAACCCTAGCCTTCATAATGTCATTTAATATAGTGAATAGTGTGGATGATGTCTGAGACACATAGTTACATGATGTGAGTATTCATGGCATTGTTAGGAGAATTAGAGAATAATATACCCCTCTCATTTCCCCCCAAAAATTATAAAGAGTGGTCTCATTGAAGAAAAGTGGTTTCTTGTCTGTCGTTCCTTGTCCTTAGTTGTGTGTTTCTTATGTCAATCATTACTACTCCAAGTCCTGTGGAATTCAAAGTTTCATTGGCTTAGTTTTTGCTAAATTGGCCCTGAAGTTGTGTCCCAAGTTTTGAAGCTTCTCGAACGAGAGAAATTTGTGAATATATCTATTGAGTATGTCTGTGACTATTATTCCAACAAAAAAAAGTGGCATTTGAGTCAACTATCCAGTTGGAGGTTAAGAGGAAAGGGAATTCTAGACTCCAATAAATTCTAAAAAGAGACCATTTTGTCAGTGAAATTTTAGATGCAATCACTCTATTACACTATGTTGTGAGGATTTTCGACTTGGAGGGATTTGTTTTCCGGATGTGTCAATTCATGATAATTATGTGTAATGATAATCAATACATTGACTAGGCAAGGTTGATGAGCCACCTTTTTCATGAACAAAGAGTTAGCTATGAGAGGAGGGGAGAGTTCCATATGTGCTCACTATTGATTTACATCATTGCTAGAAGAGAAGTTATCTGGCCTATTTTACAAATCCTAGAATCCCCAATGGTAGACACACATATGTATGAGTATTTTTCTTAGTTAGTAGGGATGAAAATTATCTTTGTGTAAATGATGTGTTTCTATGGGTAGTTATTAAAATAATTGAAGGGTATATATAAAATAAGTTTATGCCTAAAGTCATGACACTGGTGAATCAATATGGCAACTATTTAATCCAATTCAACAGTATCTCATATTTGAGAATTGGGGGTTTTTTAAATGTCATATGTAAATTGCCTAGATATGTTTCTAATTATTTTTTTCCCTAGAAGTATGAAAACATATGGCAAAGGTGAATGTTAAATATGTTGATATAATAAAGAAAAAGGGGTACTCATTCCCCATTTGCCTAACAAACTTCAATTAAAAGAGAAATGAGGCTGCCAAAATGACAGAAAATACTATCAAAATTCAATGTATATCACATAGGACTTCTCATGACAGTAAAGTATATGTGCAAGCACATTTTCATGGAGAGAAGTCGTATCTCGTTTGCCCCCATCTAGAAGACTACTAGGAATATTCTACAGGTGTTAGGGAGGTGAAAAAGAGAGATTACATGAGGTTAATAATGGATCAAGCCAGAGTAATTGGAGTATACCTTCTTGTTTCTAAAATTCTCAATGGTGATGGTTTGTATATCTTTAAGACCTCTCCCACACCTCTATTGGTTGGATAAGGAGACTTGGGATATAGGAAATAAAAAATTGCATGTGGTGGAGAGGACAAGGAGATGGCTAGAGAAAAAATAAAAGAGTGTCTTGGTTCATTTTCATCAAAGGGGACGCCAATCCCATAACAAAATGCATCTCAAAATCCACCCACCTCCAAGGCTCCTAATAGTTTGACTTGTATTCCCCAAGGAAGTAATTATTAGTTTGGGGGAGATGGAGATGATCCAAGGGACAATATAAAGATGCAATCAGTATGTGAGGAAGATGCAAATGTGTCATCCAAATGAAAACTAGACAAGGAAACTTATCTTCCTAATTTTCCCACCCCTGAGAATTTGTCACCTATTGGGAGTTGTTGTGAAGAAAATGATTCTTCAATTTTCTGCCAAATTAGCGGAAGTAATTATGATGTATGAAATGGTAAGTAACATAGAAGCTACTATGGCCCAATTCATGGCACACATTAGAATACAAGATCCCTCAAAGTGAATAGGATTAACACAACCAAGGGGAAAGGGTGCTACTATAATATCTATGCCTTTAGAATTTCTATTCCTTTGTTGCAATGACTTGGAAATGAAATGAAAATAACATATCTAATCTAATAAAAGTGACATCAAAGGAAAGGGAAAGGAATAAAATTCACCTGGAGATAGGATGGATAAAATGTACTTTGAACCTGAATTTGCCGACTATGAGAGTCTTAGGATGAGTTGTTTCTATTGATTCGGCACACAAAGACCTATAACTATCTACTCCTGAAATTTTGCTGAGAAAGGGGAGAGACAGATTGAATAGTTGTTATGTCCCTAGGTACAAATCAAATTGTCATTCTATCCCTAGGGTTTTCTGCTCAATTTTTTGCAGTAGCTCTATCTTAGTCTCAAAAGGGTCCTCCTATTCCAGCAACTCAATATGGGATCGTCTGCACCTGCAAAAATGGGTTTTGTTTGTGTGTGTGTGTGTGTGTGTGTGTGTGTGTGGGCACGCGCATGTGTGTGTGCCTATATAAGGGGTTTCCTTGTTCAACCCCTTGTTTTGGTGATCCCCACCTCCATGGATAGTCGATTACATAAATATAATGTGTTGTGCTCATGAATCTAGAGTATGTCTAAATTTCTATGAGCTAAATGCATAAATAAAGTAAATAGATCTAAGCTATATATGATAGAGTGAAACCCTAGTATGAAATGCAATCAATGTGCGATTGAGTGCATGAAAATGAACATACATCTAAAGTATAAACACCAAAATCTGAAGCACAAATGCATAGATATGAAAATAACAAGAAATCATACCCAACCCTAGAAGGAAGAGTACAAGTCAATCATCATTCGGTGATCTCCTAGCCATATTCATAATCAATTTGTGTCTTCATGATGTATGAAGTATGTTTGAATGCTTTGATGCTTTTGAATGAATTTTGATGCTTGACAGAAGTTGTTGCAGCAAATTCTCACTTCATGGGATGTATTCAAATCGGGGCTCCAACCTTGAAGTAGATTTCATCATGCCAAGATGAAGTATGAGGGTTGCTTTTATACTAAATCAAGAGATAGAATTGTGTAGGCTGACCGTAAGTCTGAATACCCCGCAAATACCTTGAGATGGTACCTTGACCCAAATCTAGGCTGAAAATCCTAGGAACACATCATCAATGGCAATGTATTCCACCCTAAATAAGCCATAATTTGGTCTGGGGTCTCGATTAGTCAATAAATGTAAGATAAGTACAATCAACTCATTTTGATGTTGGGAGAGGTATTCTGAGGCCACAAAAAGTCAAATAGGCCCTAAGAGATGAAATTAATATTATGATTAGAGGAAAATTAGAGGAGGACACTTAGAAATAAGGTACTACCTTGATTTTGAACAAGTTTGAAGATATTAGAGGACCCATATTCAAATTAGGTATGCTTTAAGCACAATAATGAAGTCTTATTATGCAATCTATTATGAAAATATAGTAAGGTAGGTGCTAAAGAATCATGAAATTGTACAGAACCCATGTTCTTACAATTTAGGATGATACATTTAGCCCTCACTTTTGTGGTATATGACACTACATGCATATGTAAGATAAAGTACAAGAAAATAGTAAATGAAAAGGATATATCAAAGCCCCCAGTGCACAATTCCTACAAAAGAACGTTAGAAACCACAATCTACAAAACCACATGTTAGTGAAAACCATAAATCACCTAGGGCTTACTAGAGAACTGATGAAATTTATGAGTAGCTATATGCCCCCTCTTTCAGCTTGCTATGAGGAAGGTGAAACAAAGAATCATTTATACCGCATCAAATTGTGAACATGTATTGATGAAAAATGCTTATCAAAATTATTCAAATTGAACTAAAAATGTTTTAAAAGGCACTTGGAAAGCTAGGAAATTGAATCATGATTCTAGCACAACAAACAATATGGAAACTAGAGCTTGATAGCTCAAGTTATGACTGATTAAGTGAATATATAATGAACTAGAAGTGTTAGAAAATAAAAGTTGGAAAGAAAAGTAACCTAAAAGTGACTTAAGTACAAGGATTACCTTTTTAAAAGTGTCATTTTCATTGTTACCTTTTTCTTGGTCTTATGAAGGAGGAAGAAAATGCTGAGAAGGAAGGAGCTAAAGCCATTGAGGATCAAGATCTTGAGATGTGCTATGGAGAATGGGACACCCCTTTATGAGGTAAGTCTTGAAATACATGTTTGACTTTCTTTCCCAGTATTTTGACTTTTTGTAGTAGATGTAGTATTGCATTGTATGTTTGTTATGTCATTCTAAACCTTCCAAATGACCAAATCCCAGAAAAGTCAACCAGTACCTAGAAAATTCGATATGTACCCACAAAATTTGAAAGGAAACCAAGTTTGTGAAAAATAGTTCCCTACGCTAAACTCTCGAGAAGAGGATCATGCAAATTCATATTTAACCCTTAGCAATTACAAAATGATAATATAATAACATGCATACATAGAAAAATGAGAATGACACAATGATTTACCCTGGGGAAAACCTTTCAGTAAAAAACCCCAGCACTCCAAAACCTACACAATGTATTAATCAAAACTAATATTGTTTACAATACACTTGCAATGCAAGTTCTTTCAAGAGACAATAAACACTTGAAGACAAATTCAGCAGCATAAAAACATTCCAACAATACACTAACTTCTCTCAGATTCACAACCCTAAAAAATGCTTATATCATGCGCTTCACTTTTTAGGGCAACTTCCAAAAGCAGTCGTATTAGGGTTTTACCATTCCCACGATTGCAGAAGAGTGTACAGTACTCAACTAATTAGTTACCACATGTCTTGCATGTCTTCACCCATCATCAAAACTTCCACAATTAGCTCTTACAAATATTAATGACCATCATAGGAATCCGTCATAACCATTTCAGTCATGATTACCTTACACATTATCCAAAGTGCCGATATTTGGAAAATATCAAATGTAAAGAAATATACAAGGTTGAGACACCTTATTCCTAACAAAATTGACATATCCCAAAAAATTCAACCCGTCACTAGAAAATCGACCTGTCCCAAAACATTTAACCAGTTCCTTGAAAGTTGACTTGCCCCCAGATAGTCGATGTGTACCCAGAGTCTATATTTTTCAAAATTATAATTCAATTTTATTTCCAGACATGTTGTGTGTTATGATATTGCTTCATTGAGTTGTGCTTGAAAGAATGTCTATTCATGTAGGAGCACACAGGTTAGAAGGTGATGTCATACTTGAGAGGACAGTTTGGAGAGTTGAGCTCTGATGATCTAGCCTTTCCTAGAGATGTTGGGATCTACTAGGCATATTGTTTACCATGCATGAGCTACCATCATGCCATGTTGATGGCTCTCATGGAGAGATGGGATGAGGATAACTTGAGATTCCATCTACCTACCAGAGAGATCACCATTACATTAGAGGATGTGTATCATATCCTACGATTACCAATCTGAGGGAGGACAGTCAGGTGTGCCGAGTCACGATCTAATACATAGATTGTGAGAGATCAGATGCATTACTTAATTCAAGCTCACCTTAATGACCATAGTCATTAAACATATTTAGAGACACTCCTATATGTTGCAGAGAACATTCCTATAGTGCAGAAATTGATGATCAATACTATTGTAGTGATAGTGACTCCTGATTGTAGAGGGACTACCTTTCTGACACCTTTATCTCATGCAGTTTAGAGTATGGAGGAGCATCGTAATTCCTTTTCATGGGGGAGGATCATACTTTCCCACTTATAATATGAGTTGGGAAAGTATGTTCGTTATCAATGAAGGAGCCTCACAACCTGCACTCTACTTTAGGTATGAATGTTTAAGCATTTTACTTGTACATCTAACCTGTTGGTTCCCCATTTGAGAAACATGGTATAGATCCACACACATTTTCTTATCTAATGAGAAGTATATGGAAGTGGGGAGGTCTACTATACTAGAGAGTCATCATGGATTGATTATAGCCAATCGATATCATATGGAGACCCTATCAGCGAATGTCACTATAGACAAATACTAGCCATTAGTTGAGATGTATGGAGAGAGATAGATTGTTGGAGGGAAGACATAGTTGGATTGTAGTGCCTTTCTATTTTGACAGGGTGAGGAGGTAGTTCAGCTTCCCACATGGTGTTCCTTGAGAAGTATCCATCTATTCATATGGACAACATTTTACTCAGAGGTTTGGGGCCAAACCTAGACCTACACTTGAGGATATAGAGGATATAAATTCAACTTTAGAGGATGGGAGAGATACTTATGTTCTAGATACTATAGTCAATGCAGGTATGTTGAGAGAGTACCTCAAATACACTAGCATTCACTGAGTGAGACTCATATTTTCAATGGACTACCCTAAGAGAGACCTGAGGCCATGTAGTAGAGTAGGGATAGCAGTAGCTAGAGATAATGAGGATGAGAATCCTAAAACCAGAGCAGAGGATGCACCTATGGTAGAGGACAAAGGGGTAATTAAGGAGGTGGCATCAAAGGATAATGACACTTTTCCTCTAAGGAGACAAACATAAAGAGCCTCATCAGAGAGACCACCTTCAAGGGAGGTCACCCTTCGAGATCATGGAGAGAATAGTCATTCCATGCCCCCAATAACACCTTGAGGTAAAGCCCCATAGGTTCTGTATATTGACGATCTTGAGTATGAGGAAAGAGATTCAGGTACAAAAGATTAAGATTCAAAGTATTTTTCTAAATATAATGATATGATTTTGAAATATTATAGTTGGCACTAGTAGATGGCACAACTTTATGAGCCAGGTTGTGAGAGATATGATGTTATCACCATGGATCCCATCATCTTCACAGATCAAATATGGATCACATCGAGACTTAGAGCATCATAAAGATATTTGAAATTCTATATACATGGAGATGAAGGTAGAAAGAGAGGAGCGAGAGTGACTCTAGTGCTCAGTGGAGTGGATGGAGTAGGAGCTAGAAGATGCGTGGTGTGAGCTATAGAAGTTGTGAGGTGTCATTCAGGGCTATGAGTTGTGTAGAACATCTAGGAGTTGGACACACTCCATGGCATCCCGTAGACCATCATATACACCATGACCACCATCCTCTCATCATAGGCCAAAGGGTGATGCAGAGCCCAAAACAAAGGCTAAGTGTTTCTTTCCCACACCCACAATAGCCTAAGTTAATCCAAGTTGATTTACTCATTACATTATATGATCCATACCAATGTCGTATCTCTACCTTATTCCTCCTTTGAAGGTCTTAAGGCTTGTTTGATGAAAATAACTACAATGAAGAAATGGGATGAAATCCTTTGGTCTTTTGACTAATGGTGGTCAACCAACTCAAAACATTCACAGGAGTTTACATTCCAAAGTTCTCTAACAAACTTCTCTCGCAATAGACCTACTTTGCTAGTAGCATTCAAAGATAGGCTTTTCCCAAAAAATTTCCCAATTTTCCAAAGGTCCAAGAAAAATCCAGATAGTTTTAGATATTGTTTATCAAGTTACACATGCTCCTAATGTCGCACCTTATGATTCCAAATGCAAAGGGTTCTAATTCCAACTATCTTCACAGACCTAATTAAACCAAATATGCCTAATTTACAAAGAAAGCACCCTCTGTACTTGACCCTTGATCAAATAAATAACTATTTTGGTCTCAGAACACCTTCAAACCACCAATTCCATAGTTTCATATGTTGGTTCCATCCCAAAATCCTTATGCAAGTGTTTTACTTCAATTCTGCACAGACGGTCACATTAAAATGTCCGTCTACAGTTGGATTTTTCTACACGTGCTTGGAGACTCCCTGCAAACCAAATCCAAAATCTTATAGTAAATTTTTCCTTCTAACATTTCCTCCAAAGGTTGTTAAAACCTGTATCATCTTAAAATGGAAGCACTTCCATGTTAGGAGCGTTTAGCCCTCCTTAGGGGACATTTTTGACCTCTACCATATCATCCTCCTGTTTCTTCATTATCTCATGCTTTTGTGCTGGTTTAGGACCTTGATTGGGCCTCTCCGGGTACCTCCTACCCCACCTGGCATATTTTCTAGGGGTTCTAGCCCCCTAGGTCAGGGTCGACCTCGACCCTGACCAGGGTCCCGCTTTTAAAACAGGAAGCTTGTCGGCTGCCGAGGGTCATCAAAAATTTAGTTTTCCCGCTTCCGGGTCAGCTGTTTTGGGTTCCAAAGCGTTGATTCCTAAATTATATTTAATACAGGTCCTCTTCTAGGGGCATGGGTCTAATTGGAATTTAATTATCCTATGTCGGCCTACTTAGAAGATTGTGCCCTAATTCCATATAAAAGGAAGCCTCTCTCTCATTTTCTCTAAGCCTTCTAAGTGTAAAAAGCTCTAATCAAGATTTTGTCAAGAAGCAAAAGGTTCAAGCATCCATTTCTAAGCTATCAAGGTGTTCAAGTCTTCCTCTCAAGCATTCAATTTCTCCATTGAAGATCAAGGATTCAAGATTTCAAGCCTTTGAAGGGATTAGGTGCAAACATTCAAGATTCATCATTCAAGCCCTAGATCTAGCCATCATGGTGGTGTGATCTTCCTTCAAGATCCTTTGTGCATCCTTAAGAATCTTTCATAATCTCTTCAAGGTGGATTCCAAGCATACAATCATGGAGGTTTATGGTTTCTAAAGTCCATGCTTTCATACTTTCATATTTGCTTACATTTGAATTATAATTGCATATCTATTGAATATCATAGCTTCATTGTTAGATTATTATTGCATTATATATATTATTGATTTCAAGGTTAGTTCCTAAATTGGGGTTTGACTAAGGCAAACCCCTCCCCCACAACAAACAATCTCCTTTTTCTTGTAGGTACAAGTTCAAAATAGTTGATTTGAGACCAGATCTGGATACCCTTTCTGACTTTCTTTTGGACAACGCAAACAGATTTTCTGTCGGACCTGTGCAGGTCATGGTCGACATTATTGGGTCAGGGTTGACATTTGTGGGTCAAGGTCAACCTTTTTCATAAGATGAAATTGGAACAAAAAAAATTTCTGGGTTTTGTTCGTCTCTGTGTTTCAGTTCGAGATCAACTGTCAGATTTTCAAGAAACAGTCTACAGACTTCAGAAAATAGCATTCTTTGATCTGCAATATTTCAAGGTTAGAACATTTCTCCTATTCCTTTAATTTCTGTCATATACCATTTCTATACATATAATTAACAGAATTTAAGGTATCTCCTTTGTTATTCTCCTTTTCCAAATAGTTGATTCATTTGTGCATTAACCCTTCCTTGGGGTTGATCAACTTGGATCTCCCATTTGTGCATTTGGGAATAAAACAGGAATATCTTATCTTCTCCCTATTCACAATTGCAATACACAATCAATACAATTCTAGTAAATATGAAGTAGGGTTGAGGAAATCAATATACTTTAAGCAAATCAAACAACAATTAACAATCAAACCCCCTAAACCCTATTTTCATCCTTTACATTTTGGTGAACCCGTGATAGACAACTCCTTCTCTTTGGTGTTAGATTTACATCTTAGATTAGAATTTACAAAATACTCTTAAAATATACAAAAACACTTCTTGCATTTTCATCATGAAATTCTTTTGGTGTATGGCTATCTTTCTCATTATTCTT
>MU217316.1:92008-108974 GCA_018584345.1 Thuja plicata | reverse complement strand
TGTATGTGTGCTGCTGGAACTGGATGTAGTAGTGCCCATAACTACTAACCAATTTCATCGCCTCTATCGACAGGCAGTATTCGGCATCCCGGGTGGGTGTGAGCAAATGGTAGTAAACGAAGGAGTCATTTACCCGGCAGTAACTGGGGAAGCTAGCTTCCCATTGAATTTGTGGGAAATGGTCCCACAGCGCTTTCTGTCCCTGGCCAAGCCCGAGAATGCCATCTGTAAGCAGGCCATTGGAGTGGGGCCTCTGTTGGGCCAGAGCCCAGAAAACATAAGAAGTCATATAGAACTTCTTCTTTTCGTTCAGCTGCAGGAACTGGGAGTCGACGTGATTGGAAATTATGGTCGCCCAGTCAAAGAACTCCCCCTTAGTGGAGATGCCCAGGAGGAAATAGTACATCCACTTTACAAATTCCTGGGTGGAGAGTTGCCCAAATACCCGGGCCAATGCTATCATCCCCATTTGGATGCTTTCCTTGAATTCGGAGCGGGGGATATCTATCTTCATTCTTTTTGGATCCCTCTTTGGGACCTTTAGCCAGTGAGTGTTCTTGTACACCCGGGCGGCATCCTCCAGTTGGTTGAATTGTTTCAAGGCATCGGTCCTTGTGACCACCGTGGCCCTATCAAATTGCGGGATCCCCAGGCCTGCTTGGAAAGTAACTGGGTCAAGGGACACCAGTGGAGTGGGGAACCCCTTAGGTTCTGCAGCTGCAAGCATGACGGCCCGGACAGAAGAGTTATAGTTGGCAACCAGGGTGAGAACAAGCTCCGGAGACTGCATGGAGCATGGGAAGCAAGCTACCCAGAGAATTCTGGAACCTCCGATGTTGGTTGCAATTTTATCTCCATCTTGTCGCTGGATGTGCATGATCTTTACCAGGGCCTGCATTTCTACCCAAGTCCCGACGCTGGGGTTGGTCATCAATTTTACTTGGGACTCAACCTTTGAGCCCACAATCTCCTCACCCTGCATATACTTCATGGTGAGGGGCAGCTTTGCCAGGGCCTTCTCTATTTTGGACTTTGTCGCTGCCCTGGTCTCGGTTGTGGATGGCAACTCCGGGCTCCCGGGAGGAGATGAGGCAGATGCTTCAGACATGATTGTAAAGTGAAGTCTAGACCTGCAAGACAAAGCGACCGTCAGAACATATTTATCAAAATAAAACAATAACTCCGGGGTCCAGAGTTCTTACCACCGCGTCGTTTGCTTTTCCTGAAAAGTTAGTTTTTTTTGCACAAATATCCAAAAAGCAAAACATAAACTTAAAATTTTATCATATCCCCGGGCCCGGGAAGTTTTATCATATTTGACAAAGACATAGGATGAATTGGCGGAAAGAGGTCCGTGGCCCGGAGAAATGACCGTTAGCAAAGATAAATGTGGAAGCAAGCCCACGTGGACGCCACGTGCGCTAGCATTGAATAGATGTGATGGCACCGGCGGCGGAGCCAACTGTTCGAACACGCGAAAAGGGAAAGCCACTTGGCCAGAAGTAATTATGCACATGGGAAATAAATGAGGCTCTGACAGCCTTGATGGAGGAGAGAGAAAATTGCCTGTTTGAAACCGGCCGAGAGCCGAGTTTCAAACAGGTGGTTTTATGCCTCGAAGCAAGCTTGGAGGCGAAAAACCTGCAGCAAGGGCGACTCAACCAACTCGTCGAGCCACTCAGAAGGATATATAGAGAGTCGAGGGGTATATACATGAAAAGGAGGGAGATATACAAGGGCTACCTACATAAATATACATATATACATAAATATACACACGGATGACTCCCGCGGGACAACCAAACACGGCAAAAATAGCTATATACAATATCTACATTATGCACATGCTATCCACAGGCTATTTACAAATTATTTACAAACTATCTACATCTGCACAGAAGGTGGACAACCTTCTAGCAGAGCCGAGCCACCAGCAAGCAGCAAAACCAGAAGACCAAAGAAAAACAACAGAGAAACAAAGGAAACGAAACGAAAACAAGCAAACCCAAAGAAAACCAGAAAATGAAAGCAAAGCGAAGAGGAGGGAAGCAGAGAAACCAACCTGAAAACATAGAAGGCGAAGGAAGCAAAAGATTACCAGGAGAACTCTGCAACAAATTTGAATCATCAAGCCATCGAGATCACCACCACGGAGCACTAGCATATTTCTGAGAACAGTAGAAGGTGTTAAGCTATGATTACCACAAATCTCTCTGTAACTGCTCTGCTAATCGCTTTGAAAATCGCTCTATTTCGCTCTAAGTGCTCGAAGATTTTAATCACGGTAAGTGTGAAAATGACAGGTGAGTCTATTTATACCCGCGATAAAAAGTAATCCTCCTCCTTCCAGAGATTTCAGGTCTGGAAAAACCTCCGGACTCCGGGCCCGGGGATTCCTTACGAGGATGTTCCTAAAACTTAGGAACATTATCACAAAAAATCCCGGAGTCCGGAATCAAGCTTCCAACCAAAAGGCAACCTCCGGGATTTGGGATCCCGGAGAGAAACAAACAAAACAAGAAAACAGCACACACCGGGGAAGAAAACCCCGGAGAAAGAAAGCAAAAGGAAAAGAAAGACAAGGCAAAGCCGCAGCAAAAAGCAAAGCGAAAAAGGGGGACCCAACATTTTGCACACAAAATGTAGGGACGGGGATGCGGGGCATAACACTTCCTTTCTTTGGGTAGTCCTAATCTAGCCATAGAATTGCCCTTTTTTTAATACCATAGCCCTACTATTCTAAGGGCCCTTTTTTTATGTTCCGAGCTTGCAAGCACCCAAAGACTCGACTGGGCCGATAGTGGCAAGTAATAATCTGACAACAATGAAACTAACTAGAACTACCGCCCGCTACACAAAGGAATATTGGTGGCCGTAAACTCAATTCAGAACCCCAAAATTGTCCTGCCTTTATTATATTTCTAGGTTAGCAGGAGCTTTTCCAATAGCCGCTGTCTTGTTCTTCTTGCTGGTACCTGCAGTGGTACTCGAGAGTTCAGGGCTCCCGAGAGGTGAAGATTCTGAAGCCATTTCTTTCTTTCTTTACCTTGTACCTATAAATCAGACAACCGTCTGTGTATAAACATTAAGAGATTCCAGACTTCGGAGGCTTTGAGAGTGAAGTTACTTTTCACCTAAAAAAAAAAAAGGTTAAGGCGTCTTAAATGGGATCATATGTCCAAAGACTGCATGCAATTTTAACACGTGAAACATTTCTTGTGCACCAAAGACCTAGAACAATAACCAAAAGGGTTGAATGAGGTGAATAAGTCTGGGTTTATCGACACACTCAGTATTAACTTGAAAAGACCGCAATCTTCAGTGACAAGATAGGTGGCCCTACTGTCATACTCTAACACGTGTATGCCCACTTAGCTAAGTAATGAAATTTAATAGAAAGTTGTTCTAGCGCGAGTGGTATGAATGCCACTTGGGACAAATTTTAAATGCTCATTCATGGGAACTAATTCTGCCATCAAGATGAAAAGGAAAAAGGAGAGAGAAAAATCAACAGCCCGCTAGTGAGCTAGCCTTTGCATCTGACATACCCATCACCTTGACGTCCAAAGTTGCACCAACAAGGATGGTGAACTTGCTTATTGGGTGGACCTGGTTCTCAGACCTCGTAAAGAATTTAGAGTGAAAAAGGGTCCCTAGGAATTACCTCCATAGGAACCAAACTGGGCAAGGCTCTTAGAGACGCAACGTCTCCTTAGCGCAGAAAACAAAACTTTACAGACTCAACAAATGTACAAAACAACCTACAAAGACTACCCACGACACACGGAGTGCTAAAATATTTACAGGGCCAAACTCTGACTCGCGAGACGTGACCAAGTATTTACAAAGAGCTACCATGCTCTAAAAACTTGAATTTACAGAATTTACAAGCTATAGAGAAGGACACAAACCATATCTACAGAATAAAAAAAATAACCCAGAGGGCGGGCGTCTCTCCTTCAAGCCGGATGACCACGAAAGGAAAGAGACACACCAGGTTCAAGGACGACATCATGCCAAATGGTAGACATGACCTGAATGACGAAGGCAAAGAAACACTCAGAAAACATGAGAAACACACTGAACGGAAGACAAACATATAGACAAAAATAGACAGACAGAAGCGAAAAACCAGGCACACAATGAAACAAAAACTAGAAAAACAAACAACGCACAGAGAAAGAAAAGGAAACAAATGAAATGAAAAGAAAAGAAACCCAAAAGCCTACCTGGAATTATAAATGTTGAAAGGGGGTACTGCAAACAACCTCACTTTGCCACTTAAATGTTCCACCAAAATCGTCGAACACACTTTTGCACCTCCTAGATCGAATGTCTCAGCTCAAAAAACAAATTGCTTCGCTCTCAAGATAATTTTTCAGAAGGTAATTAGTTTGCGGTGAGTGTAAAAGTGACAAGGTAAAAGGCCTTAAATAATGACTAGAAGAGCGCATTAGTTACCAAAAGAAATTTTGAGAAACACGTCGGCAACTGGAGTCTAGACCCCGGAGCACCTAACAATCATTAACCTTTAAGAAAAGAGGAATGATCGCCGAGTCTCAAAGATCCAAAACCACCAGCTTGGGAATGACACACCGAGAACTAGACCCCAGAAAAAATGGACACAAAAGAAATACAAACAAAACAAGGGCAAAGACCCGAAGAAAAAGGAAGAAATGAAAACCAAGCCGAAAGTGAAAAGAAAGAAAAAACAAAGGGGGACCCGACATTTTGCACACAAAATGTAGGGACGGGTATGCAGGGCATAACAGATGGGAGGATTAACAAGGTATTTTTTGAATTGTTTAAATGCTCTCTGACAATCCTCATTCTATGAGAATTTTTTATCTTTCTTTAACAAGGAAGTGAAAGGAATTATATGATCTGCCAAATGTGATACAAATATACGAATAGCTTGTATTTTTCCTTGTAAACTATGAAGTTGTGATATGTTTCTGGGAGGTGGCATATTGACTATGGCATCAATTTTTTTAGTATCCACTTCAATACCCCTATTTGAAATTATGAAACCAAGAAGTTTTCTGCTATCTACACCAAAAGCACATTTTCGAGGGTTCAAATGCATGTCATGCATACAAATTTGTTCAAATTTTTTCTTAGAATGAGAACATGATCTAGATGAGTAATGGACTATTCTAAGATATCATCAACATAATCTTCAAGAATTTTATGGATATAGTTGTGGAAGATAAGTGTCAAAGCACGTTGATAGGTAGCACTTGAATTTTTCAACCCAAAAGGCATGAAAACAAAAGCAAAAAGTTCCCCAAGGAGTAATAAACACAATTTTGTATTGATCTTGAGGAGGAAGAAAGATTGATTATAACCAAAGAATCCATCCATAAAGGATAATAAAGTATGTATAATTGTAGAACTCTACAGTCATGCCAATGTTAGGAAGAGGGAAATAATCCTTTAGAGAAGCTTTATTTAGATCAAGATAGTCGGTACAAATTCAAATTTTATTCTCACCCTTGGATACAACTACAATGTTTGAGATCCAAGGAGAATAATCGATAGGACAAATAAAGCCGACATGATTCATTTTACAGATGTTATGTTTTATCGGGTTTGCATTAGGACGAAGGAAAATGTTATGGGTAACAATTTTAGGATCAACACCAGGCATGTCAGAATAAGTCCAAGCAAATATATCAGGAAACTCAAGTAGAAGAGAAGTAAGCTCTTTTTGTTCATTCCCATCTAAAATTTTCCCAATTTTTATCACTTTTTCTATATTGTAAGGATCCATTTGCACATCAATGGTATCAGTAATCAAAATATTACTTTGTTCATGGATATCTATAGGCAAAGGAGGTTCGTGTAGTTTTTCACAGTTAGCATCTTTACCAAAGTATGCTTCAGTATTTAAATAGTAGGGAAATCCCTGATTATGGTGATAACAGGGGAGATCACCTTATGCTTCTAGAAATTTAGCTAAAGCATCATCATTACTAAAAATATCAAAAGAAGGCTTTTGACCAACAACATCAAAATCGATAAGATGAGGATTCACAAGAGACAAAGATCCTAAAGATATGGTATTAACATTGAGAGAAAGTGCATGAGGTTGTTTATAAGGATTATATCCCAGGCCAAAAGAATGTGCTTGTTCCTCATTTTCCAAGGGCACTTGAATTCCTTGTTCATGAATGCCACATCCCTTCCCGTTGAATCCTTGTTTTGCTAATAAATGATAACCAGGACCATAATGAGAAGCCATATAAGAGAAAGTTAATGGAGCTTCATAGTTCACTATATCATAGCAGTTGGGTTTTGTAGTTTGTAAAGATTAATTAGGATTGGAAGCAACAAAAAAATTGTTACTAAGCTCATCAGAAAGAGAAGTTATTATATTAGGCTCTTAGTTAGACTCAACTTGTTCATGTTCTAAAGTTGGAACTTTATATTCGCCAATATAGGTCGGTGTAAAATCTAAGGATCCCCAATCGTCATCCAAAATGACACTAGTAGGAGAAGGCTCATCCTTAGGCACTGAAGTCTCTTCTTGTTGAACTTGGCTAAACACAGGTTTATTGTTAGATTCAGTGCGTAAATAATTTTGAGTTCTATCATCAGCAACAAGAGGATACATTGTTTTGTTGTATATAAACTTGACTTTTGATAAAGCGTGGAAGGACAAACATGTATAACATGAAACCAAGGCCATCCTAAAAGAATATTGTAGGTAAGTGATCCATGTATCACATGAATAGAAGTAGAAAGGACAACAATGTCTGTCTCAATAGGTAGAGTAATAATACCCAAAGTTTACTTGGCAACATTATCAAAGCCTTGAATAGGAATACAACTAGACTTAATTGTTGAAACATCAACTTTGATCTTGTGTATCAATTCAATATTATAAACATTTAATCCAAACCCATTATCAATTAAGGTTCTACGAATATGGTTACCATTGACAAGAACAACAACCATAAGAGAATCATGTTGATCTTGAACCTCTTTATAAGGCAACTCATCTTGAGAGAACACAATTTGAGCTTGGGAATTAACAACATGCATACATTCCAATAAGGAATTAATGTTTTTTTGTGCGGGGTATTGAATTGAAAGATTTGTTAAAGATTTTTCTCAATCCTCATGATAGGTGGGGGAAGTTTGGAGAAGTTCCCAAAGAGAAATCTTGGAAGAAGTAGCATGTAATTGTTCAACTAGATCATACTCTTTCCTAAGATTAGAAGGTAAACATGGTGCTGGAGGAAGCATGGGTTGAGAAGGTGGAAAATAAGCAAACACAACTAGATTAGTAGGTTGAGGATTATTTCTTGCACGATAGGTGTGATCTAGTTCTTGATAATTCTTAATGAACTCCAAAGGACTCATAGATTTTCCTTCCATGGTTATGATTGGTTTATTTAGAGCTTGGAAAAAAAATCATTACATCCTTTGAGAACAATCACATGTTTGTTAGGAGTTTGAAAAGATTTTTGTCCTCTAACAACAATTATATGCTTATTTGTTATTGAAGGATTATCTTAAGCAAGATGAACAACTACCTTTTGTTTCTCAACATTGTTAATGTAAGTGTTCAAAAGAAGCAAAAAAAGTATTTTTTGGCAAAAGGATTGTTTGGAAGACGTAGAGGAAGATTTAATAGAGATGAAGTCATCAAGGACTTCATCTAACATATCTAAATATTCTCTGCTAAACAGCTCATCAAAGGCCTTAATCTTGGATAAAGAAATTAGACATTGTGTAAACAAACTAAGACTAAAAAACATGCATTTTTTTTTTGTATTTTATTCTTTTATGGTTTTTAACAATGCACGTGAAAATAGTAAATCTAACTATCCACACAAAAGGAAATATGCACGAAAGAGATGGGTTCACCAAAATGTGATGTATAAAATGGTAAGCAACATAGAAGCTACTATAGCCCAATTGATGAAACACATTAGAATACAAAATCCCTCAAAGTGAATTTTCTTAACACAACCAAGGAGAAAGGGTGCTCATACAAGCTCTATGCCTTTAGGATTTCTATTCGTTTTTTGCAATGACTTGGAAATGAAATACAAATAACGGATCTAATCTTATAAAAGTGACATAAAAATAAAGGGCAAAGGAATAAATGCACTTGGAGATATGACAGATAAAATGTACTTTGAACCCAAATTTCCCGACTGTCGGAGTCTTAGACTGAGTTGTTTCTACCGTATTAGCACACAGAGACCTGCAACTATCTGCTCCTAAAATTCCACTGAGAAAAGGGAGGGACATATCGAATAGTTGTTCTATCCCTAGGTATAGATTGAATCATCATTCTGTCCCTGGGGTTTTCTGCTCATTTTTTCACAACAACTCTATCCTAGTCTCAAAAGGGTCCTCCTATTCTGACAGCTCAATCCAGGATCATTTGCACCTGCAAATATGGGTTTTTTTTTCTTTTTTGTGTGTGTGTGGCTATATAGGGGTTTGCCTTGGTCAACTCCCCATTTTGGTTATTCCCAGCTCCACGGATAATTGATGATTTAGATATAATGTGTTGTGCTCATGAATCTAGAGCATGTCTAAATTACTATGAGCTAAATGCATAAACAAAAGTAACTAGATCTACCCTATGTATGATAGAGTGAAACCCTAGTATGAAATATAATCAATGTGTGATTGTGTGCATGAAAATGAACATAGATATGAAGTATAAACATCTAAATCTGAAGCACAAATGTATAAATATAAAAATAAAAAGAAATCATACCTAACCCTAGAAGGAAGAGTACAAGACAATCATCAGTTAGCGATCTCTTAGCCATCTTCATAATCAGTTTGTGTCTACATGATGTACGGAGGATGTTTGAATGCTTGGATGCTCGAGAATGAATGGTAATGTTTGATTGAAGTTGTTACAAAAAATCCTCACTTCGTGGGATGTCTTCAAATTGGGGTTCCAACCTTTCAATTGCTTTCATCATTCCAAAATGAAGTGTGAGGGTTGTTTTTATACTAAATTGGGAGATAGAATTGAGAATGGCAACCATAAGTCATAATACCCCATAAATACCTCGAGATGGGACTCCACCCCAAATCTGGGCTCAAAACCCTAGGGACACGTCGCCAATGGTGATGTGTTCCAGGGACACGTTACTATGGCGATGTGTTCCACCCTAAACATACCAAAATTTGGTCTAGGGGTCCTGGTCAATCAATAAATGCATGATAAGTACATTCAACTCATTCCAATGTCAAGATAGGTATTATGAGGCCACAAAAAGTCAAATAGGGCCCAAGAGATGAAATTAATTTTATGATTGGAGGAAAATTAGAGGAGGAAACTTAAAAATAAGGTCCTACCTCAAATTTGAACAAGTTTGAAGAGATTAGAGGACCCATATTCAAATTAGGTATGTTTTAAGTGTAATTATGAAGTCCTATTATGCAATCTATAATGAAAATACACTGAGGAAGGTGCTAAAGCATCATGAAATTGTAGAGAACCTAGGTGCTTACAATTTAGGATGATACAGTAATATTTACAACACGTTATTTGATACCTCAGATTTCTCCATGCTTGGTGATTTTTTTCCTATTGCTTTCACGTCTGCATCATCCACCAATGCAATAGACAATATTCTAAGTTTGTCTATTGGAACTTCCCCTACATGGCTTGCAAAATTTGTAGAGAATAAAAATAGGTACACCTAAATTCTGGATACGGAGGTAGATACAGTAGATAAGCTATTGTAAGATAACTCCAAGCTTGAGAAGGATAGAAGAATGTCTAGAGTGATTGTTGACCCAAGTTTTGGGTACAATTTTTTGGAAATTGCTAATCACTGTTGGGGATAAGGATGAAAGAGAAGTCACAAAATTGGAGTTGAACTTGAGTAGACTAGATATGGTTCCAACGACTATTGAGGGGGACATCTATCATGCAAAATGAAGTGTGGGTGTGTTGTCAGAAATACTTAAACTAGAGGTGTAGAGGAATTTAGTGCTCCAAAAAGAGTTGAGAACTTTAAAATCCTTTATTCAATCCATGTTGCACATGAGTGAACAACCTTCCAACCAAAACATAGGCATCCCTATTGAGGGGTTAGATCGTAATACATTGAAACAAATCAAAATGAGTCAATCTGGACCACTGTGGCAGTGGATAATTAGGTCAATAAACTTACAATTAAATTTTTTGTGTATTAAATGATCTATAAGATCATACACTCTAGTACAAAAGAAAATGAAACCATGGAACAACAATTTGCATAGTGTTAAAAAAGAGACAAATAATTTGTCAGGGGTTTTTATGAGCTCAATAAGTTTTAAAGTTACCCCTTGGCCTTTTGACAATGAATCTATCGGATGGGAAGATATGTTAAAATGAAAAATCTCCATAATGGATAACTTGGATACATGGATAAGAACAACCCAAGCACAGTGTCGACAAGGCCTCCAAGATTTAAAGAATTAGTTGTCTACTTTGGAGATAGACTCATTTGAAGAAAATGGATATACCCTACGTAAGAGAAGTGATGTCAACCAAAGTTTCAAGACAAGAATAGATATCTAGAAATGCCTATTGAAAAAGTGAATGAAAAGACAATGGATACCTTGAAGAACATGACATGTTACCTCACACGCTTTAGAAACAAAATAGTTGATATGTGTGCAAAAATCATAAAGACTGATCAAGAGTTAAGCAAACATAAGCTAAGGGTTAATGTGACGATAAACTCTAATCTCTCAAAATACAAGAAATACAAGGAAAGGATGTTGGTAGAAGAAGAACAAAAAAATGTTGGGAATTATGTTGGGGGCGAAACACTCGGCGGAGGAGGAAATGATGGAGATGGAGGGGAACTTTTTATTAATTAGATGTTGTTTTATTGTTATTTAAATGCTCTCTTTCTTGGTTGGGCACCAAAAAATATTGGCTATGGAGGGTCATTTATTGTTTTTAGATGTTGTTTAAATATTCTCTTTCACGTTTGGGCACCAAGAACTATTGGTTGTGGAGGGTCTTTTATTATTTTATAATTATGTTGTGAGTTTTAAATTACTTTCAAGATTGTTACTATGGTAATATCTATATATGGTACACTGATGATAATGAATGGGTCTATTTGTCGGTGTTCTAAACACTTGACCATTTCAAATACACTAATGACAAATCTGTTAACTAACAAGGTGATGGATTATTTATTCTTCCTATATTTAACACGCTAATATTTAAATAATCTTTTCCTTCTATTTGCTAAATGGTTGAAAGATATGGTATGTACACATTTCCGCGAATATTTTGGCTTTGGACAGATGGAACAATAATATTTTGAATCTTATGAGTCTTGTTTAGATTTGTTTTCTATTTGGTTAGGATTGTGTTAGGATTGTTTATTTTTAAATCTTTATGCTTAACATGTCTCACTTTTTTTGGTTATAAGCATGCATGGATTTATATTATTTTTATATTAGTAGAATATATCTATGCTTTTTAAAACAACTAAAGAGTTGATGTAAAACATCATTACACACAACTCAATTGGTAGTAACACTTGTCAGTAGTGTGATAAAAAAAATTTAGAGTGAGCTGACAAATTTGTTAATGAACACTATATATGCTAGATGACTGATAATGAACATGACTTTGTGATCCTGTTGCGTTTGTAATAAATATTAGTACAAGAGATTTAAATGTAGGGTCTTGAATCCTAAACTTTGTATTATAGTTGATAGATTGTTTACTCTTTCTATGCTAAATACATTGGTATTTAGATAATCTTTTGCTCATATCTATTAAAATGTTTAAGCACATGATATACACACATTGTTGTAAATATTTTGGGTTTGAACACATCAAATAGTGATGTTTAGAATTTTGTGAATCTTGTTGTGTTGAAATACAATGCTTTCATTCTCTTCAATTAAAATTTTGTTCTAATTTTTACGTTTTAAAGCTATCTAGTTACTAGTAGTTACAATTGTCACTCATTGTTAACTAATTGGGTGATGGATTGTTTATTCTTCCTATGTTAAATACACTAGTATTTCACTAATCTTTTCCTCATATCCATCGAATGGTTCAAACATGTGATATATACATATTATTATCAATATTTTGGCTTTGAATAGATGTAGCAATGATGTTTTCAAGCTTATGAAACTTCTTTAGATCAAATATAATGTTTCTTTTTTGTTGGGTTACAATTGTGTTGTGAATGCTACCTTTTAAAGTCGCATGCGTAATAAATGTCTCCTATTTGATTTATGGTTAAAACCATGTGTGGATTTTTATTCTTTGTATATTATTAGAAGGTACCCGCAACTTGTAAAACAACCAAAGAGTTGAATTAAAATATATTTTCTTGATATTTGTTGAATGGTATAAAGATATGGTACATGCACATTTCTATGTATATTTTGGGTTTGAATAATGGAACAATGACATCTTGTAAAACATGCAGACAATTGATCTAAAACATCATTACATTGAACTCAGCTAGTAGTTACACTTGTCACTTGTATGTGTAAAATAATATAGAGTCAGGTCACAAATTTGTTACCAAACATTATATAAATATCTTAAACCCTTCTCCCATAAGGGAAGTCTTCGACTTTTGAAAATGTTGTAACATTGAGTATCCTTAGTCATCAATTTTTGACCCCCTATGTTGATTAACATAATGAAGAAAGGTTATAATGATTAGTTGGTTTAAATGTTTGCTAATAACTCCATACATATGTAGATGTTGTCACATTGACTATTCTTAGTCACCAATATTTGACCCCTTATGTTGATTAACAAAATTTTTAAAAAAAGATTACAACAATTATTTGGTTTTAGTGTTTGCCAATAACTCCATACATATGTAGTATTACAACCGAGCAAAGAGTAATTCCAATTAGAGTTAGAATGGGCAGAATTGGAAAGAGTGGGAGCAAAGCTTTGACAAGATTATAACCTAGAATACACCCTTCATTTTCTGGTAATGGCAAGGACATTGTCAGATTTAAGCTATAATTATGGCTAGATCCATAACATCTCTACTAGATTGCTATTAAGTTATGACATGTAAACTCTACAAATCATGTGCCATTTATACAACATACATAACGAATTGTCATGGTTTAAAAATGTTATCATTCTTTGTTTATCATTTGCACCAGATATATTTTATTTATTGTGCATATTTGTGTAATTTTTTAAGTTCTCGTCGATATATATAATTACTAATAGTTGCATATTTGACTAAAAATTTAATTCACAAGCAGTACATTTTATTTCATAATGTTTGAATTCTTTATCTCCATTTGATATTTCTCTACACTGTGGCACTTTTATTTGTCTTTGACCTGTCATACTATGTCATGAAATTTTGTAGTTCATGAACTGCATTGATTGAATAGTGTGTGGGCCCTTTGGCAGATTCCTTAACCGAGTCGCGAGACTTTGTGGTTGAACAACCCTATTGGATCCTGATGGGAGTTTTGAATCGTCTAGCTTTTACAATTGCTTAGTTCGTCTTTGAAACTTTTTAAGTTATGTAGTTTTGTTTGTTTTATTTTAAGTAATATATTTTGCATGTTGTTTAAAGATAGCTATGCATTGTCAAACAAGAAAAGTAGTTTTGAGGGGGTCACACACTTAGTGACAAATGTCAAAAGAAACAAAATCTAATCCTTTCATTGAATCTTCCTTTTTTGTTTGAACACACCACTATAACCTCAATTAGTCTCGAATGTAGTCAATCATTTTCCCAACTTACAGTCTTTAGTTCAAAAGTTTAATAAATTATCAATCAACTGACTACCTTTACTACATAACTTGTTGTTGTAAGTGGTTTGTGGTGTTGAAGTTCTTGGAGTTTCCTAGTTGAGTGATATTGGAACTCGTGCAATCTTTGCTTCACATAGTTCAAGGAGTTAAGAAATCACCAACCACTCGACTTTATGGAGTTTGCATTGTTTGGGACATAATTATTTCGAGGAGTTGCAAAGTAGGACTCATTAATAACGAACCACATGACTAAAAGCATGGAAATGTACTTTCATAATTTTTTAAGAGAAATGATACTACTCATCGCACCCGAAAAATAATTTCGTTCTTGATTTGTGATTTCTCTCAGTCCTCGATTGATGAATCTCATTTAACATCATTGACATTGATTGTACATGACTGAAGTATATTTTTTATCATGTCTCTCCCAAGTGCTTGCGTCTATTTCAATTTTTTCAAGGATGCATCCATTTTGGACATTACTAATGTTGATTGACATGATTTTACATTTCTAAGCATTATTTATGTCATTTGCACTTTTCAAAAAATCGAGACAACCATATTACAATCTATTTTTTTACATATGAGCTTTTTTTATTGATGACTTAGTTTGTTAGGTAGATGATTGGCCAAAAACATTTGCCATAAAAAGGTAGCCAGGATGAGAATTGTTAATTGTTCAAAATACTATTTTTAATTCTCTACAGACTGTTTCTATAACAACGCCATGCCATTGTATTTTTGGGTTCATTGTAAATTGTGCAACATCCAATTATGTAGTTTCAAAAGCAAGGAGATACCAATTGCAATCAAAGATAGGATGGTTGGAATTGGAAAGATTAAGAGGGGGGAGTAGTCAAGGAAAGTTGGTTCCAAAGAATGCACCCATAATATTAGGTTTTTTCATTGTGTCCACGGGTGGTCCCACAATAGTGTGTCCCACTTTTTGGCCAACTTTGACATAGAGATCAACAGTCTAAGAAAAAACTTCACTTTCAAACACTTATTGTTGCAAAACTATTAGGAATTTGAAGATGATGTAAACTAAGGTCTTCTATAATTTTATTTCTAGTTTCTAAATATATATATTTTAAAAAATATTAAAATTCATTTTGTTTTCTCCTTCGAAAAGTGGTATGTGTGAAAAAATTGTATTTTTAAGAAGTGACTGTCACTTGGATCAGCATAACTTTTTTTAAAAATATGATAAAAATATAATTCTTTCGATATTATATTTGTAACTTCAATATCTAGAGGATGCAATTGGTTTTATTCATTTTGGGTCAATATTTCATAGTTTATTAAGTTCTAAAGTGACAGTAACTATAATTTAGACATAAGGTCACTTGGATCACTCTAACTTGATCTCTATAAATCGAAATTTAATTTTTTTTTAATAGAAAGGCAACAAAAATACTCTTTTCCTGCATATTTTTCATAATTTTTTTTTGGTAATTTACTATTTTTCCCGAAGCCTTGAAGAGATAGGTTGTTGAATGATGAAACAACCCATGTTTAGTTAAAGTAATATTTGAAAGTGATAATGAACTCAATATGTATTAAAATTATATTCATTAGAAAGCTTGTTCTGAATTGCATCACTTGGCATCATGTGTTTCAGAAAAGCATTTGATTTGGTCCCTGTCCCAGGCCTTGAAAGGCCTTTTTTAGGATTTTTTTTTCTTTGAGGGCCAATACATTTTAGGCGTCTTCGCGCGAAGACCCCTATGTGAAAAGTCCAGCAATAATCACCCCACCAGGATTTTATTGGGGTACTTCACTCGAAGTACATCGACCATTTTGAATTATTTAAAAAAATAAAATTAGAATGGTATAAAAGTAATGTTTTTTCTTTTCACTTTTTATTGAATTACAATATGTGAATTCACTTTTTCTATTATTGAGAAATTTTTACAAAGGCATTTTTTGGAGAAGGATTGCTATTTCAATTTTTTTGAAGGCATAATTTTGGAGAGGAGAAATATTATATCAAAGTATTTTTTTGAAGAAAAGAATTTTTATTGCTGATATTTTGGAAGACATTTTTTGAAGAGAAGAAATGGGGAATAAGAAAGGAAGACAACGTAAATCTACTAGAAAAAGGTCACCTGGTACCGAACAAAGAAATCATGAAGCTGCATTGGCATATTATCATAAAACTAAAGAAGGTGAAGGACAAGCTAAAGTAGGAGGATCAAGTCAAGTCAAAGAATTACACATTGAAGAAGGGTCAGGATCACTCCCTATGGAAGCTCAAGCAATTGATGTTGGAGAAGGTTCAGGATCATGTGCTCCTACTGGTATGGATGAACTTATAAGTTTAGCTCAAATTGTAAAGAGAAATGTTAATTATAGAAACTTAGATTATTTACTTACAATGGATGTGGAGAATTTGAGATCACTTGCTAATGTTCAACCCTTAAGTCTTGCTAAGAAGAGGTCAATGAATATGATAGCAAGAGAAATATTGGCTAAATTTGATAATTCAGAAACACTTGAACAAGCCCAATTGCTTTCAGTTGTACTTATAAACAAAAAGTTGGAAGGGGCATTAGAATTATTGGGTATAGACGTAACATCAAAGAAGAGAAAAGTTGTTGACATGCAAACTGATATGATTGAAAAAATTAGAAAGGTTTGAACTAGGTAGGGAAGCGATCTCGAACTAAAGATAAGACTATTACAAGAAAAGTTATGTTGACATCCATTGTAGGTAACACTATGCTCCAAAAAAGACAAATATCTTTAGTTTCATCTTAGATTGGTTTTAGTAGGAAAACAATATCATGATATGTTAATAGGAGAATGCCTTTGGATGCTAGCACCTTAGAAGGCAATTGGGCAATCATGTGTAGAGCTCCTCATTCTGATAGGATTGATGGAGGAATCAAGAATTTGGTCACATTATTTTGGAATGATAATACACATCCTTCATCAAATAGTAGAGATGTTATCAGATGTAGAATTTTAGCTAATCAATATGAATATCATATGAAACATTGGTTGGACACAACACAACATGAAATGTATGTGTCATTTTGTAGTTCAAATCCTAATATAAAGATTGGGCAAACATTATTTGAAAAATTGAAGCCATATTATATCAGGACAAACAAAGTGTTTGAAACTTGTTGTTGTCGTTATCATATTGAATTTGATCTCCACTATCAAGTTTTTTGAAAGTTTGTAGAAGACACTTATGGTTTTGAAAAT
>MU217316.1:50966-82575 GCA_018584345.1 Thuja plicata | reverse complement strand
ATATTATATAATTTAATTTCAAAAAGATGACAAATATTGATAGCTCCAATAATGATAATACATTTATAAATGACATGACATGTTCTTTAATGCTGCAATAAATACTACCATGTGGTTTTTAAATTTTTTTTAATTAAGTTTTTAAAATATGATTTTTCTCATTGTCTTTTTTGTTTACAGCCAATAAAATTATAAATAAATAACATTATTTAGATTTTTTAAATATGTTGAAACTATCAAACTTTACAAAACATAAATAGACTTAAAATTTTTTGAAATTTAACTGGTTAAATTAATTGATTTCAAAACTAAATGATTGCAATAGTTAATGACAGGAACTAACAAGAAAAGTATAAAAGCTTTACATTATTATTATTATTAATACTTATCATAACTATCCACTCCCCCGAAATATATAAAACCTATTGCCTATTCCTATAGGCCCCGTTTGTTTGGGGAATTGGAATTTGACTCAAAACCTTATTATCACAAAATCAGGTTTTGAAATCCCGGTTTTGCATCTTGGGGAATTGGAATTTGACTCAAAACCTTATTATATCAAAACCAGGATATGATTTCTAATTCCATCTATTAGTAGGAAGATGATGCCACTCATTTTGGTATCTAAACCTGGTTTTACTTGACAAATCCAGAATTGCAATTTATAGAAATAAACATCGGATTTGCAAAAACGAGAAGTGTCACTCCCAAAACCGGGAAGTGTCACTCCCAATTCCTGCAAACAAACGGGGCCATATGTTATTAAGTCAAATTAACAACAACTCGATTCTTTTGTAAGACAAACTAAAATAATTCTATATACACTTCCAAATTGAACAGAAAAAGCTGGAAAAAGAGGAACTTTTTTTTGGGAAATGGTCTTTACCGAGCCACGACAGCTTCATATTTTATACCTGGAACACTCCATGCACCTGTCAGAAATAGCGCACCACAAAAGCGTAGATCCAGTGTTTTAAATGTTAAAAAATAGCAGCTTGCTTTGTCTCTGGACTGGTAAAGAAACTAATTGTGTTAAAATATTAAAAAATATCCATTCGTATGGAAAGCATATACGAATGGCGTACACGTATATATATTTCTCTGCATACGATTCACCTCATTCACACATGTTCAAAATTTGAACCAACCACAGCTTGGAAGAGAATCGAGGGTTAGCTACCTAGGGTTTAAGACACAAAAGCACAGCAGAATATAGCGGATACTTGGAGAAACAGCAGCAGGACATCATAATTTATTTTTATTTACGCTTTACTAGTTTAGAAGCTGATTTGGCGAGGATGGCAATTGGTGTAGCATAACACGTAGAAAAAAATGCAAAGATTTGTGAAAGTAAAGATCTGAGCTTTCTGAACAGGTGCCTATCAGAGAAGAAATCAAAGCTATGGCGAAGACGCGGCCTGTAAAGAAATCTCTGGACTCGTACACTATCAAAGGAACGAACAAAATCGTGAAAGGTGAGTAGGAGAATTTGGAAGTAGATGAATGAGTGATGGAATGATGCGTAGCAATTATTTGGTTGCATTAATGATGACGATAATGTAGTGATGAATTTGGGATGATGTTTCTACAGCTGGAGACTGTGTGTTGATGCGCCCTTCAGATTCCGATAAGCCGCCGTACGTAGCTAGAGTGGAGAAAATTGAGAGCGACCGGAATAATAACGTGAAGGTGAAAGTGCGGTGGTATTACAGGCCGGAGGAGTCGATTGGGGGACGCCGGCAGTTTCACGGCGAGAAGGAGCTCTTTCTTTCCGACCACTTTGATGTCCAGAGCGCCGATACAATCGAGGGCAAGTGTACGGTTCACAGCTTCAAAAATTATACCAAGCTCGACAGTGTCGGCGCAGATGATTATTTTTGCCGGTTTGAGTATAAATCTGCGACAGGTGGCTTCACGCCCGACAGAGTCGCAGTGTAAAAGCGTCCGACCCCTAGCTAATTTGGGTTTGTTTTAGTTCGCGTTTGTGTATTCATTTGTTTTCTTGGCGAAGGTTTTAAACTGCAGGTTTTTTGCTACAGGTATTGTAAGTGTGAAATGCCGTACAATCCAGACGACCTAATGGTGCAGTGCGAGGGTTGCAAAGACTGGTATTCCTTTTTCTTTGCCGTCTCCTTTTGATTTTTTTTTTGTTTTCAAGAATTTATCCAAAAAACTGGAGGAAATCTGGAAAATTTCCATTCCATTGGAACTTAGGGTTTCTATGGCTATGCTGGTTAGCATTTATGGTGGTTAAATCACGTTTGTTTTTTGTGGAGATTTTAACTGTGCAAGCTTAGGTATCTCGAAGACGAACTTAAATTATGTTAAGCGGTAGCTTTTTATTTTATTTGGCTTAATTTAAATGGGAATGCTTAGGGTTTGAATACAAAAACGTGTAAACAAATCTGTTATGTGCTTTGAAGATGAAGTTAAATTAGGTCAAGTGACAGCTCATATTTTTTTTCATTTGCTTCATTTACGTGGTATTATTTAGGGTTTTAATACACAAACGTGCAAACACGTCTGTTATGTACTTGGAGCTGATTTTAAATTAGGGCAAGTGTGGCAGCTCCCTTTTTCTATGTTCTTTTGAATAATTTACATGGGAGTTTTTAGAGTTTTAAGTAAAAAACGTGCAAACAAATCTGTTATGTACATTGAAGAAGATTAATTTAAGTCAAATGGCAGCTCATTTTTCTTTTTTGTTTTGCTCAATTCACATTGTAGTATCTACGGTTTTGCACAAAAATATGCAAACAAAGCTGTTGTGAATATGAATCTGATTTTTAGAACTTGCAAGCTGACCTAAGATAGAACTTTCGACATGGCAATATTTTTTTTCTATTAAAATTAAGATTTTAACAAAGTCCTACATTTTGCATGCTGATGTGGTCTACCATGGAGCTATTTGTTAATTTGTGGTCCAAGTATGGATTGTTCTTCTAACAGGCAGTGTGTAGTATAGCTGTCAAACTCACCGAGTTCAAGTAAAGGTTTGGAAAAATCCACAGCATAAAGAAGATATCCTAAAAATAGACAAAAATAGCTGAAGTTTCGTAAGAATGGGATTATTTCATATGAGTAAGAGATGTGGATGTGGGTTATATATATATATATATATATATATATATATTTTAAATAGGGTACTTGATTATATTTAAAATGTGTAATGACTATATTACATTTAAATATAGCTACTAGGAGATGTGCGTACAGCCTACAGGTACAAGGGCAGTCTCCTCCATTATCATGCTCATGTTTCCTGGAACCTACTTCCAAGTTTCGTGCTGCTGTTGGAACAAATTTCGTAAGGAAATGTTGACTTAGTACAACTGACACTTTGTTTAAATTCACATAACAGTATTTAAGAGATAGAATACAAAATACACTCATTTATTAACCACTTGGCAGTGACCCTAAAACTGAAATTAAAGTAAATTGGAATTAGGATTTACTTCTGAGTAACACATGGCATTACTTTTTTCATAAGCAACATTCATTTCTGGAGTAGTTCTCTATGTAAATTTTGACTCTACATCCAAAACTTCAAAGCCAAACTTAAATTAGCTCAGCTGTTATCATTTTCTTTTCTTTTCTGCTTCTGCTCAATGCACATTATTTACATTTTGATTTGAACATGCGAACACAGATTGCACTTAAGTTGGAAATTTGAAATTTACTCTAACGTGCTAGCTACTTTGAAGTGGCCTTAGGATACAGACTATAGCAACCAGTGTTGTCTTGACTTGGCAAAGTGTCCAGTAAGGGTCAGACTTACACTTAGCAAATCAAAAGCTCACATGTATTTGAGATTAGGCATAAAAGTTTTATTTTATTCTGTTTTGTTTTTTATTTTATACTAGTTTTTTCACCTTACTGATTGCAGTGCTATTGATAGAAACTGTTCTCCAGCAAAATGCTTGAATTGCTTCATATGGTACCTTTTGGTTTTTTGATTGGATTAAATTCAAATTTCACATACGCATATTTAAGTTTTTTTCTTACAAGATAGTAAATACACAATCAAAGCTTTGCTTCACTTTAGTTGAAACTTTGAAAGTAATTTTAAATTTAGTAGGCACTTGTAAGTGGCCCTAATGCAGAGACTACCTTATCTCAACTTAGTAAGGCAAAGAGTAAGAGCCAGACTCAGACTTGGTAAAGACAATGTTTTGCATAAGAATTGCTTTAAAAAATGCATAAAGATCTGAGGTTTTACCAAATATTGTGCTTTTGCACCTCATACAATTTTTTTGTTGGTAGCTTGAAACTTTTTGGTTCATATGGTACCTTCGGTTTTTTTGCTTGGACTAAATTCATGTACAGATATTTAAGTTTTTTCTTTACAAGATAGTAAATACACAATCAAAGCTTTGCTTCACTTAAGTTGAAAATTTGAAAGTAAAACAATAATTAACTAGGCACTTGTAAGTGGCCCTAAGATAGAGACCACAGTAGCTCAACTTAGCAAGGCAAAGAGTAAGAGCCAGACTCAGACTTGGTAAAAACAATATTTTGCACAAGAATTGCTAAAAAAAATGCATAAAGATCTGAGATTTCACCAAATTTTGTGGCTTTTCACTTCACATAATTTTTTTGTTGGAAGCTTGAAACTGTGTTTCGGAACAATGTTTCCTGAGAATGCTTCAAATGAAGAAAACCCAGACATTGATGGTAACAATGAACTTCTGCAGTTGGACAAATGAAATTAACATCCAAAAATATGAATCTATTAAGGATCCAAAATTTTCTAATTTAGCAAACTTACATGATATAAAAAATAGAAGATATATCTGCAGTGCAGTTGTCGAAGTGGAAAATGAGGGCTTTTTTGCTTTTGGGCCATATACAGGCCATGAAATACTGCGCAGGTCCACTATTAAGTTTAGCGAGCCTTGCACATATTGAGGAGTCTTTTGTTGGTTTGATAAAAAATCTAGCGGACTTGCATTTATTGTAAGGCTCTGACTTCAGAGCAAGAGTAAAGTTTAGTATGGAATTATCCATGTTGAACTGAAGGCTGTTTTAATGTAATCCTAAAATATAACTTGAGTAAGCTGTGTTCCTAGAGATTGTTTTAGATAATTTGGTGCTGTACTACATGACTTTGTCTTCTTGTGTCTGTCTATAGAACAAATTGTACTTGAATACTGCTTTTCAATACAACAAGGATTTTCTTGCCAAGAGGAACATCACATCTTAAAGGGTGGCATATGGTTTCTTCATATGCAATTTGATTGTGAACATGGAGAAATTATGTGACAAAGGCAGATAGCCAGGGAGTAAAAATGTGCTGCTGAATAAAGTGCTGCACAACATGAAATTGACATTCTTGAATATTGCAAGACGAGTTGGTCTTTGCATTCTCAACAAAGCAATTTTATTAAGAAAAACTGGTACTAATGAATACTAGTTGAATATTGCATGAAGAGTTGAGTTTAGAGAATATTCACTCAATGCCTGTTTGTGGCAACCAGTGGATGGTTTCTTGATTTGTAGTGTCTACTAACAACTTGACTAAAAGCCTAAGCTGGAAATTTGGGGCTTGATCCTTGAGGATTACAACTGAAAAGTGAAAGCCTTTTAAAATCAACAAGAAAAGTTCACAAAATGTCTATCAACATCCTTGTTACCATGAAACCTGGCAATCAAGACAAAACATTTGAAATTGAGGACAATTGGCAAAGGGATGATTATGCATGGAAGAAGAGAAACAAATAGTGAATTGGAAACCATAGAAGATCAATAAGTACTCCAATTTGGTGCAGAGATGAACATGGAAATGAAGAAATGATCATGCAGCAACTAGCTATCCAAAGACGACACCAATTACATAATATAAAAGATGGATGGAGATCCGAATGGTGATAATGTGTAAGTAATGTGCCTTTGGGATGCTTCTCGTGCTGTCAAGGCTCCTTTCCAGATCTCCTAGATGGTTTGGGGACTTGGGTATGTGTACCATGTCTTCAAGGCCATATGGCTTAGATTTGATTGTTTTGTATTCTTCTATTATTTGAGATTTAGATTAATTTTATAATTATTTTATTATTAACTACATGTCCACATTCCTTTGATTTCCTTTTCTTTATATTTTAGATTGCTAAATTATGCGTAGTTTTGCAGATAAAAACTATACATTTTTAATATTTCTATTTTTATTTTATAAAATTTTAATATTTTGATTGGGTGTCTGTTTCAACGTCCCTTGTTTTCCCAAGTATGGGCAAATTTTGGTCTTACTAGGAACTCATCTCCACATTCTATCCCACTAGAAACTCCATGGAACATTCAAAGTTTCTTTATTAGCATCTTAACTTTTGGTTTCTTCCTTGCCTCTTTGAAAGGGGAAGTAGTGTCATGTATCAAATGTATAGTATTAACAATTTAATTTAAGTTGGCCGAAAGGTTCTAAGAATCTGGTATGCTTAAGCGAATAGTATGTTTGACATGTTAATATTATTGGTTTTTTCAATGCTCCAACACATCTCCATTCTTTAACCAAAAATTTCTTTGCTATCAACACATTTTTACTATAGTACTACTTAGTCCCCAATGAACTTTTGTCTTGTTAGGGCATGGTACATGCAAAGAAAATCCAAAGAATTTACCTCATCAAAGTCTCAAGATTCTTCATGCATAAATTATTGACAATTTCAGGTCTGGAATCATTGTAATATGTGCCAATCTGCACCAATGCTTCATTCATAAGTTTGAGCTTCACGTGTGAGCACTATTAGCAAGTTGGAAGACATGCCATGAAAATGCTATTGCTAATACAGCTGAACTATTAATTAACCATATATAATACCAAAATCAACATATTGGTTGCAAGACATATACTATTAGACACTTAAGGCATGTTGGCATTTTACACCACGATAAGAACATATATGGTTGTATATATAATTACACCATCTTAAGTTGGTATAAAATTGATTGACATACAACCATCAAAGTACCACGATCATATCAATTTCTTTTCACACAATCCTAGGCAGAATTCATTCATCACACCTTCAACAATGCACCTTTCAATATTTAGTTAATGGACAAGGGATTTGTAATGCTCCCTTTTTGAAATAAGATTTAATAATAAATAATAATAGCATAATTAAAATATAAAATAAATAAATAAATAATAATAAAATAAAATAAAAAACAACACTGGTCTTCTCATCTAAGTAATTGAGGACTATTAAAGATTCCATAAGCATTGATGGAGGAAATCCATTCAATATTACATATTGATGCATCTGAAGGTGCATATAACAATCTCTGTTGGAATAATACTTCATCCAGGACTATAATCAAATAAAGAGCATCATGTCATTTTTGCAGAAGTATTCATCAGGCAAGCTTTTGATATTGGTCTTGTTTAATATTCACTATTTTGGAATGGAATAATTGGAGATTTCTTTAGCATAAGACTTTGGTGATCTCTTATTTTGGCATTGGCAATAATATTACCGTGGGCATTTGTTATTTATTCTTGGAGCTTGGGTGCGGCTGACTCCTTGGCATTAGAAGACATAGTTGGGTGTTGATGCAAGTTTTGTGACCACTCCAATATGCAGAATAAAATACCAAGTATTCTATCCTTTTTGGAACAAAGAAACCTGATATGCTAAACAATATGGTGATTGTGTGATCAAATAAGGCAAACCCAAGGTTTACATTGTGAACTAGTGACTTTGTGTTGAAAATATCTCAATTTAATGATGTGATTTGCTAGTAACCATGCGGTGACTTACGCTATTCATTCATGGGACATCAACTTTCTAAATGTGAATGATTTGGCAATTTGAGCTTTTCAAATAATCATAACCATGATTTGAAAAAAAGTTCAAATGGGATGTAGGTTTAGGAATCTAAGCTACTTCTAATTTGCCAATGCAAGACACTATTGAGGATGGAGTGAAAGTTGAAACTAAACCAATCCTTGCTTTGCCAACTTAAACAAATACGCAAGAGAGGTGCATTCTTCTAAGGGTGCGTGGATGATTTTCAATTTGCTAACATTCACTCAAATACACAATTTTGGCACAATCCAAATGAACATTCCCAATTGAAGTTAAGTGCTTGCAATGAGTTTGGACCAACCTTACACTATTACTTGCAATCAACAAGTACCAAAAGGTATGAACATAAGTTTCACCGTGTTTCACCAACAATAGTATCTTCCATTCATCTACTTAAACAACTTCTACTTAACATAAGCAAATCTTATTCTTATTCTAAGTGAGAAGATAGGAAACCATTCAACACTCCAAAATAACATAAGTAATTCACCGTGCATTCAACAATGAATCTACAATTAATTTGGTAGCATTTTAGCAACAATTTCACCGTCTCCCCTTACAAATGATTTGAACAAGCCTTATATAGAGGCTCCAAGTGCGATGTATGACTCAAATTGATTTAAGATTAACGACCCAAATTATTCCGACATGGCCCTAATGTAACTACTACCTACAAGCATTAAATGCTATCCAATGAAAATAAAGCACCTATCTATAGACCAATGAGAAAATTCCTTGCCACATGGGCTTACAATAAATCTTCTTCTAGAAGTATTTTCCCCTTGTCTTTTTCCTTGATTGCAAAGTCAATGAATCTGGACATGATGGCGTTTAGACCTCCATTGGTATGCTAGGTGCAAATTCTATCCTATATTTGAGGGACTCCAAGTCTGTAACGCATGAGTTGCATGTCTTCTCCCAATCTTGACATTTGCAAATGGCCATGAAGTTTGAAAATGTTAAGGCATCATCCAAGTGTTCTGATGTAATAGGATTTCCATCTTTGAAATAGATGGATTTCGTCTTTTCTTTCAACTATTCCACATTTATATCTTCACCATCCTCTAATTCTTGGTTGAATATGGTTCTTACATAGGCGAGAATGCCATTTTGAAGTTCCTGAATTGTTTCCTTCACACTTGGGCAATCGGCTTCCACCTTCTTAAGAATATTGTTCCTTAGTGACAATGCATGACGCCACTTGTGAAAATCAACTTCTTGTCCTTTTTACACAACTTCTGCTTCCATCCATGTTTGCGTTGGAATATGCGTTAATGCTCACAAACGAGAAATAGTCTTCTCAATGCTAGGACGAGACTCTTTGCATATGTCAAATAACACTTGTACTCTATCTTAAAAGGAAACCATCATGTCATAAGTCTGTACAAATACCTCAACAAACTTGCCTGCTTCTTCAAATATTCTTGCCATCCATAGCTTTGTTTCTTGTCCAGTTATCCTTATTCCGTCTAATTCATCTCCTAATTCTGTCTAATTCATCTCCTAATTCTCTTGATAAGGCCACTGGAGGAACAATTGCTTGATCAATTTGTTGGATGGGATTTGTCAAGTGTTGGATGTAGTCTTTTAGTTGCATGTCTTCTTCTTTGTATTGATTCTTCTTCTTGACCTCCTTATTCAATCTCTCCTCGAGGATGTGGATGGATCCATAACATTTTCCATTTCCCGCTTCTTTGTTGTTTGCTCCAAGTCATGTTCTACAATGTCATAACCTTGTGGAAGTATATCTTCTCTCGTTTGTCAACCCCTGGAATGGCAAGCTGCAATGTGCGAGAACTTGAACTATCTCTTACAATCCTAGAAAACTTCTTTGTTGGCCTCTTTCCATTCTCTTTTCCAATCTTTTCCAAAATGCACTCCACATTATCAATTGGTTGTCTTACTATTATCTCCTTCTTCATCCTATCTCGCAACCATGCAAGTGCAGTACACTCCCATTTCATCATCTTGATTTTCATCTTCTCGATTCTCATTTCCTTGATTCACTTGGGGTGCCACGATCATATCTTCATTGAAATTTTCATTTGGGAATCCCATCTCGCTGTCTTTAGGAATGTCTTCAATATTTATCACATTTTGATTTTCATCTAAAAGATCTTCCACTCTTTGGAGAATTTATTTCTTGTCCTTGATGATCAATGACAGACTTGTTGGGACTTTGACCTCACTAGCCTCTAATCTTACCACAACTTCATTGGGTGCCAGTAGATGTGACATTCCTTTGCATGGAAGAAGTACTTGTCTCTGAATGAGCGACCTTCAATTTTTTTCTCTTTTGTGGTGGTCCTTGATTTGGAGCTTCATTCCTCTTTGTGGCCTTTGTTTGCGAAGCCTTGTCGCTATCTTTGCTTTTCTTGCTACATCCACTTCCTTGCCTATTGCTGACTTCTTGTGGATCTCCAGATGACTCTTCCTCGGGCTCTTTCACATCTTTTATTAAATCATAAGTCAATGGAGTTTCATTTTCTCTCAATTTAGCCATTTGTTTATCCAACCATGCCTTAGTGAATGTTGTCATTGGTATCATCAATGTCTTCAAGCCAATTTTGTGAGCTTGAAACCAATTGATGGGACAAAGGTCTTTATTCTTTACTGTTTCATAGTCCTCTTTAACATGGTTTCCATCATCTTTGAGTTGATCTGGAACTTGAAGTCACTTGTATGTTCTAATCATCTCCAGTGTCAATCCAGAGAAAATCCTTTTCCTTATCTCAAAATCATCAACATTCACCTAATAATCCTCTAAGCGCGCCTGATGCCTATACTTGTTTCCATAAGCTTTCCTTATTTGTCGATTTGGAGCAAAATTCATCCTCGAACCATATGCTCCCAATGAATAGTATTCCATTTCCTTTTGTGCTTCCTTTGCTGCTTGAAGTGATGGACAACTCTCAAGTGAATTTCCAAAAATGAATTGGAAAAGATATCCCAAGCGTGTGTTTATGCGTTTGAATCTTATCATACAAGAGCAATTGTCTCGAAACTTCCTTCACTACTAATTTGTTCGTGGGAAATCTTGGAGGCCTTTTTAGACAAGATGAATTTCCCAATGCCCTGATATAAGTGAATTTTGGAAACTAAATATACCATGAACCATATTTCTTTATCAACTCTTCAGCTTCATCCAATATTCTCTTTTGGTGTGTTCTTTGCAATACTCTCACAATGCACATAGCAAATGAATCTTTGAATATCTTGAATTGGTTGTGGTTATGGAGATGCAATTGTGGGTAGCACTCATGCACTAAGAATTGTACAAATCCAATCCCAACCGGGCCTATACAACTCAATCCTTAATACTTGTACATTCTCACCACCATGTATATCATATAGGAGCTCATTTAAAATGTCTGTCTTTTCCAACATTCTCAATTGGAGATCCAAGTTATCACTAATTATCCTTTCCCAATCAAACATCACTTCACTAGTAGATATCTTATCTATGAAATAGAACATCTAAGGCTCAAAGACTGCACCCTGTGGGCTTTCCATAACTCAGCTCTACCAGAATGATGAGAACTCCATAATCTTTAGGAAAACTAGACTTAGTCAACTTTAGCAACTTGGAGTGATGCTTCTTTGATTCAAGCAGCCAATCATTGTTGATAACGTTGGTACTTGGTACAAGCATCGGGTTTGTCATTGTAGTACTTCAAGGCTTCTTTTGTTTTGTAAATGCTAACTTTGTGAACATGAATGTTGAATGCTTCTCTTATCGCTACCTCTGTAAGTGATACCGACAATTTCTTCTTTGGACCATGATAGATTGCTCTTGTTTGTGGATCATAGTGTTTCACACACTCCACCATTAGTTCAGTGCATTGCACTGCTGGGAGGAAGGCAATTGCTTTAGCAATTCCATTTCTCACCATTCGCCTTGCCAACTTCAATGGATTGCTCCTAAACATCTGATCTCTAATCTGTTCTACATTGTCAGGACTGAGGTTGTTGTCACTGATCTTCTTCCAGTTTGAATTGAAGTTGGTCTCTGGGATCATCTCCTTCGAGTCGTACTTGGTTTTCGCTTGCCTATCATTCCTTGAATTCAATCCATTCCTTGCTTTCAACATCGTTACCCTGCAAAACAACAACATTTGTCATGGATATATCTTTTACAATTCCTTACTAACTTGCAAAATGAAATACCTCACATCCTTATAATTTCTAATCTGAATGATCTTCAAATGCCTATTCAATTGTATCTTTAGAATCTTAGGATGAACCAATTTAGACTCTACATGAAATATTTGGAACTTTATATCTCTAGTCTCCTTTCGCTTGATTTCCATAATGCCTTTTCTAAAAACATTTTCCATTTTCATTTTAAAATTCTGATCCTGAATTCTGATTACTACTTTTCTGGGTTTAACACATTCATTGTCTCCTTGCAAAACACCCAACAATCCCCTTGATTTCATTATTTTATCATTGCAAACTCAATTTCAAACCATACAATGTTGTAAGGATTCTGAGTTTTTTTTTTCAAGGCTTCTAGTCTGCAAGAATTTGCCCTTTCCAGCCTATGATGGGAAAGCTAAAAGATCTTCTTCACTTTTCAATTTCTGATTTATCAATCTCCAGCAAGTTCGACGTGGTTAGATGCTAATAAATGTTCCGATTGTCATCTCCTTTGATTTTTGCTCCTTGTAAGTTCTGCTCTGCTTTTATTATTATTGTTTGTTGATTTGCATTGGTGGTTTGAAATGGAGACTTGCATCTTCCTCTTATATGCTACACACCGAAAGTCGTGTCTATTGAAAACCTCGCAGGGGCCGACCTGATTTAATTTCATTGAGTTTGCACTTGATTTTCTCTCTTTGGCCGACTTACCTTAGAAGTTCATATGGTTTGAAATTATCTCTATTATAGGGCGGGTTTCAAGGGGTGCTTGGAAATGAATTCCAAGGGAGGTAGGAAATCCGACCCCCTTGGAATTTTATTCCTAGGGAGGTCGGAATTCCGGCCTCCTTTGGAATTTTGTTTCAAAGCTTTGTGAGTTTGTCTTCATTCAGATAAAAAAACAACTCAACTTCCATCTTGATCATCTAAATTTTATGGTTTGCAAATCAATTTATCCTTTCAATTGTTTGGTTTTCACACTTGCAATTCGATTTTTCTCTTCAATTGCTAATTTGTTATCTTATACAACTCAGATCTGATTCGAATCTTATAGATTTCCCATGTCAAACATTTGATCCCATGTCAAACACTTGAATTTTGACTTTAGAGAGATCAATTTTGCGTTTTGAGTTTTGAAAAACACTTGATGAGGCTGGGTGGAATTTGAAGGTGACTTGGAAATAAATTCCAACAGAGGTCGGAAATCGAACCCCCTTTGGAATTTTGTTCCAATGTTCATTTAAAAAAAAATCGCCCAAGTCTTGGACACTTCACCATGTAGACTCAGATTTTGCATTTCATTCCTTTTGATTTCCTTTTCACCAGCAAATCAGATTTTTCATTGGATTCTTGCCATGGTTGCCAAAAGTTTGATGTTCACTTAAACATGATGGCTGAGATCAAATATGTTTGCAAACTTGCTTAAAAACTTCATAACAAACTCAGATTTCAACTTTTGTCTTATGAATTTTTATCCTCTTGCATAGGTCGGATTTCATGGTGGCCTTGGAAATTTGTTCCAAGCCAGGTTGGATTTCCGACTTTGCTAGGAAATTTATTACAAGCCAGGTTGGATTTCCAACCTCGCTTGGAATTTCCATGTTGAGGCTAATTCAAAAATTTCCGAAGTGTGAAAACTCAGTGTGCAAACCACAGATCTGACCTTTGTTTCGCTTGATCTCTCCTTCAATGATTCAAATCAGGATTTCAATCACCTCAATCATAATTTATCTTCAAACATAAATCCCCTTCTTGATCGAAATTTGCACAAGTGTTGCATGGAAGTTGTAAGTTTTGTCAATGTTGAAATCAAAGCAACACTTGGTTTTTCCTTAAACATCCTCAACAATTTGCAATTCTGAGTTTGGACAAGGTTTGGGATTGTGCATTCAAGATAGGTCAAATTTTGGAAGTGCATGGGAATTTCGTTCGAGGACAATCCAAAGTTTTTACCTAGTGTTGTTGACGAATAAAGTGTTAACAAAGAGCTCACACCATCAACCAGAATTAATCACTAAGAACAAAGAATTTGTATTCTCAGATTATATATCTTAGATTACATCTGATTGTCTTCAAGTGAAGACTTCACAAAGTTGAACAATCACGCAAAAGTGAAATATTTGAATTTTTATCTCCAACGACAGACTAGGGTGGCTGGTAACCACCGAAACTACAATTACAGGCTAGGGAGGATCTTCCACCTCCGAAACAACACACAAGACTCAATTCCATTTGGAATTACAAATACACAAGAAAAGATAACTCCACAATGATTTCCCACAATGCCAACTGTTAAAGTTTAGGATCAGATTATGTGACTTTTAATTTTCTTTTCTTCTTTTCAGATATGCAACAGAATATGAGATTGACTTTCACAAATGATACTTTAATTTTACTTGATAATACACAATGAGAATATGAAAGTATTATAAGACAAATGCAGATAGAAATATTTCCAGAAATACTTGCTGATCGAATATGTATTAGACTTGCATTCAATTTTTGTATATGCTTGCCTTTGATCAATCAACAAATGATTATAAATATGGGAGACATGACACTATAGAGACATGTCTCCTTATAATGCCATGTCTCTTCATAACACAATCAGCAGTTATCAACCGATAAAGCTAATCGGTATTTTGTAACTCAATGCATATTGAACAGACACCGATAACATATGATACCCGATCTCATAAGGCACCCGCTAACATATCATAACACTCGATAACATTTGCTTAATCATAACACCCGATAACATATTGTTCGATCGGTATTTAGTTAAGTGTTCGATCGGTGATAATAAAGATGTCTCGATCGACATTTGTTATATGTTAGTTATGCTAATAAAATCGTTGTAATACTAAGGCATAACTAATACAGTAAATCGGTACGAGTGTTATTTGCTTTTTGTTCGATTTTCTCATGAATCGATATTAATATATTTGTGATGTTAGTTTGATCAAGGCATTATTATTATGAGGAAAGATCAAAACATGATTTTCAAAATGTAAATGTGTATATATTAATGTATCTATAATAATAATAATATCTATTATTATATATATATATATTGATATATCATAATTGATCTATTTTCATAATATTTAATGTCTACTATATTTTTATTTGCTCGAAGCTACAAACATCAACACCCTCTTAGTTAGAGAAGATAAAATCCATCAATCTAAGGGAGCAACACAAAGTTAATTGTGAAAGTTTATTTTGATATCACATTATTGTGATATCAGAGATATGGTCTGACAAGGAATATCAAGTCTTATGATATTTACTATAACTCATAGATTCATAAAAATAGATCATCTTATGATATTGGGAGTATTAGTCACAAAATATCAAGTCACATGATATTCTCCAAATACTCAGAGTAATAGCCTACCAACATCAAGTCTCATGATGTTCACCAAGTACTCAAAAGTTTATAAAGATATCATCTCATGATATCGGGAGCATTTGCCTGCAGAATATCAAGTCGCATGATATTCACCAAGTGCTCAGAGTAATGGCCTACCAACATCAAGTCTCATGATGTCCACCAAGTACTCAACAAATGCCCATAGGTAATGTGCACTTACCATAGGAACATTCATACCATCTATCATGATCTGTTTCAGCCATCATAAGATGTCTATCACAATAGAAGATCATGGCCTGTTTAAGGAACTCAACCCACCATGCAAGATATCATCTATCATGATCTGTTTCAGCCATCATAAGATGTCTACCATGATAGAAGATCAAGTTATTGTAAGATCGTCACCTTCCAAAACTTTAACAAATACAAGTGATAATCATTTGGAAGTCGTCACCTCCTCATGATTTACATAGGGCCCATATAGTAATGAAATAACATTAGCACAATAATCAATTTTACAATCATTTCAAGTTTACCTCAAAAGTGTTCCATCTTTAGCAGTGAACTCCCTCTTAATCACAAGATATCTTGAAGTTCTTTAGAATACAAGTTTCTCTAATACAAATCTGAATTACTCTCTTCAGCAAGGGAAGCTTAAAGTTTAAGTTTGTCGGGACATTGTTAATGCAGTGTGACCATATTTGTCGCATCTATGACATTGTATTGTAGAGAGGTCTCTATGTTTCTTGAACGACTGATTACCATTTGAGTTCTTGCCCTTTTTCCTTTTCAATTTAGCAGCGAGAATCTGAATATCTTCATTTGTGGATTCCACACTGATTCCTCTAGATATTAGATTACACTCTTCTTGAATGCAGTCAACTTTTAGTCAATCGAATTTGGGAAGTTTGGAGCGAGCACTTATTTCTTGTCTGAAGTTTTCCCATGACATAGGGAGTCCATTTAAAGTTACCATAGTTAACTCTTTATTATCATAGATATGACTAATTGTTGAGAGTTGGTTTCTTGATTCTGTTATCCTCATAAAGTATGAGGTGATGGTTTCTCCTTTATTCATTTTAATATTAGAGAGTTGATTTTTAAGAGCAAGAATCCTGCTAGTGTTGTTGATCTCATACATGTTTTCTAGGGCTTTGAACATTTCATATGCAGAATCCAACTTTGTGATAATTGGTAGTAGATGTTCTTTTACTCCTACTAATAGTTCCATTGCTCTGGTGTTGTCCTTTTCCCATTGGCTTTTCTCGTCATTCTCACTAGATTTAAGAGGATTTTCTACGCCTGTTTTTAACTCATTCTTTCTTAGTATTAGCATCATTCGTAGGTTCCAAGATTCAAAATTTGAAGCACCTTCAAGTCTGTCCTCAAGTCTAATTCCGTTCACCATTCTGTAGGTACAAAATTTCCAAAAAATCTGATCTTGATCTTCCTTCAATCTAATCAGATCTTCCTTCAAGCGGTTAGACTTTAACGAAGGAACTTGGCTCTGATACTATGTTTAAATTTAGGATCAAATCATGTGACTTTTAATTTTTTTTTCTTCTGTTCAGATATGCAACACAATATGAGATTGACTTTCACAATTGATACTTTAATTTTACTTGGTAATACGCAATGAGAATATGAAAGTATTATAAGAAAAATGCAGATAGAAATATTTCCAGAATTACTTGCTGATCGAATGTATATTAGACTTGCATTCGATTGTTGTATATGCTTGCCTTTGATCAATCAACAAATGATTAGATATGGGAGACATGACACTATAGAGACATGTGTCCTTAAGGAGACATGGCTCTATAATGCCATGTCTCTTCATAACACAATCAACAATTATCAACTGATAAAGCTAATTGTTATTTTGTAACTCAATGCATATTGAACAAACATTGATAACATAAGACACCCGATCTCATAAAGCACCCGATAACATATCATAACACTCGATAACATTTACTTAATCATAACACCCGATAAAATATTGTTCGATCGGTATTTAGTAAAGTGTCCGATTGATGATAATAAAGATGTCCCGATCGACATTTGATATATGTTAGTTATGCTAATAAAATCAGTGTAATACAAAGGTATAACCGATACAGTAAATTGGTACGAGTGTTATTTGCTTTTTGTTCGATTCTCTCATGAATCGATATTAATATATTTATGATGTTAATTTGATCAAGGCATTATTATTATGAGGAAAGATCAAAACATAATTTTCAAAATATAAATGTGTATATATTAATGTATATATAATAATAATAATATGTATTATTATTATTATTATTATTATTATATATATTAATATATTATAATTGATCTATTCTCATAATGTTAATGTCTTCTATATTTTTATCTGATCGAAGCTACAAACATCAACACCAACCCCTCCTTATAAAGGCCTCCAGGAAGTATCCTGAAGGTTACAACAAGCCGACATTATTTTATTATTAATTTCAAATATGTCCACAAGTTACAACTAGACCGGGCCCAAAAATATTAAGTGATTCCCCTTAATAATAATTAAATTAATTAATTAAATAAGTCCTTGTGATATTATTTAAATTTTAGGACCAATTAATTAATTAACCTAATTAAGACACTTTATAAAAATTGGGGACATTACAGGATTGGTCAGCCTTATACCTTAATTCTTTAGAAGTGGAGTCTTGATTTGTTTCCAAGTTTGAATTTCTTACAGAATTGGAAAAAAATTCTATATGTTAAATTTGAAATTTCAATCAAGAGAAATCATATGTCTTCCTCAAGAACCACACTTTTGGGAGCAAAGTCCTTGAAAACATTTTTTTAAAGATGTATTTTGAAGACTTGTAAATAAACTAAACTGCTGAAACAGAAAATAAATATCTAACGAGTATAAACTACATAACTGGAAATCAAATGCAAACTAACATTAACCAACAATTTTTTTAATTTAAAATATCTGTAATTTAAATTGCATCTTAAAACGAAATAGAATGCTGCTAATTTAAAATAGATAATTGACCAATTATCATCTTTATCAAATTAACTTCAATAAGGAAAAGCAAAGTAAGTTCAGAAGATTACTGTGAGTGTGCAAGCATTTGGATTCCGTTCTGATTTTCTTGAGATCCAGTGTAACATTGAGGGAAAGTATCACCAGAGCGTTTTTATCACCCAACCACGAATCTACTGATCCCCCTTGCACAACTTACTACTTGAAGTGTCCCGACTCTTCGCAGGGGTGTAAATATGGCGACGAGATGAGTTGTCTGAGACTGGTGGATGTTCCTACACAACTCTAGTCGGTCATACACTTTAGCTACTCCTTTGTAGTATGACCTCTGATTAGGTAATGTATTTGGAGCAATTGAACTGACTAACATTAGCATACTTAGTGTACTTTGGCCAAGGTTTCTATTTGCAAGCAAGTTTAAGACATGTAGTCAAGTTCAACACCATATCCGACTTGGGTTACACATTTCCTATGGAATTCAGTTTATCGAGTTCATGTTCACACAAGATTCATGACTTAACTAGTTTTAGTCTTTCTGGTCTTGATGTACATAACAACAGTGAAGTTCTTAATTATTTTCACACATATTTTGATATGCTTGTCATTAGTAATTAACAGTATTAACCCAAACATGCTTGGTTGTTTAACGAACCAGGTTGCTGTTTACAGCTTCTTTATTGAGTTAGCTTAAAGTTAGGCTTGCTAGCCATGAAACATTATCTTGGTTGATATCAACACTGGTGTGTACAGGGTTATGCAGACATTTCTTGCACTTAATCGTTCGTGAATGTGCTATATCTGCACCTCTTCATGCATACATGCTATATTTTCATCTTAAATATGTCACCTAACCCTCTACACACCTGAGTTGAGTCACTGTAATTTTAATTACCAGATTTAGAGACGTATACAAAGATAAACTCTTCTTATAAAATGGATTTCAGTTCTTAGCAATAAATTCAATATATATATATATATTTTTTCTACTAAAGATATATGTTTCCATAAAAATCTGTTACATCCAAACCAAAAGAGAACCAGACATATATGTTCGGGAGATTATATATCATACCTACATATACATCTTAACAACACCTGACTGTCTATATCTGAAATAGAAATAGAAACAGAAACTTATACAAAAAGAAACACGAGTACTGTCTGTATGCCAAGATACTACAAAGGTCAAAAAAGATAACTATGCATCAACAGTAACATCATATAGTGTCTCCTTCCCTGTAAGGTAGCCAAGCCACCCACCCTTGCTGTCCCTCCATCCATCTAAGAACCTTGTCCTGCATAATGTGCTGCTCATATGGGTACTGGGATATTCATTCCTCGTATAGCCGTAATAGGAACAACATTGATCACTTGCGTGTTCTGTTGCCTCTCTGCCTTGTTAAGTTCTTCCACTGCTGCCATAAAATTATGCAATGCTGCTCTAAAAGGGGTAAGTTCCTGGGTCTCTCGTGTCCAAGTGTAACCATGAGAGACCTCCTAGGAGCCAAGTCTGACCATGCCATGCTTGAACAGATCTTCCAGCTTCTTCTTCTTTATCTTTATGACCACTGTAACCTGCACATCAATTCTATGAAAAATGAGTCTCTTGAGAGACTCAGTAAGGTTCCTGGAAGTTCCACCAAAAACGTCGTCATTCCTTAATTTCCATACGTGCCACATGATTAAGGCGGAAAAAAGCAAAGAATCTGTTAAAAGACTTTTTCAAACCTTTAATGCAACCAGATAAGATCTCAATAACAGTGACCTCAAAATATTCAATATTGTTTTAGAATAACAAATTGTAAATATTTTATGAACAGTCAATAGTTGACTGGTTCAAATCCATGGTAAATGGAAGTTACATTTGCACAGAGGTAAGTTGCAATATAGTCTCAAGTTGACTCAGATTTTGAGTCTAAAATATGAATGGTAGATTTGTCAGAATTTTCTGAGCTTTCTCAAGCTCTATGTTCTTGAAGCTGTCATAGGAAAAACCCTTTTGCAGGTATACGAAAACACTTGACTGGTAATGTTTTACAAACATATAGGACCGTTCTGTTTATTACCATATGTATTTGACAAGAGGTAGTACCTCTCTGCTATGGTTATTCTTATCAGAAGTCTATAATTTAAATCTTTGGTAAGAGATGTATCAATACATCTCCAAAACTTCTTTGAATTCTTTAAGAAACATTGTCTACCAATGCTCATTCCAAAAAACAATAACTTGCTGGTGTAAAACAAAATTGAGAAAGTTAGATTGAAGAAAACATGCCTGTGTCTTACATAGAGTCTGTAGTTTTAAATTGGCCTTAGACGTCTACTGTTCACAACTCCCATTTTCCAAATTTCTTCCAGCAATAAGTCTTTGTATCCTTCTTCCCAAAGATAGCATGTCTTTTTCCCCTTATGCGTATCTCGTCTTTTCCCCCAAATGATTTCTCTTCCCAGCAATTTCGTATCCTATTCTCCTAAGTTTAAAATCTGTCATTTCTGCTTATGCATGAATGCCAATGTTTCCTGAATGAATTCCCTTTATAAACTGTTTTTTCCCCCAATTGTTTTCAAATTACATTTCATTAGCATTTGTTTGCGTTTCATTCTAATTTAGAGGTGGTTAACCTTAATATGAATCCTCTACTGTTATTCATTAATGACTTCCACTTCCTTTTTCCATGCGTTCGACTAAAAGATCCCAGTTTTATGGAAATTTCCATATCGTGGGTCTAAAATAACTATCGCTCACTCAGCATGGTTAAAATGATATCTTACTCAATACACATTCACATGAATTTCAAATTAAATTCGGATTCCATTAAAAGAATTAAGGATATCATTAACTTTAAATAATGATATTAGAGGTAACATAAGATTATAATGAAATATTAACCAATTATATATACGTGTAATATTCCTAGTAAATATATATGCGTGTATATATATATATATTAAGGATATCATTAACTTTAAATAATGATATTAGAGGTAACATAAGATTATAATGAAATATTAACCAATTATATATACGTGTAATATTCCTAGTAAATATATATATATATATATATATATATATATATATATATATATATATAGTTGTGTGCCATATTANATATATATATATATATATATATATATATATATATATATATATATATATATAGTTGTGTGCCATATTACCATGGCTCACATCTATATACATATATGCATACGTGTATAGGTACAACGTATATTACACTTGTATATATATTACGAGTTAGAATATATATTTATACTCATTAAAACAATATTGCCGACAAGTTATTACCTTAAATCCGAATAAGGATCTAGGTCAATCAATGGTTTAGGTCCAAGACGCATGATCCTAAACAAAAGAAATACTATCAACTCAACTAGTTGTCGAAGTTAGACCAAATTAGGAACCTAGTTGAAAACCTTCACTTTCTAGGCTTAGCATCAACCTCATTCTAGCCAATACTTACCAGTTTAGAGACTCAGATAACTCAAAGCTCATGTCCATGTTGGCATCCCATACTTGGTGATACTTTCCCTTCCTCCTCGGAGGATGATCATCTCTTGCAACCACCCAGTCAAGAAATGTAGTTAGTTCAAAATCATCATCACAATCATAGTACATGTGCAATAAATCAAATTACAAGCCAAGATTATGAACATAACACGTTATCATTTCACTTATACAATTTGAACCACTGCTCTTTAGAAATTCATGAAATATAAACATCTATAATAGCAAACCAAAACATAATAAAGTTTTAATAGACAGGAGGGATGTTACAAGACTACCATGATTGTCAATTAAGTCAACTTCTTGAGTTGTATCAAATATCGATGATTCATATGTAGTTGATTTTTCAATTTGCTACAAAAATATCCTTTATCTATCAACCAAAAAGACTTTCATTTCTTGTTTTAGGTAATACAAGGTTCACACTTTTCTGGTAGTTTGCAATTGTAACAAGATTTAACAAAAAAATGTTTGAAAGCTTTATTGGCTATTGAGTTGTGCTGATTAGCCCTTTTTTGTTTTAATAATGTGTATTTGGATGGGGCTCTTTTGTAGCCAAACTTGCAAAAACACACGGTCACCCATCGAGAAGTGGCGATCCAACCTATGGGCATCAAAATACTTCTTTTGCCGATCCTGAGTAGTAACCAAATGCTCTCTAACACAAACTACCCGCTGCTGCATATCCTGAAGCATCTTGGGACCTAATACAACATGATCCTCCAAACGTTCCCAACTCAAAGGTGTACAACATGGTCAACCATACAAGGCTTGAAAAGGAGACATGCTAAAAGAACTATGGTACCCATTATTATAGGCAAACTCTACTAGGTACAAGTAGTCCTCCCACCGTTATTGTTGATCCATCACATACATACAAAGCATGTCCTCAAGAACTTGATCCATCTGGTCTGTTTGATCATTAGTCTTAGGGTGGTATGCAGAACTAAACTTGGGTTGAGCGCCCAAAGCATGCTGAAGGGAAGTTCACAATACTGATGGGAACACTAGATCCCAATTCGATATGATCTTGCGAGGTATTATGTGCAACCGAACTATATCCTTCATAAATTGACGTGCCACAAACACAACAATATACGAAGATCTCATACGAGAAAAGTGAGCCACCTTGGACAACTTGTCAACAATAACCATAATAACATTGTGACGATGTGATGACATAGGTAACCCAATAATAAAGTTGAGAGATACAGTGTCCTACGTTCACTCGGGAATGGAATGCGGTTGCAAAAGACTTGTCGGATGCTGATGCTCTGCTTTCACCCGCTCACACTCAAGACATCTAGCCATGAAATTGGCAACATCATGCCCTAGCCTTGCCCAATGATATAACTATCTAAGGTTGGCATGCATATTCTTGACACCAAGATGTGCAGAATACAACGCATGATGTGCCTAATAACACCAAAGAACAAAGATCACTTGAAATTGGTACATAAATGTGGCCAAGGTGCTGCAAAAGTCTGTTCAACTGTAAGGAAGAACCTGCAAACTTGCCCTCAAGGGTTCTCTCAGACTCTATCTTCGGTTTCACTTCTTGGTACCAAGTGTCACCAGGTAATGCTTCAAGAATACAACTACACAATTCTACACCAAGAGACAAAATTGAGATCTCATGCCTCCTACTCAAGGCATCCGCGACAACATTCTCCTTCCCCTTGATGTAATGAACATCAAAATTCTACTCACAGAGAATCTCCATCTAGCGACATTGCTATGCATTTAGGTTTTAGGTGAGTAAAGATATACTACAAGTTGCGATGATCACTATGCAACTCAAATTGGTGACTCAAAAGAAAATGTCTCCAACACACAAGCACCTGCACAACTGCAACTAACTCTAAATCATGGGTGGGGTATTTCAACTCATGATCCTTGAGCTTACGAGACTCATATGCAATCACTCATCCTTCCTGCATAAGAACTGCCCCACACCCTTCAATGATGCATTAGTGCACACCATGAACTCACCCGCAGGATCTGACACTGCCAAGATAGGTGCATTGGTCAACTGCTCCTTGAGAGATTGAAATGCTACTGCACATTGCTCTAACCACACAAACTTCTTCCATTTCCTCTAAAGAGAAGTGATGGGATGTGCCAATTGAGAAAAAATGTTCATGAATCGGCGGTAGTAACTCTCCAAACCCATGAAACTATAGACCTCTGAAACATTGGTCAGTGCTGGCCAATCCTAAATGGCCTAGATATTAGAGCGATCCACTGAAATACCTTCTCTTGAGATGATATGACCCAAATACATCACCTCAGCCTGGAAGACCTCACTTGGGCAGGTTGCAATAAAGCTAATGGTCATGAAGACATTGCAAAACTTGGTGCAATGACCCTTGTGTTCTTCCATCGTCCTCAAATATATTAGTATGTCATCAAGGAATACAAGGTAGGTACGGAAGATTCCATTCATCAAACTCATGATCACTGTCTAAGCATTAGTCAACCCAAAAGGTATAACCGTAAATTCATAATGTCCATATCGGGTACGAAAAGTTTGATGAATATCATCCTCAGGATTGAGAAGCTGATGATACCTTGACTTGAGGTACATCTCTTAGAACATTCTAGCTCCCTTCATCTAATCGAACAAGTCATCCATTCTCGGCAAGGGATATCGGTTCTTCATTGTCATATTATTCAATTGTTGGTAGTCTATGCACAAACAGAGAGATCTGTTCTTTGTAATGAAGATGACTGGTGCTCTCCAAGGGGAAACATTGGGATGAATATGGCCCTTGACCAACAACTCCTCTACTTGCAAACAAAGCTCACTCAACTCCTGAGTAGTTATACGATACAGTGCCCTCAAAATGGGCTCTGCTCCCGGATTGAGGTCAACGCGGAAATCTATGTTGCGCTTAGACATGCCTAAAATCTCACTCGAGAACACATCCACATAGTCACGAAGAAGTGGATGATCATCAAGAGATACATCTTGATACTCGCCCACATTGAGGTTACTCACAGAGACTACGAACAATGGGCAACCCTTGTCACATACTCCGCTTCAGATGCTTAGCTGAGATCATGTGAATTGGAATAGGTCTCTGGACCCCAACTAGCTCAATGTGCCCACCTATGTTATCAAGACGCTGTATTGAGTTGCGCCAACAATCTATACAAGCCCTGGTGGGTAGCTAACCAATACATACCCAAAACAACTCCATAGAATCCTAAGGGTAGGATGCGAAGATCAACAATGGTGGTGAAGGTGTCCAAATCCAAGACACAATCACGAACTAGAGAGTCTACTCCCAACCTAGAACATGTGGCCAATTCTAGCTGCCAACTATCAATCTCCCTTGCCGCCACTAGCACACATTGCTCCACAAGGAAAGGAGAAATAAAGGAATCTGAAGCATCGAAATCAAATAATATAGAGGTAGAAATACCACGTAACACAACTGTAGTCTCAACAATGGTGCCTTGTTGCTCATCTTGACGGTTATTAACCGCCTCAAATACTCTATGGGATCTACCTGCATCCCCTACTATGTAGGCTCAGATGTAGCCGACCTCTGGCTAGCTCTTGGAACTAATCTCTGATGACATTGAATTGCCTTGTGACTATGCTGGCGACAAGTGAAACATCCCCTTGAACTATAGCCACACCCTACAAAAGGTGCACTTGACTGATGAAATTGTCTCTACTAGCACTCTACTGCACACTTTGAGATGGTTGACTATGTTGGGATCATTTATTGCAATACCAATTACGACCTCTAGCGATCGGGTTATTCTACTACGACCACTCTGACGACTCTGAGAAGGTCTCTGACTATGTTGTTGTTGATGACTTGTCCTAGGAGGTTTAAAATGTGCCCCAGAAGACCCTGAGGGTTGTGCCTGAGTATCTTGTGCATCTGATCCTAAGGGACTTGCATTGCTAACTTGTACTCCTACTTGACCTCCAAGGCCCTTGACTATGTTATCCTCAAACCAATCTTGCCTTCTCTATAATGACCTCCAGAGTTCTAGGCTGAGAAACCCAAACCTCACCACTCATACGGGCATTAAGTCCCCAAACAAAGTGCTGCACTAACATAGGCTCATTATAAAAAATGCTTGCATATTGCTTTAGCTCTAAGAACCTATGCTCGTATTGGTCAACTATCATGGACAATTGATGCTGCTCGTGAAACTCATTGGCACATCTCTGACATAAGTATTCAAAGAGGAAACGTGGACAAAACTACTCTAAAAAGATCTCCCATGATATGGAAGCGATATCCAAATGAAGCGTTTTCTCCATGCGCCACCAAGTAGAAGCAAAATCTCTAAGGCACATGATGGCACACCAGGCCCTAGTGTTGCTCCCACACGTATGCATGGAAAAGCAACAGTCAAGATCTATCAACCAAGTCTCGGCCTTTGTACCAACATACGATCCCTCAAAAGTAGGTGGATGTGACCTAAGAAGGACACTCATGTGCCTTGCTAGAATAGAACACTCATCTACCATTGCTCTCTCTCCTACTAGGGGATTCCCTGTCTCTTCTATGCAGAGCGAGTTGGAGTACGAGAGCGATGATGTTCATGAATTGATGGTTGTGACTCCTCGTGCTGAGATGCCTCAAGTCGAGGTCTCAACCGTGCAATGAGCTCCTGGAGTAAATTAAGGATTTGAGGATCCCTAAGGCCATCACTCGACCACCTTTTTGATCGTTCCTCTGATCATCTTGGTGATGATCTTGATGATCCTCTTCTTGATGCTCCTCCCCGTGATGCTCCTTTTTGTGGTCTTCTTGACGAGGATTCCGTCTACAATTCCTATTCATTGGAGGCATTCTTCATAACAAAATTAGATATGAATTAGAACTATCATAATCATACCTATAAGCCATGCGAAAGCAACAATGGAACAATGATAAGCATCAAGAAGTACCATACACAACCACACGCCACTCACACCAAACATAATAAGCATATAAACACCAGATCTCTTAGTGTATGAACATGGCTTTGATACCAGATGTAATGCCTCGCCAAGGAACCCTCAGAAGAAAGGGTAAAACATGCATGATTTTTTTTTGATACACCTTAACACGTGCAAAACATAAGATTTGCTAACAATGAAAAGATAAAGCCAACAATTGCTTTGCGAGTGTAAGGGGAAGTCTTAACACACTTCTGAAGGTTCCAAGACACCCAACTACACAACCAAAACAAAACCTCATGTACCTCGAGTTGCCTCACAAGTTTGGAATAGGTCCAACGAGCTTATAAAACAAAGCCGATCGAAGACACATAGCTACTAGTAGAGGAGACTAGGTCAATCCTCTAATCTAATTTAGCCATCTAGGTTTGTTTTACAACACCAATTGAAATGTTCCTAATATGGTTTTAATATAGAAGTTCATTTATCGTAGATCGAAGGTGTTAATCCAACCAGGAACCATCATTAATGCAAGAACAAGCAATCCGACTTATGAGACTAAGCTCCTAAGCCTAATAAGGTGGAGGTGCCAAAGGACATGCACATGCACTAATTTGTAGGCGTAGGTACCAATCCACAAAAGTGTCTTAGTCCAGTGGACGCGTAGGCGCCTCTGGATAGGCAGAGACGCTAAAGAGCGCAGGTGCTGGATAACAATTTTGCCTAGCCCACTGGCTTGATGTGTCTTAGACCAATGGGGGTGGTGGCAATGAAAACCAGGCGGAGGCGCCGATCTCTAGGCACAAGCGCTTATCCATGGTTTTTGCCAAAAACACTTAGAAATTTTATTAAAAAACCTTTGCCGACTCCAATGTATGGCTCAAGTACTAGTCCCTCATTAGGGATTACAAATACATGACCTTCAAGGCCAATTCACTCGGTATAATAACATAATTACAATTACAAGATTAGATACATTATCCTTTTAAATATAATAAGTACAATTGAAACTGAAAACAATAAAGATAGAGAAGAACATAATGTGCTCAGTATTGATGTCATTGGATCCAGTCCACCACTTGGACACTGATCCCTAATAGTGGCTTGTCACGGCACCCGATCATGTGGCACCCTTTGGTCCACCCCACCGTGCTCACTGAGATGGTCATAGGACCTAAACAAGAAGTAATGCACACAAAGGAAGGTAGGCTCACACAAATGCTATACAAGTGCTTATAGTCAAAGAATGGCATAACAAAGCCCAATGCAACCTCACTAATAAGAGGGATAACCAAGATACATATATCCGCAAGGTCGCTAGTCAGACCAACTCAATGGCTGGATGTAGACACCCAGGAGTGAGTGTCATCACATGGCACGAGATAACCCATGCAGATTTGAGCAATCCTTCCTCAAATCAAAGAAGCTCTACTATGCCTTCGATCAATGTCCAATGGATGATCAAGCTTAAACTATACCTTTGATCAACGTCCTAAGAACCAGGTATTTACTATGCCTTCAATCAACGTCCTATGGACAACTAGGCTTACCAAATACGTCCTTCGTCTTTACAAGCACTCAAGGCATGCAAGGTTTTCACATTTATCCTGTTTATATATTTTACCCCATTAGTTTGTTCATGTTATTACTTATTATGTAACTCACCAATGGGTTATCCTGGCCACCTCTTCTTAGGCCCTGATCCCCATTGAGAGCCACTCAACAAACTCACTCTAACACCCTAGAACAAGCACATCTCGTTACTAGGAACGAGGCAAAATGCCAAAACCAAGGAAAACATAATAATGCATTAAGAAGACCGAAACGGTCATAATTCCCACTATGATCCATGGTGCACTTGATTAGTTCAGAACCAAGAGTACGAGTCTCTCAAAGATCCTACCATATTATTTCATAACAATGATACCCATTATGCACTCCCATATCAAAATACCCACAATTCCACTATCCAAAATACAAAAAGCCACATTTCACAAAGGCAACATAATCGTGCAAAAGGCACACTCAATTGGCCTCATAGCCAAGAGCACGAATCTTGATAGATTCAACATTAAAATACACAATTAAATCCAATACTCCACAGAGATAACTCAATTCCATTTCCAAAATCCAACTTCCATAAACATTCATTCTTGGACCAAAAACCATTCTCGAAGGTCATCAACATTGACGAAAATCTTGGAAAACCCATTGGTCTCCCGGTGAACCAACTGAACCATCTAATAAAATTACGTTTCAATTATCCATGAAGAAACAAGCAGCATAACGGTATATGAAAATCACATTTCAAAATTCAAATACATGCAAACCCAAATGGGCATCAAATTAAATCAAACAAGTGGCGAATAACAATAAATCCATTCCACATAGCATTTGCAACAATCTAGAAACACTAAAATCGAAGAACAAGAGAGTTATGAGGTTTCCTACCTTGGAATGTAAAAAACCCACAAAACGGAAGAAATCCTCTTATAAACACGACGAAAGCAAACAAGATTACCAACAACACGAAGCAGTTCTGACACGAATCCAACGAGACAATGTCCACAAAAATCCAGCTACACAATCACCCAAGGCAAGCAAAAAATGATTTTCTTCAATAGGTTTTGGACAACAAAGTTTAATTTCAAAAAAACCAACTGAGGATAGTGAACTCACTTTTTGAATTTAAAGCCCTTTTCTTAAAATAAGAAAGGGCTAAAATTAAAATCAATTAAATTTTCATAAATCAAAATGCCACTAAAACTTACCCAAAACCCCCTAAGTACAAATTACTAAATTCCAATTAAATGAAATACAAATACAACACATTTGTCGGTAAATACACAATTAACATTTAAAGTATTTAAAACAACATTTAACTTACAACAACTGCAGATAACCGACCATGCTCAAACATTTACTGGTCTTTCACAATTATGCAGGGGTAATTTGGACTTTACCTGCACGGTAACTAGTAGTGTAAATAATGCAAATAATGATACATCGTCCAAACTAGGAATGATAAATGGGTTAGGTCCGTTTGTTTGGTGGAATTGGGATTGAATTGGAATTTTCTAATACCGGAATTTACATATTCCATGTTTGTTTCTAAAAAATGAATATGGAATAGATATTTGTGTATTCTAATTTTACCCCAAATCCAACATTCTTATCTTCCGCAGAAACCCTGGAATTGGAAAACGAATTCCAATTCCACGTGACCATCCATGTGCGGTAAATTAAATTTTAGAAAAAATTTGAAGTCAGCGATTGTGTTGCCCTAGCCCTCTTTCGTTCTTCTTTCCTACCCTTCGTTCCATTGCTGCCCTCTTGTTCTTCATCGTTGCCCCTCGCTGCTTGCTGCCCCTCTCCATTGCTGCTCTCTCCATTGCTACCCTCTCGTTCTTCATCGTTGCCCCTCGCTGCTTGCTGCCCCTCTCCATTGCTGCTCTCTCCATTGCTACCCTCTCCATTGCCGACCCTTTGTGCTTGAAGCCCGCCTCCTGCTCGTGCGTCTCTGTTGCTCTCGAGCTCACACAGGTAAACCTCGTTCCTCTCAAAAGCCCCAGCCCCTCTCTCGCTCTTCTTTGTTACTCTTGCATATCTACTCTTTTGCTAGTTTTTGCAAGTTTTTTTTTTTACGAGCGGGCCTAAAGCTTCTGAAATCACAGGCTCCTCAAATCACAGGGCACTCTGCTCCTCTCGTTCTCAGTCTCTCGAGCTTACATAGGTATGCCCTAACCTCGTTTCTTCTCTCTATTATTTTTAAAATTTTTTATTTATCTTTTTACTGTTGGATTAAGGAAGAGAACTGGGAATCATTTTTATTGTATTTTTTAATGTAATTTGGGCATGACAGGACACCGGATTAATGCATTGTTGCAAGTGTGTGAGGTTGTGACTCAAAAAAACAAAAAAAAACCATATACCTGTGCTGCTTTTTTTTTTTCTCTATAAGCTTATGGTTGTTCTCTCTGTCCCTTGTAAACCAACAACTCTCTCCATTCTCTGCATTCAGCATGTGTTTCGATGAACAATGTATTGATTTGGGATTCTTTTCGTCACCCAAAAAAATAGATATGATTTGGTGTGATTAGGGTTTAGCCTTTGAATTTCTTCTTCTTCTACTTCTTATTATATATATATTTTATTTGGGAAGTGGTTTTAGGTCATTGATGGATCTTATTAGCGATATAAACGTTCAAGAGTCATTGTTAAGAAGACCAGAGTCATTCGTGTTCTTGCAGTTGTTCTTGGCGCCCTTGCGGTAGCCATAGCATTGTCTGCACAAGAATCTAGAAGAGAAAGGCGTAAGCGCAAAAGAGATGCAATTCCTTTCCTTTTTATAAACGTTTTTTCCATTCCAATGAGACAGATTGTCATGACCAAATTCGCATGAGTAGACGAGCCTTCTTTTGTCTAGCCAATATTCTAAGGTGAAAAGGAAGCATTAGAGATACGATACACATAACATTAGAAGAACTAGTGATGTTCCTCCGTACCCTTGGCCACAAATCTGAGGAATCGTAAGATTGCCCATAACTTTGGGCACTCAGGAGAGACAGTAAGCCGATACTTCCACAAGGTCTTGACGACTATCTTAGCGCTCCATGCGGATTATTTTTTACCCCTTGCTCCAAACACTCCAGAAATTAGTGGGAAGGACTGTTTCAATCCATACTTCAAGGTAAATCTCCTAGTGGTACTGTAACCACCTAAAATTGGTCTGTCACAACTATGGACCCTATTTGCCCTAAGTGTGATCATGCCCTCGATTTATGTCCAAGCGACCCTGTTACTGTTTGGCATATTTCTTTTAAATCAATTTAAT
>MU217316.1:22462-45018 GCA_018584345.1 Thuja plicata | reverse complement strand
AAGGCAATAGGTCGCCTTTAGAGGGTTTTGTGTGTTTTTCATGCTTTTACTAACCCTAAGTTACTAAAACAATGATCTATTGAAGTGTTTGTGGCTTTCTAACAGGTACCAAATATCACACTCACAGGTACAAATTTGTTTGCTTCAATATTAATCCTATTACCGTGTGTTCATTTGATTATAAATTTGCTTACTATAGGATTGTGTTGGAGTAATTGATGGATCCCATATACTAGTCACTATCAATGTCGACTTACAAGCTAAATATTGCGATAGAAAAAGCAACTTGTCTCAGAATGTTTTGGGCGCCATTTGATTATAAGTTTCAATACGTCCTTGTTGGTTGGGAAGGGTCTGTTGCAGATAGCGGCGTTCTAGCTTCGGCTCTCTCTAGATCAGATCCACTAGTAGTTCCTCCCGGTATGTCAAATCACATTGTAAATGATTATATAGTGAAGCATATGATAAATGTTACAATGTCATAACAATATACTTTATTTATGTAGGAAAATATTATTTAGTTGATGTTGGATATCCAAACGTACCAGGGTTTCTCACCCCTTATCGGTGTACACGTTACCACCTGAAGGAGTTTTCAAGAGTAAACTCGATAAACACTCCACAAGAGTTGTTTAACCACCGACACTCCTCACTTAAGAATGCAATAGAGCGTACATTAGGGATTTTGAAACAACGTTTTCCTATCCCGAGGCATGCGACGTCTTATCAAATAATGACACAAACAAAGATTGTTTTAGCATGTTGCATACTACACAACTTCATTACAATAGAGGATGACATTCCATTGAAGTAGAAATTGAAGAAGAAGATGATCGCGAGGGGATAATTGTACCAATGCTTGAGACATATGGGATGAGTCAACGTGATAGAGATGATTGGGGGAGGTTTCAAGATGAAATAGCAAGAAGGATGTGGGAAGACTACATATCCCAAACTTAGTTGTAGTTTTTGTTATTATGCTCCTTTTTTAGTGAAATAAACTCTTTTATGTGGATGTTTTGATAGAGAAGTAAACTCTTTTATGTGCATGTTTTCATAGTGAAGTAAACTCTTTTATGTGTTCCATATTTAGTATAATACTCTGTTATTATTTTTTGATAGGCATGGATGATGACATTGAAATAACCCATATAGCTTCTTTGAAGAAGGTCATATGGACAAGAGAAATGGAACACAAGTTTTTAGACTTGCTCTACGAGCAAGTCTAGCTTGGAAGAAAAGGTGAAGGGGGTTTCAGAAAAGAAGCTTGGACGACCATTGAAAGGAGGTTCAACGAGGAGTTGAACTTGAATCTGTGAACCTGAATCTGTCAAAGGATAACTTCAAGAACAAGCTGAAAACATGGAAGCAGGGTTATAGAATTCCGAAAGAGTTGAAAAATACGAGTGGTTTTGAATGGAATGAGACTACTCAATGTATGGATGCTGACGAGAGGGTCTGGGATGAGCTTTTGAAGGTAACATGCTCTTGAAAATCTTTTGATTTTAAGTAAAATCAATCTTATTAAGTAATAATGAAAAGATAAATAAGTAATTCATTCATTATGCCAACATGTAGAGAAAAGAATTCAGAAATGCCAAAGTGTATAAGAGGCAGCCGTTCCAATACTACAATGACTTAGCCTTCATTGTGGGGAATAATATAGCTGAAGGTACCACAGCTGCAACGACTCAAGAGACAGAAGAAGGGCACCCTATGGATGAGGCCCTCGATCTCGATGATGATGAGGATATCACGACAACTATTGAGACTGTTGCTGATTTTGAAAGAAATAATAATAGTAATAATAAAGAGAGCAAGGAACAATAAACAATCCAAGTGAGCTAGATGAGGGAGAAAGTGTTACCATGAGAAAACCATAATCTAGGAGCATTCAACAATAGAGCCAAAGGCAAGGAGACAAGCCGTTTTGAAAGGGGAAAAGCAAAGAAAAACCCCTTGTGATATTATGAATGAGGCCATAGCCTAAAGAAGGAAAAGAGAAAAGAGATAGAGCAAGATGCTCATTACAATAACATCATCACAAGAAATGAGAGGAGCATCTTTTAAATAGAGATGAGGAGAGGAGTTACTATGTAACTCCCAAGTCTATGGAGGAGAGAAGTTACTATGTAACTCCCAAGTCTATGGATGACACCATTCATAATAGGTTTGTGCCAAGTGTCACAATCCTCTTAAGGAGGATAGACTAAATAGAGTAAAATCATAAAATGAGTTGTCCTCCGACTTGTACTAGAGGACAAATTACATGTAGGGATTCCATAGGAATCTCCTCATTACAATAAATAAATACAAGTAAAGATTACTCTTCTAATAGATTTTGATGATGACTTATTACAATCCAATCAATGCAGTGCAAGCGGCAGGCAGACTCGTTCAACATCATCATCAAGGAGGCCAAAGAGGAAAAAGGCAAGCATGGCGAGTTCCATGGATGTAATGTGTGAAACCATCAATAAGCTACACGAGGGCCCCACTAAGGCTCAAATTATCGAAGTGGGTCAATCTCATTTAGATAATGTGTATGATGCCCTGAAAGCCATCCCTGAACTTAGTCGAGCTACTATGCTGGTGGCATATGACACTTTTTTGGTTGAACATGCAAGAGCCAAAGGGTTCTTGAGAACGATTCAAGAGAAGAGAGTCGAATATATTCAAATCAAGGTTGGAGGACTCTAGTTACTTTTATTTGTTCTTTGGATGGACTATATGTTTGATTTACTTTTCTTTTTTGCTTTATCATATTGAACAATTGTAAGGAAGACGAATTTTGGGTTCTTTTGAATGATGTAGAATGTGGTAATCTCTCCAGCCTATCTCTCTCTCTGTCTCTTCATCTTTTTCTTTCTATGATTAGAACATACATGCGTTTGTATATGAACTTGTGGTATTCATGTTTATGTGAATATTTTTATAGGGATGTCGCACTCTTTGTGGATGTTTGCAACTTTGAATGAATTATGTATTATTTTTACTTGGATTGTTCGATGAAGTAGTTTATGACAAGTTTTTGATAGGCAGATATGAATAAACTCAACTAAGCAAAACCACACCATCTTAAAAAATGGTCAAATGGACATCAGAAATGGAAACTGAGTTTTTGGGATTGTTCATGGAACAAGTCCATCTTGGACGAAAGGCAGAAAGAGGATTTCCACCAAAAGTTTGGATTGAGATCCAAGAAATGTTTAATGATCAACTTAAAATGGACATTTCTAAATATCAATTTAAGAATAAATGGAAATTGTGTATTTAGTCCAAGTATGTAGCTATTGTGTTAGGCTTGTAGATTGAAATTAGGGAACAACCAAGTAATAACCGATTCTGCATTTTTGTTCCCAATTAGTTATTATACTAGGATTTATCTCAGCTGCTTTATTTTCAGTTATTTCATCTCAAAGTTGGTTTGTTCTTGTCTACTGAATGAACAAAAGTGTGCCAAAAGTATATGAATATATTAGTCAATCTGTAGTCTCTAAATAGAACTATTGTTGCAAAAGTTCTAGTGGGGGTCACATGTCTATTATGAATTTTGATAATGATGAGGCAGACATTCATAGGCAATTCAATTCTATGGAGTGTTCAGTGTGACAATATGATGCATGGAAAGATGGCTTGATTGATGATGAGAGGGTGGGGCTGCATCCCGAGCCTCCTTTTATAGTTGTTGTTGCTTCATTAGTAATGCTTGCGGTGTTAATCCAAGCTCCCACGATCTTACACCACAGTAACCAGACTCTATATATCCATTAGATGTGTCCTTTTAGGCAAGGTTAGCTTATCTAGCGCCAGTCCGATGAACCAAAACTTGTCATTGTAGCAGGTTTAGGAGTGCACACATTTGAAAAATCACTTTGGATGATCACAACTCCACGCTTGTCTGATACTTGAAATGCTGGGTTTGATTGAGCTCCTCTTTATTCATTGGACAGGTAATGATGTCAAAATTATGGAGCTCAAACCTTATTGGTTGGGGTGTTTTATTTCTCAGACTGATTATGAAGAAATGCTAGCTGGGAAATGTGGGAGGGGGCATCATGAAATGTGCATTTGCCTGCATTTACACATGCTAAATGCTCAACATTTTGAATGGGGTTGCTTGTTAGCTTTGCATGAGCAGAGGCAAGAGTTTGTTGGCACGAAACATGGCTTCTTGGGGCTGACCAAATTTTGAGACTTGCCTGTTGGAGTAATAAAAGCATTCCTATGATGTTCCATTGATAGTATTTTTTGTACGCAACACCTTGCTATTGAACAATTTAATTCCATTTTCTTTTTTTATGTGCTCTTCACATCTGGCCCTGTCTGTTAATCAGGGAATTATCTTGACCTTGTAAGTCATAAAATATGCACTTGATAAATGAATAATAATAATAAAACAAAAAACAAAAAAAAATGATGTTTTGGTATTCCCTTGATGAAGTTTGTTTGAGGGCGGCTTGGCAACGTAAAATTTTATATCTATTCTTCCAGCTTTCTCTTGGTTGTTTACTGAATTGTCTGTAAGTTGGAATTCAATCTTAGCATTGTACATTTAAATCTTTATAAGCTCTCATACTGTGTGTTTATCAAGGATTTATGACGGGTAGTTTATTTTGCTTCATTGGATCTTTATACAATTATAGGGGAAGTTTCATTGCTTGGTAATACGAGCTTTACTGTTGATCATTTTTTAGAAATGATTGTGCATATTGAAGGCGGTTTTTTAGTTGTGTTCTTATGGAGTTGTATTAGAAGTATTGTGTAATGTATTGGAAGTGTTTACAGTTGTTTGCCTATTTTCATGTGCTTGGTTTCTTTGGTGATTTGGATTCAATGGCTTTGTCCTTTTTCTTTGGTATGGCTACTATTCCCTAGCCAGTCCACTTCACAGATTGATTATGCTATTACATATTTCGTGTCCCAATTGCAAATATTGTTTTTACTAGATCTATATGTGGCAATGAAACTTCCCTTATAATTGTATGAAGTCGTTCGAGGCATTTGCCTAGGTGGTGCCTTTAGGCAGAGACGTCCTAGGGCACTTCGCCTGGGGCTTAGACTCTGACTTGGGTGTCACCCTCCTAAGCGGGCTAGGCAACCGCTCCCTGAACCTTCCCAAGGGTGAGTGATGTATATATTATAATATTCATAACAAATGTAGTATTGATGGTGCATTATTGATATAGGGTTGATGACTTTGGGAGATGTGCCAATGCATAAGTGTCAATGTGGTGCTGGCCCGTGCTTGTTAAAGACCTCAGTCACAAAGGCTAATCCTAGGCGCTAGTTTTGGTGTTGCCCAAATAGAAAAAAAGGTTGTTAATGCTAATATATTTTATGTATAAAAATAATGACTTATAATCATTATAGTAAGAACTAATGTAGATTTGGTATTGTAGGGGAATAATGGATGCAAATATTTTAGCTGGGCTGATGATGCCTCATCTACATCTATACACGATGAAGGAAATGAGTGCAAGTTGTGCAAGGCTCGAGAAGTGGCTGGGGCCGAGATTACTTCAATGGCGAAAAATGAAATTATCTTTGTACGATGCCTTCTTTGCGTTATAATCGGACTTGTTTGTTGTCACCATATGTGTAAATGTGCTTAAAAGAGAGGGAACTTTCCTAAGGAATTTGGCTGCTCTTTTCATTTTGTATGGCTGTTGGCACAAACCTTGGGCTTCATTTTTGAGTTTTTAACTTGTTTATGATTTTGTATAGATATGTTGGACAAATTTATGGTTGTCATGACTAGTTGAAAATTAACCTGGTGTTTTTTGTAATCATTTATTTTCCTCTCTAACATGGTATAGACAAGAAAAATCACATTTAAATCCATAAAGATGTGAGTTAAATTGTGGTGTTTGCCTATAGAACGACGGGTGAATGGATTTGTGCAAATGCGCATTGTATTAAAGGTGAATGTTTGATGTTGGTGTAATACATTGGCCACTGAAAAACTGTCATATGTTATAATACGCCGATTCTAAGGTTTCTTACTACAAATTTGAAAAGAAACATAACCACAAATTGAAATTCAAAGATTAAGAAAGAAAAACAATTACAAATACTCCAACAATTAACCCGAAAAATACCTCTTTGTATTCAATAATTCGCTAAAAAATGGCAAATAAATCTCTTTATCATGGAATTTTGAATGAGACGGTGAGAAAAATTCCTCTCTGTATTCAATAATTCACTCAAAAATAGCAAATAAATGTCTCTTAATCATGGAGTTTTGAAGGAGTTGGTGAGAAAAATTCCTCTATGTATTCAATATTTCACTCGAAAATGACAAATAAATGTCTCTTTTTGAAGGAGATGGTGAGAAATATGCGTGAATAAAAGTTGCTTGTTCTTTTTTTAAAGATTTCGTTCTTGTTAAAAAAAAACAAAAACCTTATCACACACTATCTACCCATTTTCCAGGTGGTATTCCAATTCCAGATTAATGAAACCAAACGCAAAAATGTATCTTCTCTCGTCTTCCAATTGAATCAAACGGGTTCCAGCCATATTCCAAAAACCATTTTCCAGATTTAAAACTTCCAGAAGTTTCAAATTCCAGTATTTGTAAATTCCAGCATTCTTATATTCCAGCAAACAAACGGACCCTAAACGACCAATGTGATTATCTCTTGTGCCATTGTCGGGGATAAAGACACACTCAGACCTGTGAAGTCAAGTGGAGTTGATGTCTGGTACTTGTCATCACCACAACATACGTACATCAAGTGTAGCTGCTCATATACATAAAATAGCTGATGCACATAGACAAATAATCCAGAAATTGAGACTAATGAAGTTGCATTTTAAGAGTGTAATCATATTCTTATGTATTCGAATGGTACAAAATCATTCCTTTCATATTTAATCCTCATTTAAACATCATAATAATAATGCCATTTAATCTACACATTTAAATAACTTTTTACGACAATTTTGAACATATATCAAATCCCCGAACCAGATAAATAATCAAAGTATAATCTACATCAATATCTCAATAACCAGTGGCATAACATTAGTGAATTAGTATAAAATCACATCAAGACCAACATAACCAAATATCTTTAGATATAAAATAAACTAGATATTATCATATCACATCATGTCGCATCATCGTAGAGTCATCATGCATATATGATCATTACTGAAATTACAAGTATACTACTATCCACATCAACAGTGATATCTACATGCCCAAAAATATATAACTGTAATTGGGTGCATCATATGAGTGCTAATACAAAAGAACAATCATAGAATAATCAACAATGATAGGATGCAACCACTAGAGGGATCACACACACACACACACACACTATATATATATATATATATATACATACACATATATAGATACACACACACTCATATAGGTGTGTGTGTGTGTGCAGTTGCGCACACACACATATATACATATCTGTGTACGTGTATGTCTAAATATATAATATGCATATATATTCACATATACATATATACATATATACATACACACACACATAGACACACATACATATGTATATACATGTACACACACAACACACACACACACGCGCGCGCGGAGATCATTCGATGAAATTAATTCACTCAAGCAGAAAATTAAGTCGAGTATTGTTCTCCATAAAATCATCTAAGCATCATACAATTATTGACTTGTCAATCCATCAGGAAATATCAATCAGCAATAATCTAGAAAATACGTCAAGCAATTGGTTTTGAATTTGAATAAGTATCTTGCAAATAGGAAGGACAAAGTCCCTTCTAAGTTCACGATAGAATAAGGACAAAAATGCTTATTACTTGTGTCAAGTTTGGACGGAAAGCCAAAACTTGGTCAAGGAGGACAAAAGTCCTCCAAGGTAGATTGAGAGTCAGAAGGACAAAAAGCCTTTCACAGTCTTGTCAGGTTGAGGACAAAACCCCTTGATATTGCTATTATATATATTATCATAAATATTTAATCTTTGATCAAGCTATTATCATTTGTAGTAAATATCTATCAACTCCTTGACGGCTTTCTTGATTTCATCTTTGAACTTCTTCTTATGTCTGAAAAGAGTTGTGATAATTGGCTTCACTCCTTCCAACTCAATTGTATGCTCAAATCATCTTTTTGGAGGTCTCCCTAGAGGAATCTCGCTGAAAATCAAGTTGTCTCTATTTAGCAACTCCTAAGATTATCATGATAGTTCTCAGGATTGTCATGAGAAGATTTGGAAGAATTCAAACATTCAGCTGGCCAAGCAGTGTCATTGTGCCTGAAATGTTAAGTTTTAGGATGGCTGCAAATGTAATAGCACTCTATGTTGTATGTGTTTTCCAAATGCAGCAATCTCTCTTTTATTTATATTGAGAATGAGGATAGGAGAGACATGTCCCTTCATTGTCTATTCATTATTATGAGATTAATATAATGACAATTGATTATGTAACTACATAAATACACACACACACACACACGTAATATCTCTGAATCATTATTATATTAATTTCTCCTAATACTATTTTAGATATATATATATATATATAATATCTCACATAATATATATATATATATATATATATATATAGTCTCATAGGATTTATCCGACAGAAGCTACAAAACATCAACATGAAATGGTCTCCATCCTCTTAGCTGAATAACTCTTGGGTGCGCCATAGGACATTCCACTTAAAACCACCTTCTTTCCATCAATCTTGAATGACAACTTCGTTTTTTGAAATTCTAGGAGTGTTTCCCGAGGGAAACCATCCATTGAATGCCGAGGATAGAATTTGACTCATGCTATCCTTTTCTAAGTTAACCGCATAAAAATCATTGGTAAGAATGTAGCTTATATATGGAGCTTTTCGTAGACATGTCATTTGATAGCCATCAGCTATCATAACATCGACGCCCTCATGCGCCTTGGTCGGAAGGCCTTTCTTAGCGACTAAGACATAATCTATAAAACTGCGAGTAGCCCCATTGTCAATTTAATGCCATTACTGACAAGCATTTCAAGCCTAAGAATCCAACACTCAGCTATACTTAATGCATTGTGAAAAGTTGATTACAAAAGCAGCAAAGGATGACAAGTTGTAACTATCAATGCTGAAATGGTTGGAGGCACAGGCCTCAATTTCTTCCGAAAGAGGTTACCAAAGGGTATAGAGATGTGGTCAGCCATCAACATATTCCTTACAGAGAGAACATAATTTAGCTGGTGTTGTCCAATCTGCAAGCATGAATACTCACCCTTGAATTTAGAAAAGTCGAAAAGATGATTTAGAGTCCCTTAGATATGTTCTCATGTAATTTTTTTAGCAGCAATCTCCCATGGTCAGGTGTTTACATCCTGTTATACATACCACAGCAGTTCATTTTGGAGTATTACAATTTATAAACAGTGGTTGATGAGCTAGCGTTTTGTTTTTCTTTCTGCTGTTGTAAGCATTTGTGAATTTGGTATTAAAATAGTGACAGTGATGGTGTATTGGTGAATCTAAGAAACAAGAATATGAAGAGAATGAGAGCAATACGAGGATGTAATGAAGGGAAATCACATTGTAAAGAACATGGATAGGACTTTGAGATGCTTTTTCTGTAGAAAAAAAAGATTATAGATAGAAAGACCTTCAACATGCAAGAGGAGTGAGTATTGTCAAGAGACAAAAAGAACAGTGCATTTGGAGCGGATGGCCCTGCTCTGACCAAATGACGAAGAATTCATTGGTCAACCCTGGAAGGAAATTATTGTGAATATCCACAGGATTTTCTGATAGGGAAATTACAATGGTCCCAGAGCTGGCGAGCTGAAGGAGGGATTTGCAGAATTCAGTCTAACAAGTTTACACCCTATGGAATTGCGGGGTCATCAACTCAATGTTGTTCTTTAGTTTAATAAAGAATGTCAAGGGTACAGATATGCCCTATCATTTGAAAGCTTCTTCATAAAGAATCATTGAAGCTGAAAAGGGTGTTATGAATGAGAACAACTTCTTGGGAATGAATTATATGGATAGATTGCACAATCGGAGGAGTAAAAACATTGGAGGTCCCATTGGCAGCATAAAATGGAATCTTAACACCATGGAAGATTTCCATAATTTTATACAAGAAAAGATTAATCACTTAGTGACATGAAAGGAGAAGCTTTCACAGATGGAACATCTCACTACAATAACAGAAGCTACTTGTCACACAAAAATGGGAAACACAAGCTTGAGGAACCTCATAGGAAAGGTGGTAGCCATTGGGAATGTGGGTTGGAATATGATCATTTTCAAATTTTTTTGCTAGTATTTGAAGACAGTACTTTGGAAAGCAAATTGAGCTGGCTGATGCATTAAGACTTCCAATGTTTCTTCCTATGTGTGCAACTTGCAAAGTCTTTTGTGAGGTCTTAGCACTAAATAGGCATCGATTCATTTCAGAAGTAGCTTACTCTTTCACTGCATCTCATACTCACTTCTACGATTCAATATATGACATCATATTGAAAAACTTTTGGAGTACTTGTGGTAGTTGCCATGCCATTGTAATGCATGAGAAGAATTGCACAAGTTATAGCTGAAGGACTATTGTTGTAAAGAAAGTGTGATTGCATAAATTTACATATTTGTTGAGGATCCTTTTCTATATATTCATGCACTATGGCAGTCGACCTGCTCAAGAATGGATTCAATGTGATTATGTTGAACAAGACATTACCTAAGTGTGAACAGCTTGTGGCCTATGGTGCTTATAGAGGCAACACACTTGCATAAGTTGTGAAGAAGTGAAAGTCTAGTATAGCCATGTAGGCTGATCCTCCTGTTGCATTCCTAGTTGTTTTTGACAAGAGTAGTGTCTTGATGGAAATATGTTCTGAAAAAGGATGCTTTGACATGTCAACAATTGATGTTGCCACATCTCCAAAAATATACAAGGGAATAATTGCCAAAGGTGGAATATTTGTTGAGGCTCCACTCCCAGGCAACAAGAAACCTTCATTAAGTACTTGCTTGAAGAGGTGATGCCTACCTTTGATGTAATGGGAAAGAAAAGTCTTTCTAGGGAATGTTGGAAATGGAGCCAAGATGAAGCTTGTTGTCAACATGGTCATGAGCAGTAAGACAGATACATTCTCTGAAGGCCTCGTTCTAACTAATAACAGTAGATTAAGTCAAGAAACATTGTTACATGTCTTGGAATTGGGTACAATCAGCAATCCTATGTTTAAATTGAAAGAGTGATCTACCCAGCATTTCCATTGAAACATCAATAGAAGGATATGTGTTTGGTACTTGCTCTTGGAAATGGATTAGCTATGCCTATAGTTTCTATAGCCAATAAGGTGTTCAAGAAGGCTAAACTTATGGGGCTTGGTGATCATGACTTTTGAGCTGCCAAGCAAGCTGGACAAATTAAAAAATATAGGAGGTTGTCATGGCGGTGATTATGAAATGACTCTATGGCCCAATGGACAAGGCACTGATCTACTACATACAGAGATTTTTTGAGTTATCTGCATCCTGCCAGAGAATGCAACAACCCAGTCTCAGTCATGTTAGTTAATAAAAAGTTATGTCTATTTTATGAAATTTGATTATATTAACTCTTTGAATTAATTTATTTAGTTACCATCATAAAAATAGTATAATTAATTCATATATGAATTCGTTATAATCTTTATGTAAAGGGTCATAAGTGTATTAAGGTGGTTTGCCTTAGTCAATTGGACAACATTCCCAATAATCAACCCAAAGGTATAATGTCAAGTAAAATGTAATCTTCTTAGAATTAATTGAAGTTGTAAGAGGGTATAAATATTAGAAGTTCCTGTACATGTGTGATGGGAAATAATTAATAGTTGGAGAAAATAATTTTAAAGAGAATGTTGGGTAAAACAGAGTTACAGGTAGTCACCCAACTACTTGTATGTGGGTAAAATCTTTGAAAGGGATTATTTTCATTGTAGAGAGGTTCTCCTCTTCCAGAAATACGAATCGATGGTTTGTTGATAAGGAACAAATATTTTTCCTTCCTGATGAAACTTTTTTCTGGTAGTCTTTGTGCTTACTGAAAATGAGAGTGGATTGTGTATCACCATTTTAGAGGGAATTGATAGTCTGTGCTATCATTATTTGGATTCATTTATTCACAGATTTGGAAGAATATTAAAAGGCCGTGTGCTATTAATATTCAGAAATATCATCTACACGGACACCAGAAAATATAAAGTCTTTGGCTATTAATAAACATTTTTATTTTATTTGGGTTAAAAATTTTCATTTTAGCAAATTATGAAAAGAATATTAAAAATATCCAGTTAGTTGAGGGAGCTGCCCCTATTAGAAGCAGAGGAGGATCATCCCTTCAGTGATGATCTATCTAGCATTGCAAGATTTGCTCACTATCCTTTGAGCAAATTGACAAGTAAGCACAGTGACAAAATTATTTGCTAACAAGATGATATTAATTCTTTCAGTCATATTTTGAACATTTGGGGGATGTAGTGTCCTATAACTGCTGCAGTCATTGGTGCAGATTGTAGTAGAATCTGGAGAAGATGCACCAGTCCAATTTTTGTGTGTACCTGAGGCCGACCCAAAATTTTACTTGGTGCAACCATTGCAGAAGGTCATCCACCTACTTTTGTTTGCAGTCCATGCTACAAGGGTAGTTTTGAAAGCCAATTTTTTATCCATCTCTAAGAGTAATGTTTGCCTTTAGGTAGGCAACCTTAGCTCAGGTCATTCTCCTGCAGACTTCAGGTGGACTTTGCTTTGGCACTTTTGTGGTGCTTGATGAGTATATTGGCCATTCTTCCACTGTTGATTATGGCACGGGCTAGAGCCTTGATATTCATTCTTTGTTCTCTTGGCTCTTTTGGAGGATCTTATTTTAGAAGGTGCCTTCCTTTGGTAGGATTACTTCTGATTATATGGCTTTTATCTATGCTAGGATTTCCTGGGTTCACCTGTTTCGGTCTAAATACTTTCCAATTGTTGTTTATTTCTCCCTAAATTTAGTTTTAAATTTTTGATTGTCAGAGTTACTTGTGATCAGATATTTGAAGTTGCTTTAGTTTGGAGTCCAATTGACTTCTAGCAATTGTGGACATTAACATAAATAGGTTTTCTTTCATTCTTGCTATAATGGCATATTTTTACAGAATATTTGACACCAAAGTCTGTCTTGTTCGAAGCAGTCTATTCAAATGTCCAGTTGATGAAACGGTTTCTCTCTCTTTTTTGCTGTAGTTGAACTTTAACGGTTAATCATCTCATGAGATTTCTCCTTATTCTCAAATTTCAAGTTCTTTGAAGGTTTTTGTTAATATCTTACCATTCTTCTTTGGGTATATATGTATGTTCACTTTGCTAACAGAAGTTATAATCATAATATTATAACTTATGTTATTTAATTATGGATTATTTAAATATGGAGACAATTGTAATTTGTAGCGTAACTATGTCAACATTTATCTTAAATTTTTTTCATACACTGAGCATTTGGTCTATTCATATAGTGCATGCTTTTGATTTTACTACATAATATTTATTTTCCTTGCAGCTTTGGTGACTTTTTTCCTTTTTCTCTATCTGATGTCGTTTTTTGGCAGGTTTCACCCTACTTGTATGAATATGACTCCAGAACAGGCAAAGAAAATTGAACACTTTTTTTGCCCCAGTTGTTCCTCTGAAGATGAGGACAAGAAGTCACGGAATTCTCATGTTGTTTCAGCACCCATAGAGGCAAAGGTAAGTGCTCTTTTCTAGGTGGCATCAAATGCAGAATTTTTCTTGGAAATCTGTCAATAAAAGTAGTGACTTTGTGTGGTAACAGATACGATAGCATCTTCATTTCCTCATCTTGTCTAAAATATTTTATCCAAATACCTTTTCCAAAATGTGATCATTGAAACATTAAATATATTAAAACTGACAAAAATGTTTATGCTCAAGCAGAAAAGTTTTGTGATTCTAAATTTTTCTTGCATATCTTATACAGTTCTTTCCAGTTCATGCTGTTGCAAGTTTCATCATATTTTGCCTGCTTTCTATTACCTGAGTCTTAATGGCTACATGTCCTTTGAGTTCCTCTGCATTGTGCATTTCAATTTGGAACAGTGGTAGATCAATAAAATCCTCTACATTCTATATTTTTGATGTCAGCAACCTGAAGTCAAAATTGAGAAACAATAAATTATTGAGCTTCCATTGTTCATAGGTTTTGTTGCTACTTACCATACAGTATGGGGTTTGACCGTTTGACATAAGTATATGCTTCTGCTGTGCCCTTATAACCTTTTTGCCCAACTTGATGTCAACAACTTGAAGTCAAATTCGACAAATGATGCAAGCAAAGGATTTTCTTCTATTTCTCTTAGGCATAGTTACTCCTCACTTCACAATATGCAGATTCAACTTACATACATGCCTCATCTGTGCATTGATTCAAGCATTGTAATGACCAATTTTTTACAACATAAATATCAGTGGACATTGAAATTGCTCTCTGATGAATCATTTGTAGCTCTTGATTCTCTGCTATTGAATAGCCATTTTGACACCATGCACCTGCATATAACTGCAAATGGGTTAAGTAATATAAATTGCATTCAATGACAATTATAAAGAGAGTTCATCTATATGAAGTTTCCAGCAGGAGACTGGAAAGACAATGAGGCAGATGATTGTAGAACTCCATCAAGCTACTGTAGACATTGAAAATCTCCAGCTCAAGTCTTCTACAGACTAAATTAAAATTAGTAGAGCATGAATTCTCGTTGTATCGGTTGATCCCAAAATATGAATGGACTGATCTGTAAAATGATTCAATAAGTGTTATTAAGAAGCACTTTAATGCTTATGTAATTTTCTCATATGTTAACCTTGAAGTTGAGTGCTGTTAATTATAAACAACAGTTGCCACACAGTCAATTTTTTTGACAATAAATGAGACTTATTTGCATTCAAAATCATGATACATGATTATATAAAATGTTTGGCATACCTTGCAGCTATAAATAGCAAGAGTACAGAAATTATTTGCAATGTAAATTGCCCTTGTTTTACTGATCATAGTTTTCAATTTTTTTGATAGAAATATTTAGACTTTTTATCTGCACTTTTAGAGTGTATTTGCCAATTTGGCAATAGAATTCAAATCCCTCAATTTCAGTTGTATTTGTCCTGGAAGTCTGGAACAATTGCATAGCTATAGATGCTGTGATGCTTGAAGGTAGCACATATTGTAGTGAATTTCAATGTTCATCCTGTGACACCTATAGCATCTTTGTTGCAGTCTTTGCTGTAGATATTACTTTTTGATTCAACGTTGCCCCAATAAATTGCTATTTGAGATTGCAAACCAGATCTAATATATTAATATAGAAATAATCTTAATATGGTATTATTCTTAAAGTTCCGTTAAGAAGCAAAAAACATTACTATAACAGAAATTCCAGAAACAAACAGTAACAATCAACTTTTATCATGTCATCATTTAAGAAGCAGAAGACATTTACTATGGGAAAGGATGGAAAAATGAACTCTCGAGATACAGACATTTAAGAAGCAAAAGGCATTGAGTACCCCTGAAGTTTAGGTTTAAAATTGCACTTTTTGTATTTTCATTTTGTTATCCCATCCTTACATTCCTCTGCTATCGAATGCTAACTTGGCAGCTGATTCAGCATGGAGGCCCCAGCATGTAGCCACCTTCTGACTTATGCAGCGACAATAACAACATTGTAAACAAGAGTGAAAAGAAAGATTAAGATTCAAACCTATGATTTGATAATGGCTGCTGTACTTCGCTGATATTCATAAAAATTCAGAAAATATCTTAGTTTTGGTTTGAAATGTGCAAATGTCTGAGACTTTTTTGTTTGTCTTTTACTCTGCAATCCGAGTATTGTCAGTTGCAGATGCATCTTCAAGGGAGGATTACGAGAGAACTAGGGAATGAGGATTGTGTAGTTGATGTGATTTGAGCTGGTTTTCTTGAAAGAAATTGGAGCTACACCCACAATAAGGTTTCCCATTTAATCCTTTGTACAATCATTGTGTCATGATTATATGTTTTCTTGTTATGTTACAAGTTTATAACACTTACAGTATTTCACAAATAACTAGGAAATCATGTAAATTGGGATTCTTGACTTGCCGAGAAGGTTGCTTTTTGGAACAAATTATCCTAGTGCTAAGTAAACCTTGGACCTTTAAACTATCTAAAACATAGCAACTGTTGAGCTACTTAGCTATCATATCCAAATGTGCATGCATCAGTGGATTTTTATCTACGTAGGAACAAAAAAGTGATCCCATTGATGGAATATTCTGGGTAGAAAATGTCAATTGTTAATGCGATAAAAGCCTGTCAAATAAATCTTTAAATAGATGTTGGGTTGTAGAAAGAATTATTTAATTTTTGAATCTGCTTATTGATTGCCATTCTTATATTTAATTATTTATAGTTTATTGGCCATTTTGGTGTTGTTGCGTGTTACTATTATTATGATTCTGACATGTTGTTTTCAAACAGGGTTAAGAGTTGCCTCGTAACCTTATAATTCTATATGTTAAATATTAGGCTCTTTTACCTAGCATTTTTGTTGAAGCCATTGCATCCTTTGTTTTCCGGACATATGCTGCTGCAACATGCATTAGATTGCTGTGATACCATACTTTATTTCAATTTGTATCTATATTTTTACTTCCGGTTCTTGAGTCACTGAATTTTATTATGTCATTAAATGTTTTCTTGTTTCTGCTATTTAAATATTGAATGTTTGCAGTTGGTTTCTCACAGTATGGATACTTTAGTATTGTTTCTGTACCATATATTGTTTCATGGAGGAAGAATTCCAATCGTAAGCCTTCAATGCCAATTCTGACAGAGGTTTTAGTAATGGAATGATCCTATTAGTAACTGGATTCATGGTGCTGCCATCCATGAACTAAAGACCTTCACATGCATTAGAATGGAAAAACCACTGTAAGGTAGAAATTATGTCATCTTTCTGATTCTTCCTGAATAACATAAATTTAATTCTGCAATATAAATTTTGCGAATTGTTATATTTTTAGATGGTGGCACAAGTTCATACTCGTGCAAATTGTGCCCATCTTTACGTTGATCCCCATGAACCAGTCTTTTCTTGATAATTATCTTTACAGTCCTTTCTAGTGAACATTAATTATGCTCTTATTCAGTCTTAATCATTTTGACAAGTAAGTCAGAGAAAATGCTTATGCTTTCTGCTTGTTATATTGTGGTTTGTGAATGATTTTGACATCAGCTGAGTGGTGTATGATATTTTCAGTTCTTTTTTAAATTCTGACATTATTTTATTTTTGTAACTGGCTTTATATGTTATAGATTCCCTTGTCAGAGAGAAGCTCTTATTATTATGTTTTTATCTGGTAAATTGCAGCTGGAGTCAAAACGGCGAAGGATGTAACTCTATTGTTAAGATTATACATTGAATTGTAACAAAATCTTGAGGGAATTTCTTTGGATGAGTGGTATGGTTTTAGAAGTATCCACGAAAATGCATATAAGGATGTTCACAGTGCAGACATAAGTGTTACAGTGCATATTCCAACCTGGGGTTTCCTTGTACAGTTTGAGATCTTATCTATGGGCAATGAAGTCAAAATTGAGCTCGGTTGGTGAGATGTGAATGCTGCATTTAATGCAAGGGTATCAACTTGAAACATTTTGTGTTTGAGCATCTTGTGATGACTTTGAGATTATATCACTAAAATTGGATGTGAATTTGGGTTCTTTTGGGACCACTATTAATTGGGAAGGACAATATTTATCATCTAATATTATTATGTTTGGTTTTTTGACTTTGTCTGAACTGGACATGACCCATATGTCATTCATGTATATCGATCTTTCAACCATAGAGTATCAAATAGTTTTAACATACTGAAATTTTAATGGTTGAAGAATTGGTTCTGATGACATACATGAATTCAGTAAAGCGCATACATCAAAGTTATACAAGGGTTTATAATATTTACTGGTTGTCGTTGTTTATTGCTGACTGCTAAGAGTTACCTGTTAATTTTTTTCCCCTTATAGCTTCATTAGTAACTAACTTCTAATATGTGCTTCTCAAGATAACTTGGAAGCTATTTCAGTTAGATTGTCATCATTTCTTGATAATAATAAAGACATTAGAAGTTAACACTTAAATGTAGGAAATTTAAGAGTTCACTGATTTGTTAAGAGTTTTAATGACATTAGAGCAATTGATTACCAAACACCTTGAAATATCTGAAATTTCAGATCTCACCGTTTCATCAGAGGTCCAGTATCAGTTGAATATAGTGCATTGATTTTGCATAATACTATATTGATATCTTATTTTCTCTTATTTTGAGAAGCTCAATGAATACTGAAAATTATACTGATGATGGTATATGCAAGATCAGGCCTTCTATTTTAACTAGTCATAGATATCAAGCTTGTTATTGGATGATGTATTTAGTGGTACAGGCAGGTCAAAGACCCAATGCATTATTGGGGGTAGGCGACTCCATATCCGATCAAGAGGGAGTGGTATCGAGCATTATTGACAATTCAAGCTTCAGAGGGTTTCCCTAGTATTGAATTTTGACAACTTGGATAGAGAGCATCTTAACAGTTAGCCTCTGGTCTTATTGCATCGATAGTTAATTTCCTTGGGCAGCTATGTTTTTATTTGTTTCAACCATTAAATATTTTGGATTGGATTAAATTGCTATGATTCTTAGTTGAATTTTGACATAATAGTTATTTTAGGTAGAATCGGGTCAATTTATAGGATTTTTCCTTCAGTTATGTTCTCACCGTGTAAAATGACTCCAGGGGATTGGAAAAATAGACTTGGATACGCAGGAGCATGCCTTCGAAAATCAGATATTTTCAATCAGTGTTAAGCTACATCATTCACACAAGTGAGCTGTGGAAACGATCCATGTAGGTGCTTTTATTGTCAGTAAGGTTTGGGTGCTACAGATTTTTTTGTTAAGCTATTTGATTGAAATGGTAGCCTTTAATGGTTCTACTTGGCAAATTGGATGGGTGACAAGTGTAACATATGACTGCAAGGACTGCAAGTCAGCATTCATTTCTTTTGCAAAAACAGCTGAAGTTAAAATTTCAGTCAACTCTGAGTGCCGGCCATATTGGGGATAGATATAATATATGTGCATATTAGGTCAAATTTTTACTCACTATCCAATTTACCCTAAAACAATTTAATTGCAATAAATAGGTATTTATTTAATCGCCCGATACCACACTCATTGGATCAAAAACCACTTCTTTCAAATAAAACATAACTAACCATTAGAAACAAAACATGAATAGAAACAAATCAACGAGACAATCCGAAATGAATGTAATAAATGATATTTGATTTTATATGAGGAATGGGCTATCAACTAGAAATGGTGTGGCGTGGAGACAAGTCTTTTGTTTTTTTCGTTCTTCTCTTTGCTCGTTTGGCAGCAGGAATTGGACCGGAATTGGCATTATCTAATTCTGGATAATGCCAAATTCCATGTTTGGGTCCTTGGAAAAAAATGGAATTGGAATTTCGAAATTCTTATTTTGCCCCCAAAATGGGAATATCTTCCACCGAAATAGGTGGAATTGGAATTTCGAATTCCAATTCTAATTTTTACAAAAGCAAATTTAATATTTTGTGGGATTCGTGACTATAAAGGTGTATATTATATTGCTACAAGGATGTATATATATACATGTCTGTATATACACGTGTGTATATATGCATGTGTGTATATATACATGTGTATGTGTATATACAAGTGTATATATACATACATGTATTTGTGTATATGTACACATGTATGGTGTGTGTATATGCACACGTGTGTGGTGTGTGTATATACATGTGTATGTTTATATATACACAAATGTGTGTATATATATACACGTGTATGTGTATACATGGGTATACACTTGTATGTGTATATGTATGGTGTGTATATGTGTGTATATATACACACGCGTGTATATGAATGTATATATAAATAAATGTGTGTATACACGTGTATATATACATGTGTGTATATACATGGATACACAATTGTATGTGTATATACACTCATGTGTGTATACACATGTATGTGTGTATAGGCACACGTGTGTATGTGTATGTGTATGTGTGTATATACACATGTGTGTATATATACACGTGTGCATGTGTATATATATACATAGATATATACACACCATATTCAAAGAAATTAAAAAATAAATAATTAAAATTACGTGGACACTTTGCTGAGTGGTTTAAATTTATTAGAACTCGTTTTATTTAATTGAACTTAATCATGAGAATAAGACTCCTCCAAGATATGAGTTTGAGATATTCAACATTTAAATGTTTTTTATTAAGTGAAAAATAGGTTTTGAAGAAGATTGAATAATAATTTGGAAAACAAAGTTGTATTATTATATTTCTTGATCTTATTTAGCTCGTAATGAGATTGAATTTTTAATGTCTTGACATGGTCTTATCCCTTAGTTGATTCAAAAAGAATGGAAGCAAATCAAGCATTGGGAGATAACTAGATATCTTGGCTTTCCCTCGGTATGGGAGTCTAACTTTTTGAAATGTGGGTTTACTTCTTAAACACTAAAAAATAAATTGCTCATTTTTTGCAATAATTTTTTATCCTTAGCAAGATTAGGTTGTAAACAAAATCCTTATTGCTAGTCGCATGTACTATTTATATTGTTGGATGTCATCCAAACATGGATATGAGAAATTAAACAAATAATATGTATTTTTTTGTGGTTCAAATGGCGGTTATATTGGTTTCATTAACTCTTCTTGGATTCATTGCATTCAATCAAGAGCTAAAGGTGGCCTTGGGCTTACATACCCCAAAATGTAAGGAATATGTCTTGCCATTAAATGGATTATTATAGTTGTTAGTAGAGATAAACCATAGAACATTTTAGTTTGTGATCAGATTATGGAGGCTTCAATCAAGAAGTGACAAAATGTTGATTAGTTAGATAAATTAATTTGCCTCCCTTCTTTAAAATCGGAGTGACATTTCCTTTAGAATCTATAAGATAAGTTTGGCAAAATGTATGGAAGTCTTTGCAACATGGTTTCAATTTTGCTTCAACTTCAATAGGGTGGAATAAACTCATCACATCATAAGATCAACTACTTATTATCAGTTTTCTAAAACACATTTCTTTATTTATACAGAAAAGGGGTTCAACAATTTAAGAATATTTGGGATTTTAATGCATTTAATTTGGCTCTATGGTAGAATATCAAAGCACACTACAATCTAAAGAATAAATGTAAACACTTTTTGATTTTTGTCCATTCTCTAGTTTGTGCTGAACTTTCTATGAAGGCATGTACTCCAAAGGAATGCATTTTTTTTAAAGGATTGGTGATGGTTGTTTTTAGCCACTTCAATCACATTCCCTTGAGGAGGGTGTATATTGATATCCTTTCTAATTGGCCCCTCATTACACAACGAAATTATAAATGAAAATGTAGATTTAACTCCAAGTTTTAGAACAAGTTGAGTACTCAAGTTTGGAAGTCTACAATTGATTTGGATAGTCACATTGTAAACTACATCTTGGGTTAGGTTGATAATAAATAGTGGTTTGTTGTGTTTAGAAAGTCACCTATAATTTTTAATCTTCAACTAAATTGGAAAGAGGCCATTTTGGGTTTTGGAACACAGTTAATGTGGTTGCAGATTCTATTAGACATAATTTTAAAATATTTGAAAAAAGGAGATGCACTATTTGTTGTGAGGTTTTCACACCATCGCCCCATTGTAAATGGGGACCCCCTCTTTTGCAAGCAATAGGAGTAGTAGTCTTAGGTAGTCTTTGTTGACGACATTTTTTCAAGCCCCTTCGTCCGGCGAGTGAAGTTTAAGAGTTGGTTTTGGGCAATTTTGGCCTGTTGGGAAGTCAAGTCTGTCTGGAACATGGGCGAAAGTTGTGCTAAATCTTCTGGGAATATGAGATCAAAACCAAAGGATTTGTGATGAAACAAGTTTAAACCCTCTGAGAATCCTTGTTCCAGCTTCAATTCGATCGTAGAAAGTCGAAATAGATTGTGGGAGGTAGCTTTGCTGAAGGCGTGCTGAATCCTGAAATTTGGCTAAGTCCCGAAATATTTTAAAAACCCCCAAAATCTAGAATCTGCACCTTAACTCCTATGAAGTTGAAACCTATTTCAAACATCCTGGAAGGTATTTATACAAATATAACTTAAAGTATAAGAAATTAAATTAAAACAGACTTATACTTAAATGTTATATTTGTATAAATTCTCTGCTCCTGAACTAAAAAATGACTAAGTATGGAAGTGCAAATCACTCTGTCCCATGCCTGGGCGGATTCCGACCTCCTATAGGACAGGGTTTGTCCTACGACCTTCAATTTTCCGCCCCTCCTTGGTGACTTCCTTTCGGTTCCTTAGGTGGAATGGTGGTGTTTGGGGAAAGTTTTGATGGAATCCGGCCTTTGGAGTGCGAGTTTTAGTCACTTGAAGTTGGGC